>OU015502.1:39434464-39516964 GCA_907164885.2 Dolomedes plantarius | reverse complement strand
ATTTAACCCGCTAGAACTCGCACCGGGTATGACATACCCAATCCATTTTCATTCAATGTTTTTGTTATCTTCTTGTTATCGGATTAGGCCGAAATTTCGTGTAGCTGTATTCAAGGTCACATTCTTTCAGCGGGGTAAAAACTAAGTCTGCTCAATAAATAGATTTTGAGAAGAATATTTCGACGGGTATGTCATACCCGTGCGAGTCCTCACGTCAGTCAGATCTTTCCTTTTTTTTTCTGTCAGTTTAGTGCATCATGGCGCGATTTTTGAATTACGACGAGGAAATAAAACAAGTGCGACACTTTATAGAGACTGTTTCTAGTGATAATGAAGCTTTATCCCAAGATAATGATGCCTCTGAGGATGGAGAATACTGTAGCAATCACGATTCTTCTACTGAAATTGAGACAGAAACCGAAGATAAAGGTTCACTGTCAACAGCCGATTTTTATATTGGTAAAGATAAAATTACAAAAGGGCTGAAAAAAATACCCGCAAAATGTAAGAAAGCCTTCAAGGAACGTAATTATCAAGCTTCCAGGGAATACAAATTATTCAAGACATGTCTCTTCTCCCGTAGATGCATGGAATGTTCTCTTCAATAGCAACATGCTAAATATAATGGTGCCTCAAACAAAATCAACTTATTCAAGCCCTTCAATGGAACTGGAAATCACTAATAATGAACCGCCTGCAAAAAAACTCAAGACAAAATATAAACGATGTTAAATTTGCCCAAGTCATCAGGACTTTAAAACAAAGTTTATGTGCCAAAAATGGGAAAAATGTCTGTGTTGAACATCAGTATGTAGTTTGTAAAAATTGTCTATAAAAATGTAAGTATTATTAAAATTCACTAAAAATCTTTAATTTATTATCTTATGTTCTTTAGTTACGTAAGGTTTGCATATAAACAATATTAATTGATATTTAAATAGCAGAAATGAACTAGGGTATGAGATACCCGGCGCGAGTTCTTGTGTTCGAAATTGGGCGCGAGTGCTCTCGGGTTAAAAAAAAAGTTCTAGGGAGAATAATATTGCTTGTTTAAAGCCCCCCCCCCAAAAAAAAAAGAAAAAAAGAAAACACCTCCTAAAACTTTATGCACCCATTTAAACAACACATACACATATAAATTCATATCCATAACACATTCACACATGCATATATATATATATATATGTAGGAAGGAGTTAGTACTCCTTCCTTTAGAAGTGAATCATTAGACTTAATTATTTTGAACATTTAATTAAACTAGACGATGTTTACAAGACAGGACTAACACTTAGTATGAAATTAAAAAATAAACACAGAAGCATCAAAAGAGCTAAACATCGGGAGCTTGCAGAACAACACATCCGCTTAAAGTCCTTCGTGCCGCAGTAGTAGGAGTGGAAGTTGTAGTAATAGTTCAGTTGTGTTGCCAAACTCACTCTCACACGGCCGTTCTGACTTTCCAGACGTCCGCGGCTGGGTTGTAAACAATAATTCTGAAAAGATAAAAAAAAAAAGAGCAGAAAAAGGAAAAATATTTCAAAAAAATCAAGCAGTGTTCAACACAGTGGTATTGGTGTTCAGCTTCTGCACCACTGTTTCATTTTGTCCGCTGCAGTTGATGTTATGGTTGGACCATCGTGATGTCCTAACTTTCGAACTTCGTAACGATCGTTGGGGTTGATGTTCGTGATCTCATATGGTCCGAAGAACTTTGGTCGGAGCTTTAATCCGGTTCCAAATTGAGTTCGTTGTATTGCCACTTTGTCACCGATCTTGTATTTACAAGCCGGTTTACGCCGTTTGTTATATTGTCGTATGTTTTCTTCCTGTAAACGGAGGATATTTCGTTTAGCTTCGATACGTAACGCTTCTTTGTCATCAAGAATTCTTTGGTGGTGTTCCTCGTCAAGAAGATTTTTAATCTGTAGATCCTCTTGTTGTTTCATTTTAACACCAATTAAAAGTTGAAAGGGTGTGAATTTTGTACTGCGTGTGGTGGTACTATTTAAGATACGTTGCAATCTTGGGACATATTTAAACCATTTGTCAGGTTCATCTAGAGCTAACTTAGTTAAAACGGGAATAATTGTGCCATGAACACGCTCAACCTGACCGTTGCCACGTGGCACACCTGTTGCTATTGAAATGTGTTCAATTGACTGTTCCTGGCAGTAACTTTGAAATTCTGAAGATGTGAATGCGCTACCTTTGTCAGTAATGATTTTTGAAGGGTTGCCAAATGTAGTTTGTTGCAAGGATAATTTGTCTAAGGCATCTTTCGTAGAGGTGGACTTCACGGGATAGATCCATACAAATTTGGAAAAGGCATCAACTACTGTAAAAAGATACTTATAACATTTTTTTGTCGATGGTAAAGGTCCTAAAAAGTCGCAATGGTAACATTCAAGGGGTGCATCACCTTTTGGAATGGGGTGAAGGTATCCTTCTTGTTTTCCAGATTTTCGCGAGGACAAAATGCAAGGAATACAGTTCGAAATAATTTCTTGAACTAATTTCTTAAGTTGAGGAATGAAAAATTCACGAGAAACAATTAATTCGGTTTTTTGTGAAGCAAAATGACCTTGTGAATGGGCGTTTAGCACTATTTCTTTCTGCATCATTTGTGGTACTACTAAAAGTTCGGCATCCTGATGAAGTTTATAAAGAATTCCGTTTTTAACAAAAAATTCATCAGAAGGTGTAGATTCAAGCATAGATTTAATTTGAGATATAAATTCATCCTGGTCTTGGGCATTTTTCACCTTTTGAGTGATATCATTTGAGGTAATTACAAGAATGGGGTTACGACTTAAAGCATCAACATGTTTCATCTGTCTACCGGGTCGATGACAAACTTCATAATCAAAGTCTTCTAACATCAATGCCCATCGAGCAATTTTAGCTGGTAGGTCTTTTTTGTGCATCGTTTTTTGGAAAGCATCACAATCGGTGATAATTTTAAATTTTGTTCCCAACAAGTAGTTTCGAAATTTTTTTAGCGCTTCAATAACGGCAAGAACTTCCAGTTCATAACTATGATATTTTTCTTGTTGAACTGTAGTTTTACGGCTAAAATAATGAATATGATGAAACTGTCCATCATCGGATTGTTGCAAGAGCACAGCGCCAAAACCTAAGGAGCTGGCATCAGTGTGGAGTTCTAATGGGTATCCCTGTTGAAAAACATGAAGAACTGGGTTTTGTGAAAGAATGTTTTTCTGTTGTTGAAAAGCTGCTATTTGTTCAGGGGGTTTGGGAGCTTCAATAACTTGAAATTTTGGTTCAACCTTTTCACTTTTGACGGATTCATTCTCAAGGGCATCATCATCGGCATCAAATATTTTTGGTTCAAGAGTTGCTTTGATAGTTCCAATATCAAAAGCATTATCATCATCGTTATCATGAAGCAAATCTAAATCACTGGCATCAGCATCATCTAAATATTTTCCATCATCATTATCATGAAACAAATCTAAATCATTGGCATCATCATCATCATCATCACGTTCAAAATCAATTGGATTATCCATTTTCTCTACCCTAGAAATCTTATCTTGAGTAGATGTTAGAGGTTTTTCAGACATGCATATTTGGCCCTGATCTTGAATTTGTTTTTCTACAATTTTCTGTTCCGCAAAAGGGAGTCGTCGAGAACGTTGATTTACGGGGATTTCATCTTGTAATAAAATAGTCTTTTTAATTTCAGTGTCTTGAACTTTATGGGGTTTGTAGGAAGTAACGATATTTTGAACTTCCTCAAGAATTTCAGAATTCAAAATGTGTGAAAGATCAAATGGGAAAGCTTCGTCATCAGGAATATTAGCAATATTAACGAAGATGTTATTATCAAGAGTAAAACGAATACCGTCTTCATCAAATGTAAATTGGGTTTGCTGCAAAAAGTCGATTCCGATAATCACATCAAAAGGAATCAAGTCATCCTCTAGAACATGTATTTTAGCAGGTAAAGTAATGGTTTGAATTTCGATGGAATCCTGAAAGAATCCGATACTGTGAACTTGGTTTTTGCCAATTCCTGAAAAGGGAATGTTGGTGGGCTGCAATGGTGGCGAACCAATTCTTCGATAGGTTTTCTCATTGATGAGGGTTGCCTGTGACCCAGTGTCACAGAGTGCTGTCAATTGAATTCCTGCAAGTTGAATGTCAACATGCATGGGATTTTTCGATGAAGTTTCAGGAGAAAGTGCATTTACAGTTTTATCAGAAATAGGTTTTTGAGAATCAGGTTTTGGTTTAGAATTTCGATAACTTTTAGGGCAATTAGCATGAACATGACCAAAACTTTTACATCCGTAGCATTGTTTACCATGTGACATATTCAAACATTGGTTGCTTTTGTGACCTCTCAAGCCACAGGAAAAACATACTGGCTGTGTATTTGGGCTACGTGTATTATCGACTTTCACATTGAGGTAGGAAGCATCAATTTTTTTCTGATTATTTTGTCTGAAATTTTGTGATCTGGTAAAGATTTGTTCATAAATTTTCAACTTTTCCTTAAATTCAGGGACGGATTTACAACCGTAAAGAATAACTTTATTGTTTGTTGAATCAGGAATTCCGTTTATGACATACTCAAACAGAGAGGAGTCATCGAGAGAACCTTTGTGTGCCAAATCTCTCATAGCTAAGAAATATTCTTGTAGGGTTTCAAACGGTTTCATACGTCGAGATTCCATTAATTTATGTAACTGAATACCGTTAATTTTGTCCGAAAATTCGTCTAATAAATGGTGCTTCAATTGTTCCCAATTTGTAATTCCACGAATAGACCTAATTAAAGTTTGAGCGGGACCAGTTAAACATTTTCTAACAAAAGTAATTTGGTGAATTGGATTGTTTATCTGATATAAACAAAAAAGTTCTTCAACGTCAGATATAAAATTCTCAACACTGTAATTATCACGAGACGAGAAAGGTTTTATTAAATCAACAACGTCTTTCAGACTAAACAACTGGAAAGAGAGATTCGCAGTTTCAACTGAAGGCAATGAATTTTGATGTGATTCACCAACGGAAATGTGTGTATTTTGCTTATTCGAAGATTCTTTTGCGTCAATGGTGGGGAAAAGGGAGATCTATTTTCCTCTATAACGCTGTTAGTTTGGGATGAACGTGCATCCGGAAGTGAGTCATCATTCACTTCGCATTCCGAAAGATCAGAAAATTCTGCTTTTAATAACGATAAATCACTAAGACTCATAAGAATGGTATTGGCACATTTGTCTGGGTCAGTTGAAAATTCTAAATGAAGTAGATTACAAATAGAAATCAAGTCTTTAAGTGAAAACTCTTTAAGTACTTTCTGTTTCGTTGCTTCCAACACGAATGGCTGTTTAAAACCTGTAAATTTACGTAATCTGGTACGATTTTGTCTGTCGCCGTCTGTACCAAAAATTAAACGATGTAGAACCTTTATTTGATTCGTGCTACCAATTTTTAATGATTTTGCAATATTGGGGTAATCGTTGAGAGTAGCCATAACTATATACTAGGTTCAAACAATTATAGTACACAAATATACAAATATTCAAAACCAAAATCAATACTTATAATACGTAGGTACTCAAATTCAAAAATAGAAAATAATATTTCAAATCGAAATTTTTTCAAATACCAATTTAATAATAAAATTTTGATTCTCAAAATATGCATCAAAATAAGTAATCTTTAAAACAGGTTTTGTTCAAGAAAACAAAATTATGAACTAAAATAAGCATCAAATATCAAATAATAAGTTCTTCAAAATAATTTCTGTGGTTGAAGAAAACAGATGACGTAAATTTAGATATGTATCAAGTTAGATATTACTTCAGCAAAATATTCATCAAATTAATCTTCAAAATAAATCACTGTTGAAGAAAATAGAGGATGTAAATGCAGCATCAAAATAATAGTTAAAGTTCTAATGTTAAAAGCATCAAAATTGGGAAATCGAAAGTATCAAAATTGTGAATCGAAAGCATCAAAGCATTCTGCAAAATAAAAAATATTCTCGCAAGAAAACAGCAGAATTAAGTTCAACATCAAAGCGCATCAAATAAGCAAAGTTGTCATCAAATAAACATTCGCTTCGTCAAAATTATGCATCAAAATAATAATATAATAATCTTCAAAAGTATTCAATTCGCGATCTTTCAAAATATATGTTATGTTGTGGTTTGTTCAAGGAAACAAGATTCTTCAAGTTAAATGTCGAAATTTTCATCAAATCATCAAATAATTTCATCGAAATAGAATTCTCTTCAAGAAAACAGAAGTGATAAATTCAACGTCAAAGACCATCAAAAGTGAATTTAGCATCAATTAAATTCCTGCATCAAAAGAACGTTGAAATATCTTTCAGTTTTCTTAAATCATCAATAAGTTGAGAATTCCCTTAATCATCAAAATTTTCTTGAACAAGCGTCAACGTATGCATCAAATAATTTTAATATGATCCAAGTTACTTACAATTCTGGTTTTGGTTCTCATCATCCCATCAGAGTATCATCAGAGTCCGTGGCACATCACTTTGGCTTTCGCTTTCGATATGCAAATCCAAAATGACAGACAACAGTAATCCAGTCGAAATCAAGTCGAAATCAAGTCGAAATCAAGTCGTATCATCGAAAGAAAATAAAGTTTTTTTTTTAAGTTCAGCATGCTAGGGGTATTTTTCGAGTCCGAGGGCCGAGCACCCATGTAGGAAGGAGTTAGTACTCCTTCCTTTAGAAGTGAATCATTAGACTTAATTATTTTGAACATTTAATTAAACTAGACGATGTTTACAAGACAGGACTAACACTTAGTATGAAATTAAAAAATAAACACAGAAGCATCAAAAGAGCTAAACATCGGGAGCTTGCAGAACAACACATCCGCTTAAAGTCCTTCGTGCCGCAGTAGTAGGAGTGGAAGTTGTAGTAATAGTTCAGTTGTGTTGCCAAACTCACTCTCACATATATATATATATATATATATATATATATATATATATATATATATATATATATAAATATATATATATATATATATATATATATATATATATATATATATATATATATATATATAGTACGAGAGTACAGTATTGGATATATAAGTGTGTGTGTGAGTTTGATGTACAGATATTCCTCGACTTACGACCGAGAAAAAACCGAGACACTGGTCGTAATTTGATTTGGTCGTAAGTCGAATTTCAAACAATTTTTTATACATATACATACATATATTTTTTTTTACTTTCATACATACATACATACGTAATTTAAAATACATTGTACTTTATTTAGAAAGCATAAATTTTTCTTCGCCATCTCTACTTATTATGTTAGTACAATCGATTTGTTCAGAATTTGCGACAGAAGATATGTTGCAAGTTCTTTTAACAAAGTTATCCAAGCGAGTTTGAACAGTTTGTTGTCTTCTTTTCCTTGTATATTGTCTGGTATCAAGGCAGATTTTCCTGACACTTGTGAATCTTTCTTCATTCGAATCAATTGCTTCTAACTGTTGTAGTACTTTATTAATATAGTGAAAAGCTGAAGCCATTTCTTTCAAAACAAATTTTTTTACTGCACTTAAAAAAAACGTTCGTTTCATTTCTAAGTGTATTACACTTCTATTTTTTGTGTGGCACTTTTACTATTCCAAGCCATACCGGGAATAAAATTATGTATGTACTTAACTTAACAGATAAAAATCGAACCACTACATATATATTTTTTTAATGCGGAGGCACTTGTCACAAAGACATTCTGCTGGGTGGAAAAATGCCGATTATAGATATTAAAATATTATAGTTAAAGTATTAACAGGGTTTGATTACTGATTACTACTTACTCATTACCCTTTACTAATTACCCAGGTTCGTTTTTAACCCCAGCGTGTAAGTCACTGTAGAGAAGATAGACACAACTTAAATGTTTTATAAATGATGAGGACCAATATTTACAAATTAACAACAAATATTTATTACACAAATAAACAGTTAAATTATACAGTATTAAAATGATTATTCTTCTCATAACTACATGAATAATTAATAATGTGCTAAAATGATTAATATTCTTTCAAATAACAAGTTGGGTCCTCACCGGATTAACATAGAAAGGTATGTATCATTTAAGGGATATTTAATTTAATTTTAATAATAAAAAAATACTACTGTACTGTCCTTCAACCGAAAAGTAAAGACTGACTTACCCCAAATATTGGCTATCTAGGATGGCATCATGGTTGCGATAAAGTAGCAGGGTGGACTCGAGAGTCCCACCACAGGGCAAGCCCGTAGGCTATTCGCCCTCTGCACACCTCTCTCTCCCCAATCTCTCTGAACTCCTCTCTCTGAACTATAAGTGACCCACCTGCTTTTATTCTGCAAAACAGCCTCAAAATTCTAAGCGAATGTAACTTTTACTTTGGTAGACTGAAAGGTCTAGCAATTCGCCTATAATTCACCGCAGTTTTGCTGGCCACTTCCACTACATATTTAACAATACGAAATTGTTAGTAATATTTTTATGTAATAATAATGAGAAGCGACGACTGCGCACTTGTTTTGATCTCTGGAATGAAGGTTTATTTGATTTATCGCGTAAATATCGAAGATATTGCATTACACATTTTAATTATTGCGTCATAAATGTGTGCAGTATTGCAGAATATTCCTTCATATTTTTTAATAATTATGTAATATATATGGGTATGTACTGTACATTCGAGGAACAATATTTTTGAGAAAAAATTTAAATGAGCTAAAGAAATCGGTCGTATGTGCGAAAGGTCGTAAATCGAGGAATACAAGTATAGGGAAAGGTTTTGTGTGGGTTTATCACTACCAAATCGGTAACAATAACCCAATGATAATCGGTTCAAATTCTGTAATTCGCGGATTACAGAACTGTCAAAATTAATCTTCAGAAATTACTTCAAAGATAGTCAACAACAGGAATGTAAAAATCAAAGAAAATATCACGGATGGGGAATCTGTGAGGAATTTTCGCCGAATCCTTCACGGAATATTCGTTAAAATAAATGACGCCATTCTCCTCAAACAGGCAGAGCAATTAAGAGCTCCGAACTAACTCTTCCCTAACAATTACGCTGCCACTTTCTTTCACTTTCGTTTGTGCATGAAAAGTTCTCAAAAGCTTCATTCTGTCGCGCAAGTGCTCTAAAGACGAGTTTGATTACACTTGAGGAAGACTCATGTTTATTTATGTTATTCCATTTTCATCTGGCGATGGATGATGCCGCGCGCGCAGAGCCTTTTGTTACTCCGGCTAAGAGGCCTTGATGGGTTTTCGTTTAAAAATAGAATATGGCAAAAGGTGGAGATTGTTAAAGATTCGCTGATTGTCTTTTAAAATATAAAATTGAAACAGTTGTGTGTTAATTTCTCGGTGAATGCATCACGAAGGCAGAATATAAAGACTTATGACTTTAGAATAACGTAACATGTCTGAGTTTTCTCTTAATGTGCACTTAAAATGAATTCAAATCGAATAGTTGTTTTAAAAAATACAGTAGTGTGTGAACAACTGTAGTTTTTATAGCATATAGGTGTTAAAAAATAAAAAGACAGAGTAAATTAAAAAGAAATATATTATTAATCGCCATTAAACTTTTGAAAATGATGTGTATGCAAATTCACTAAATGCCATTCAAATTTTCTGTATCCATAATAGAGATATAGAAGGAATGATATTGTTTTTTAGTAAAAAAATATAATTCTTAAATCTAAACTTTGTAAATTATATTAATAATTAACAAAGATGAGATACCGCTGACAAACATTCGAATGTAAGAAAGAATTCAAGGTAATTATGCTCCGAAATAAAAGTTCGTTTTATAATAACTTACTTACAGAAATCTCACTGTCTGTTTCTGTCATTTGAAGAATGCTAATAAATTATTTCTCATTGATTCGATATGTTGATTCGGTGTGTAAATTTGGTAACAATATTACTGATATATTTTTTTAAACGTTCGAACATTTTCTTTTCTTTTTTTCCGGGAGCTTACTTGCCCATAAAGCGACACGGCCGAGTTAGCATCATTTAAAAAAACCTTCATACCTAATAAAAGTTGCCCTTTCAGTCTATCTGAGGCAGTTTGGCATTTTAAAATGAAGACGAAATCTACCGTCTAAAATCAATGATAAACAACCTAGGGAATATAATTTTAAAAACCTGAAACTTTACACTTAAAGGGTTGATTTAAACAAGGATTTTTATATTTTGTTTCTTCTTGGGTATTTACAAATATGATCCTGTTATACAACCGTTTTAGGTGCGCTGAAATGCAAACTAAGCGCCTAAGTATTTTATAAATATCCCATTGGTCTTTCTACAATCATAGGATGCTCCAATTATTTATAATCTTTATAAAAAATCTAATAAATAATATTGAACTATGTTACTATTAAAAATTGCCTTTTGTCCACAACTGCAGTCTAATTTAGCTAAATTAATTATAAACAGCGTTTTATGACTTTTACTGAAAATCCAAAGGATTTTTTTCCGATCCCCTGCATATATCCTTTACTTATAATACAAAAAGGAACATTCTTTAGGTACAAAACTAATATCTCTATAATTTTTTATGTTCATAATGAATCTGGGTAATAACATTTTGATATATAAAAATATCTCCATTGAATTCTAAATTGAGAACATAAATATCACAGTTTTCTGAAAATAATATTTGTAATTTTAATTCAATAGCTTATATTCCATTTGCTAGTACGTAGTTTTCAAGAAAGAAAATAACGGTAAACGTTAAAAATATTGAAAAATAAAATAAAAGGAATAAAATATGGGTCAACAAATTTTCTAGTATATTTGATATTATTATAAATAAGTATGAAATGAAAAAAGATGACAGAATCGGTCCAAATGTTAAATGTATGCAACCACCCGCATTTATTTGCAGATATTGAACTTACAATACTACTGTTTGAGAAGTATCTAAGTTTATATAAAATATAAACTGTTTGCTCTGGGGACAACTGTATTTGGCTTTGTCAATTTATCCTCTTTTAGCGTTAAGAAAGACTGATGGTTTTCATTTCCATTTTCCCGAACTTTTCAATTAGGTATTCGAGCTTTGGGCTCACATGCGTAAATCGAACCGAGCAAAATTGTTATTTCAGTCATCAAAAGTATAAATTTCGACTTTCAATTTACTGAATGCAAACATTTCAATAGTTTACTTTAAAATCTGAAAAAAAAGTTTCTTTTGAATTTTCCAGAATTAGATTATTTGCAAATGCAATTTAATAAGCAATTTCTTTGACACACTTAGAGATAAAATATTAAAGAACCTGTATCAAATTCTATCGAGGTTATCAAATAAAACAAAAGATATCAAAACTATTCCTAACACAGTTTAGTTCCATAAATTATTATCAAGAAGAACTAAACAAAGTCTAATATGATATTTCCAAAGAGAATGAACGCACATACAGTGCTAGGGACAGATAATGATTTGGCATCAAATTGGCCATTCCTTGTTGATGGAATTGTTTTGCAGCTACTTAACGGTAAAATAAAAGTATTTTATACGACAAAAACTGAGAAGAAAATTTTGATAGCAGTATTTATAAAATTAACGATGAAAAGTTATAAAGCTTTATTTAAAAAAACATCATTTATATTTGTTTGGACCCACCCATAAAGAGGGTGCTTTGCGCGTAAGAGAAGTAAGTTTTTTGTAACGTCCTTGAGTGACGCACTCGGTTTATATCTCTCACCTGATATCGAGCAAACCTGCTGCTCTTGAAATTAATAGTTATAATTGAATTTTAATGTCAATTAATGTAAGATATCAAGCTCTCCCAGTCTGGAATCTTTACTGGGCTTTGAATTATTTGAACTATTTATTTTGAAATTTAATCGACTTTCGTTTTACTTGAATATTAATTTCGAATTCGATCGGCTTTAATATTTATTATATCGTATAGCACCCGAGGTAGCCGAGTGGTAGCACGTCGGTTTTCGGTACTGAGTGTCCTCGAATCGAATCCCGACAAGCAGCATTTAATAATCTTCGTGTCTTGGCCGGATATGGGCACTTTAAATCCGTAGACTCAAGAGTCCTTCTATGATGTCAGTGGGTGAGGAAGGTACGATCCCTCAGATGTCGCCCCTGGGGGGGGGGGCGGGCGGTCGAAATTGTGATCGCACCTAGCCAAGTCCTACTCCGATCCTTGTGGTGCCATTATAAACCAGAGACGCATTATTCGGTCCGAAGCCTATATGGAGCTGATGTAGAACTTCCGGCCAAGGAGCAACAACAACAACTATCGTTGGACCTGATGTAGAACTTCCGGCAAGGCAACAACAACAACTATCGTTGAATCTCATGTAGAACTTCCGGCCAGGCAACAGCAACAACTATCGTTGGACCTGATGTAGAACTTCCGGCGAGGAAACAACAACTATCGTTGAATCTGATGTAGAACTTCCGGCCAGGCAACAACAACAACTATCGTTGGAACTGATGTAGAACTTCCGGCGAGGCAACAACAACAACAACTATCGTTTAAGTGATAGTAGTCAACTTTATTATAATTAATGGAATAATATGGCTATTAGCACAGTTTTACCCTAAATAAAGATTTTCTAAAAGGATTTTTCAGGTCGTGCCTTTTTGACTAAAAATATGACAGTAAAATTGAAAGGAATTACATTTTAGTGTAAAAGCTTGTTTTCAAATTATTCTTTTGTCATAACAAATAGCTGCTGTAGATTATTATCCACAGCAGCAACGTTTTCTATTATAATTGAAAGCGTTGTATAGAAAAGGTGATGAAATTCAGGTGACAATAGCAGACCTCTTAGAAACTGCATACTTCTCTAAATATTTATGCATGACACTATATAATTAGGAAATCGTTTGGGTAGCCAAAAACTATTGATTCTAAAAAAGACAACTCGCTTAAGAACTCGGAAGGGAAATATATTGTTAAACCACTGTATAGTCGACTGAAATTATGAGGAGGCAAAGAGATACATTAAATATATGTTGGAAAATATGTTCTATAAAACAAACTGAAATGGTAAAAATGGAACTTTTTTAGAGCTATCCTGCCGACAATATAAGGAGAATGATAGATTGAGACACTTCTAGAATTCCTCATTTTATTATAGGCAAATGTTCAAGATTTTAATAACAGAGGGAAAATGTGTCCTATTAATTATCTGGGAAATTTTTTGTAATTATAATAAATGAGAAAAACTGCATCATATTGTATAGTATGAAGAGGTTTTCGACAACTAACAATTAAATGAGTGCTCATTATGAGCCTTTTAGCATGTCCTAACAGACTAGTACACTGGAAACGACACAGTCCAAAACTGGTGTAACAGAAGTGCCGTAAATTGAACTGATATTGAATGGACGCTGCCTGTTGTGACAAAAAAGAAAAATATAAAAGATGAGATCCTCAATATTCATAGACATTATAATTTCGTTTTTGTATTGGGAATGACAGGTGTCATTGCTGACATATAGTGGTGAAGTAAATTTTTAAAGTCAATTGTTAAAAAAAATACCTTGTTCAAAACTTAACACAACTTACGTAGTAAAGGGACCTTCAACCTCATTTTTTTAAAAATAATTTTCAAATTTTTCTCCGTATACAAAAGGAGAATAAATAATATTCTTCTTTACTACATTAGAAACACTTAGATTTCAGAATTTTCCTAAGCTTAAGATGGCCATGAAAGGACAGAGATTTGAAAACGTCTCGGATATTAAATCAATTGTTACGCGTATTTTGCAAACGTTTAGTTCCAACGCCTATAAACAGTGTTTCGATGACTTTGTGAAGAATAGGAAATTCTTCAAGCAGTCAGCCGTGGAAATATATGTGATGTGTCTTTGTCACCCGAGAGCTGCCTGTCCTTGACAACAGAGGGGGGGGGGCTAAAGAGGGTTGACCTCTGGTGTCGAAGTAAGTGACTGATGGTCATCACCGGGCTGAGGGGCTGAGCTCCTCTCCTTGTCCACTGGCAAGGGGGTGTCACTGTGCAACAAAGGCCATACACCGGGAGTCGGACATTCTTAAAGTACAAAGGGTTCTATTCGTCCCTCTGCGTGGGAAATTTTCGACCGTTGGAAGTAGCTGATGTCCTAGGACAGAAAAATAATCAGATAGACTTGAGATCTACTCTCAGAAGGGGATTGATACCTGCGGCCTTGGGCCAGATTACATTTTTTAGAAACTTGAATCTCGGGCTCAGTGCCGTTTCACGTAGTCAGTGGACTCTGTTTGGGGAAGAATCCTAACTCCCCGGTTCCTTAGGGTGGTTATGACTGTAATATTTCATGTAATTGAAGTGCGTAAATATTGTATATAATTAAATACATTTTCTAAAATCCTAAACTCCGTATTTTTGAATTAATCCATGTTCAGCTATCTGGGAGAAACTGCCCATATCGTCACAACTTGAAGAAACGTTGGAAAAATTGTATAGACTCCTTTGGCCAATATTTTGAAGGAAATAAATTTACTTGAAGGTGAGTAATATTTTTCTTATTTATAAATTATTGTCCGGTTACTTTATGGGCGGACCTTGTATTATTTAAGATTTTCTTTAATTATAAGTTTTAGTGATTCAATTAATTTTTCCTTACTATTATAAATTGAAAATTTAGTCCTACACGGTGACTTATATTAAGTGTCCCTTTAAATCAATATTTGAAAGATCCTCCAGACCCTTGAAATAATGAAATCTCAAAAATAAAATTCTTAAAAGTAGTAACAATTACATAAAATTCCAGCGTAGATTTGAAATTACCTTCTATAGCGGAAAATTGAAGCAAATAATCCCCAAAAGCGATCATTGTTTACAAATATTATAAAAATTCTTAACAGTTCTATAGAATGAAAGAGAATTAAGAAAGAAAATCAAATGAAATGGAAAGAAATAATCACAGGGAAAAAATACAAAGATAATTGAGAGTAAAGAATTGATTAGAAAAGAAAATTCATCAAACTTGTTTGGAAATAGTCCTTTACAACTTGAAATAAAAAGACTCTAAAACTCTCTCTGCAAACACGTGGCTCAATTAAAAATCTAGATGTTTCAGCTCTCCCCAGCAATTAAGAAGCTTTCTGATTTTCATCTTTGCTTTGTCTTGATGATACTTGAAATATTATTTCCGGCATAAAAGCAATTGGAGCTCTCAAAATTTGAGATTATTCACACTTCTTGGAGATTTGTTAATATTTGCAACTATCCATTGTCTTTCAAGAGAACTTGAGACCTCAGAGTCGCTGATGCACATTTGTTTCATATTTCTCTAGATTACCATTGATGAGGTTTTAGACACATTTTTGCTTATAAGTAAGAAAATAATGTTAAGCATTTAAAAAGCTTTAGTGGATCTGTTTTATTTTGTACTAATAATGGGAAGTTTATTTTGGGTTCGTTATTGAATTTAGTTACGATTGCCAGAATTAGAAATTTCTCTTTGATATTGTTCTTCTATAGAGAGGTTTATTTTTATCACTTAAGCTTAAAAAGTATAGAAATGATACTTGTACCATTTAAACTTTTCCTTTGTGCTGAGTCTAGCTATGTTTTGAACTGATCTTCGAATTTCACTCAGAAACTGGATACATTTAGTTTTCTTTGGGCAGAAACTCCACTTAGCAGATATTTGTTTATCATATGGCGACATTTTAGATTTAAAATAATCCTTGAAAAATATCTAATACAGTGCCACAGCAACCGTAACGAGTAACAAGGAAATGCCACAGTGATGAGGAATGGATGACGGAATTGATGTCTCTGTACAGTCATAGTAGGTCTTTTAATACTATGAAAATTAACTGTAGCTGTATAACTGCCAACCAGACAGCTTATACAAGGTACGGCCATTAATTTCCAGGACTGGTCTAATAACTCCAGAAAATATTACATGAAATACATACCCACTGAATATGTTTCGAAGTATCTCCCACCTGCCGTAATGCACTTCTGTGCTCGGCTGTATATGTTTCGGAAACAACTTTTAAAGTCCTCTTTTGAATGCTCTTTAATATGGACGTCACCGTTTTCTTGATGGCTTCGACATCCTCAAATCTTGTTCCCTTCAGCAAATTGGCCCAGCATGAGGTCGTGGAGATGCAGCATCCTCCATACTCTCCAAACTTAGCACCGGCAGACTTTTCCTTGCTTCCAAAACTGAAAGATTTCCTAAAGGGAATAAGATTTGAGGAGTCGAATCCACGAAGAAAACGGTGACGTCCACATTAAAGAGTATTCCAAAAGAGGACTTTAAAAGTTGTTCCCGAAACTTATACAGCCGAGGACAGAAGTGCATTACGGAAGGTGGGAGTTACTTCGAAACATATTAAATAGGTATGTATTTCATGTAATATTTTCTGGAGTTATTAGATCAGTCCTGGAAATTAATGGCCGCACCTTGTAGTTTGCAAACATGTCTGGTGCATTAAATATCGTTGCTCTATGGGTTGATTACTACTGTAGCGTCGTGAGAAAATCTCCCCTAAGTCGTTGAAATATGTGTGTGGTCTTTATTGTAAGAACTCGCTCGACATAAGGAGAAAAGGACAAACTGGCATCCCAACAGTGGCCATTGATTCCACTAGCTGTTTGAAAGAATGCGTTAGAAGAAATGATGACTCCGGAAAAAAGGGATCTTTCTAAGACTATAAATGATGTGTCTTCTCTTTTGTATATTCCAGGAGAAAAGAAAAACCATTTTTATTTTCAGACAGTGTGCCGGAATGCGGAAGGCCCTTTTTCCAGCAGGACTCTACGGCAAGGCAGGCAAGGTGGGTGTGGGAGCTTTTGTGTAGAGACCCGGGGACGGTGTTTTTCGAGTTCGGAGCGAGCGGTCAACGGGGTGGTCCCGAGGGGAACCGGAAATCCGTGGCCCTGCGGATGAATGAAGTCAGCCGGTCTTCAGAAGAATAAAGAGAGTTCTCGCTCTAAGACCAGAGGCAGAGATAGCGAGGTTTTTGGACGTTGCGGAGACTCAGGTGCAGCAACGGGTTTTATCTCGTAGGAGTATTTTAATATAGGCTAGACTGAGCCATTTTTTGGGCGATGAGTCTCGTCAACACACCAGACTTGTAACGTGCATTTACTACACCTGTAAATATTTGTACATATTCTCATGTAATCTAGATGTCCAATAAAGGACTTTGTTTTAAAATTTAATTCAAGTTTCTGGTCTGTTTCTGCAATGAGTTATGATACGGTTTTTGGTTGTTGTGGGCGACACCACACTACCTATAAAATTTAAGACTATCAAATTTAGTGACGGACACAGATATTTCGGACACGTGCTTTTACTCCCATTGAGATTCTAGTTGATTTTGGGTCTCTTGGGTCTAAACTTTCACTTAGAAACTGATCGGTACCACTTAGCACCATTTTAAATCTAATCCTTAAAGAATAACCGATGCAAAGCCATGACAACTCTAACAAGTAACATCGAAATGTTGCATAGACAGCATGCACCTGACGTCGAAGTCGTCCCTACGTAGGTGCAGTAACTTTTTAGATGCTCTAAAAAAATTCTATGGTTGTGTGACACTAACCGAACTACGTTGTTTACAAACATAACCATGGTTTATCGTTATAGATACCATGACATGATCTATTGATTTTTCGTAAAACTACAACACGTAGCCACATTTATGGAAAATTCCCCGCACAGTGGAAAAACATCAGCCGTAAATGATCAGTGCTTCAATCTCTGTTCTCATAACGTTAAAGAAAATGATTTTTTATCTATCACAAATATGTGTTCATTATTGACAACAAACAAGTATCAACAAATTAGATCACTGCCGGTTTAGAAGTCAATAACTTTCCAAGATTTACGATGGTTTTTCTAGAAAAGATAAAATATTTCTAGCAGGTTTTATGTATTCTAGAAAATGCGTAAAAGTTTTAGGAAACTTTACTTAATACAAGCTTGTCAACCATTGACAACCATTTTGTAATGTAGCGAAAAATATAAGTGGTAGTACTTTATACGGCCGAAATGCTTTTGCTTTAAAGATATAGTAAAATCAAATTTTAACAAAGTTTATTGAGTTTATTAGTTATTTTTATAGTTCAGTCTAGTTCAGAATATAAACTGGCTTAGCAATGGCAAACCTGGAGTTCTTAGTCGAATGAGCATAAATCATATGGAACATAAAGTATTTCGTTTCGAAAACTAAGAACTTAATCTGAAATCTAATTATAAATATAGTGATTTTCAAGGGCTATAAGTTACTCTTTTACTGTGTTGTAGCTTGCACTTTTAGTTTTCTAGGTAATAGACTTGAAAATAAAAAAAGATATATTAACATCTTTTCAACTGTAATCTTAACTATTAAAGCTACCAAGTAACGAATATTTTTTCTAGATATTGGAATTCCTTTTAAGAATAGTTGTTGCATCTAGCTTTTACGATTTAGAACAGGCATATCCAGCGCACCGGTCGCATGCAGCCCAGAATGAACGTAAACTATTAAAATGATGTGAATTTTAGGGGAATTCCCCAAAACCACATAATTTTTCACAAAACGAAGTCAAATATTCCCCCCCCCCTCCCAGTTTTATCTTTATGTTGCCTTCTTTTTACTGTTATAATAAAAATCAAAAAATAAATAAATAAGCTTTGTTAATTAATGCATTAACTACTTTGTTTACTTCATGGGCACCTAGGGATGTCAGAATGTTAGAAGATACCTGAAATATATGCAGGAAAGGAACAACACAAGAATATTATTAGAAATATCTAAATTAATTGTAATAATTGCACTGTTGTTATTTGAAATAATGTTAACTTTTTTAATTGTATAACAAATTAATAATACAATTAGATCTAAAGAAATTATCCTGTTGGTATTTTTAAAAGGCAGCATTTAGAAAAATATATTAAATGTTTTTTTATAATAAAACAAAACCTTATAAAGTACTAAAGCCAAAACTCTATATGAAATATACTAAAAATAATTAATAAAAATTATAAAACTGAGAAATAATTTTAAATTGATTATTTACATCAGAGAATTCGAAATATTGGATTATTAAATGTGTAGTTGATGAACTAAGAACATAAAACCACAATATATGTCTCCCCGATTCGCGTTCATCCTTGTAACAATTTGAAACATTTCACGTAAAATTCTAAACAGAAACTTTATTTACTCTCCGGAAAAAAAGCTATTTTATGTTATGTGTTATAAGCTTTTGCCGTTAAGGGATTGATATTTTTATTTAACCTCCTCCAACGCTTTAATGAATCAATGAGGTTTTTTGCTCCCTTTCATTTAAAAGCTGAAGCGCAGAAGAATTTTTGGAGGTCAAATTCTTCTCTTGGAGGGATAAAAGGTATGTTTCGAAATATCTAATGCAAATACCTGAATTGTTTGAAAAAGAAACGTTTATTTATGAAATAAATCGATGGATTGATGTTAATCTGGGTATTGTTTCTGGTATACCTGCAGTCCATTCTGACCATTTTTCAACCACACATTAAACAATTAAAAAAATATTTGTATAATGTTATGCCTGGCTAGTTTGTTCCTCATCAAACCTTTACAACAAACAACGTACAAGAAAAAGTTTAATTAGGGCTCTATGCAGCCAAATTTTCAGACTACAATAATAGTTACAAAGATGCAATAGAGAAAAATTTTTAAATATTATTCTACTGCAAAATTAATATATGATGTTGCCGAATGCGACTGACAAATTCAGAAGGGTGAGAGAAGGCATCAAGATGAGCAATAATCACATAAGAATGTATGACCGGAAACGCAAACCTGATCAGCTAGAGGATAAACAAAGATGAAGAAATGAAAAGTCCTCATTGCTGCATCTTTTTTTATCCTCTAGTTGACCAGGTTTGCGTTTCCGGTGATACATTCCTACGTGATTCTGTTTTGTTTTTGAGTTTTCTACCTCCTCCAGAAAAATGTGATACATCCACCCATCCAGTGGGGTTGGTAAGTGGTATGGTCCGATTAAGTAAACAGCGCCCTCCAGCGTCAGGTTTGCGTTTCCGGTCATACATTCCTGTGTGATTATTGCTTGTCTTGATGCCTACTATCACCCCTCTGAATTTGTCGGTCGAATTCGGCAACACCCTGTATATCTTTGAACAAAACTTTCTACAGCATTTTATCTGTCTTCCAGAACCATATTCAAATTCTTATTTTTGACATAGTATCTCATTTTATTTATTTATTTATATATTTATAGAAAATAATTCAGTGCAAACTTTTCAAAAAATATTTTGAAGTGGTATATGGCTGTAACGATTGTATGGCCAGTTAGATACCATTGATATTATTCCTTAATACTACAAAAACACTTAAAAGTTTCATATGTCATTAAAAAGGAATTTTTATGACATTAATCTATTCTGTGAGGTATTTTTCTACGTTTTTATAATAATATGTAACCATATGTACATAAAAAAACCACCTACTCTCAATCAGATGTAAAATCTCGAGGTCTTGTATTTTACAACGTGTCTTTATTCTGATGCTTTTGAATATATTTTTCTAACAGAAATACATATTTGAAGAATATGCGTTGTAAGCATACGAGAATATTGACGAAATGATATATTTTTTCAAGAAGACTTTTTAAATGTGTCCCGGACCCCCTTAACTCTCTAATAGAGACCCCTTTTCTCTATTATAGAGTTAAAGGGGTCCGGGACACATTTAAAATTTTTTTTTATTTATTGAGTTAAAATTTTGAATTTTTTCGTGATGGTTAACTATATAATTTGTAAACAAAATCAATTCATAAAACTTCTCAAAATGTTTTTAAATTTTTTTTAAATTTTAAAATTTAAAAAAAGTGGGGTATTTTAAGATTGTTATAAATCGAAATTTTATTTGTTGAATTTCTATTATTTTTCATTTAATTAAACAGAAATGTATAAGTTTTAATTTTAATTCAGCATTTTTTTAAATATTAATTTTAAAAAAATTAAAAATATTTATATTAAAAATTACAAAAAAAAATGATGTAACATATTTTTTAAAAATCATATTTTCAAAAGTAAATATTTTTTAAGCATTTTCTGAATAAAAATTATGAAGTAAAATAGTTGAAAAAACATGTTCCAAGTTTCAATCATTTATCTTTAACGGTTCTTGACTTATAACAATTTAAAGACGATAAATGGGGAAAAAACCCATCATGCAGAAAAATTCACTTACAGGTTTGATCAGCGCTTGGCTACTACTAGAATGTTGCAAAAAAATAATAATTTCTCCTGTTCTAATTAAGATAGAAACATGATTAAAACGTCATTTTAAGCGTAAAAGAACACAAAAATTTTTAATGCAATAATTTTTTTTTTGAAAATTCAAACAATTTTGTGTCCTGGACCCCCTTAAAATACAATAAAACTGTAGATTCGTCCACATATTGATTTGCATGCCTACAAAGAATATATTGTCTTAGTATGAAAAACTCGGAAAGTACGAGTAAGGAGATAGCATAATAGCGGTAATTTTAATATTTCAAAGAAATGCGAATAAAACTTGTTGCTAGTTTTGGAAAAAGCTGTCTTTAAATCTTTATTACACATGAAAACATTTTAGAATCGTTCCCTGCAATACTGTTTTCAAGTTTTCGCTTCGGTCTCATGATTTGTAAAGATTTTTCGAAAAACAGTCGAACATCAACAATTGCAAAATACGATTGAAATAAATGAGTAAACCAGAAAAATATAATTAAGAAATAACGAGTAAGAATATAAAGAAAAACAGTAACAGCTTAATGCTAATAGATATTAGTTAAAATCACAATGTATACTGAATATAAAATCCTATAAAATCTATGTTCGCGATTTTCAAAACACACTAAGGTGTTATTTAATTAATAATTAATAAACAATTAATTTAATAACTTTCCAATAGAACAAATTTACAATACAATTTTTAAAATTATATTATTCCAATAAAACTAGTAATAACGCCAAGGCATCACTTTACTACTCTTTTTGGAAATTTTGGCGAGGCAAAAAGATGTAGAAACACAAATCTGTCAAAATGATAATAGCAGCACTTTACTTCTAATAATATTTAATGAAAGATCTCCATCTTGCCTGTAAATCGAAAGGTAAAAGTTATATAAAAAATCTCAATGGGATAATCATTCACTGATAAAACTATGTTTTATCTTTAATAGACCCATGTTTACTGCGAAATTGAGTTCAAATTGTTCTAGTAAATTTTCTGAATAAGAACCTCATACTTTTGTACATTATTATCGTCTCTCGTCGTGAGTTGAGGTAAAAAAAGGTTGCCGATTATACTACATGAGTAGACAAAGCCACCAGTTGTTTAACAAACAAACGAGAGTCCTTAACACTGGCTATTTCAGGTATCAGGCCGTAGAATGAAAACTCCCAAAATTATCTGAAGGGTAAAAAGATACAATACAGGAAGAACCTATGTTTTTTACATCTTGTTCGATAATTAGCTGAGCCGCGGGCTCAAAGTTAGAAAAGTCTTTCAAAAATAACTTCGCTTCGGGTGAAATGTTAACTCCACTCGCCTTTTATTCTAAAATATGTTTTTCTCGTAAGCACCGTATCATAAGGGTTTTTTAAGGTTTTATAATTTCCTTGAAATGAAATGATACCTAGTATTTACTTTAAAATGTTTTTTCAAAGGCATATTACTTCCTGCTTTCGTGTAAAAATGAATAAATATGCCTTGGCAAATCATTATTTAAATAACTCAAATTAAATGACTCAGTTGTGCACACATACTCGCTTAAGAGTATATTTCTTCAGGTAAAATTTTACTTAACGAAGATGTTAAGTTTTTTTTAAAACCTGAGGGTAAAGAAGTGAAAATGCAAAATGCACGGTTTAATTTCTTTTTCTACTACTATTTTATATTCATGGAGAAATCTCAGTTCAACCAGATGAAAATTAAAAAATAAATCTACTTTTTGTTTATAAGAAAAGAAAAACGTATTTGTGTTTTAAACAATGATTGTTTAAATGCTTCTTTCATTACATATTCTTTTGTGAAATCATAAAAGATGCGTAACATATATTTGCTGATAAGTTTTCCAAAACATATGTATAAACATATGATGTTTTACCTAATACAGGCTCGAATGAGCAGGCATTAAAATATGAGTGAGGTTAAAAAAACTTCTAACCCTTACTGAAAAAGAAAAAGTTTCCCCGAAAGCTGACTTAAAAAGTCCTGTTTGAGGTATAAAGAGGCCACCAAATTAGGTTTCATATTCTGAAGAAACAGAAAATGTATTTGCACTAAAACAGGCTTTAAAGGATCTATGTGGTACTGCGTTTTCATTCTTAGAATCTAACCCTTTTCTTTGAGGTCTATTTACGAACGATACTCTAAGGCAAATTTCTTCGTACAGCTTCATGCATCCTTCAAAAGAAAAGATCTTAGTAAGAAAACTGGAATTTCATATATAAGAAATGTGCTGCAAGCAAGTATCACAAAAGGAGGAATCATGGTGGGATTAGAAAACTAGATTGGTTATGTTGGAAGTTTGGAGACATTCGAATGGAAATAAAAAAAAAAGTTAAGTCCTAGCTAACGTCATGAGAGAGCGACCGCTGAATATTAAATTAAGTCTTTCTCGGCTTCCAAATGCAACTGAATGCACTGAAAATACATTAGAATGCCAGTAGTTCGGAAAGAAATCGAGCTTTGGATTGGGCCTGATTAGTAAAAAATGCAGATGAGAAGAGAAGCGTAGTTGAGGGTTATACTGTAAAACTGAAATGCTGTTTTAGGTATATTATAAAAAATGGAAGTGTAACTGGAATAGGACGAAAGCATGTTTAAGATACAAAAGAGGGATTCCCAAAACAGGTCAATTCGTTACCCAGAAACATTACACCCTGGAACAGGTAGCTTTCTTGACCTCAAACAGCTTTTAAATTTAGTGATGTGATCTCCTGTTGGATTTCCAATGTAGCCAAGGTTTTTAAGATGGCATTTTGAGTTTTATTATATTAATTTCATTATATTTACACTAAAAAAGAGAAAAATTCTCAAACTCTTCATTCTTATCTCGTTATATTTTTATATGATTACAGTCAGACGATAGATGCTAGAAAATAAAAACTATATATAGTTAAACTAGAGATCAGTGAAGAAAGCTTGAATGAGATACGCAATAAGCACTCCTAATATCTGCTGTCTATAACAGAAAACTGAAAATGTTTGTCAGCAGTCTATCGTTCTTAACAAAGGAATAACTATGTATGAATGACTTTTATATTTGATTAAAAGTCTTACTTGTTTTTAATCAATTTTAAAAGGATTTTGATGGAATTTTAATGGAATGATACTTCATATTTTGTCAATATTCACGTGTTAATTAGAAATTCAAATTTACTTCCGAATGATAAATTTCTAGGGACAATTGAGGTTCCCATTTAAACGATGAATAAATACACTGCTCAAAAAAATTAGGGGAGCAAGCAAAGAAGTTAAGAAAACCGTGTGAGACAGCCACGTATTGGCATAAAATGGATAGTACACGCGTATCAATGCGCAATACAGAAAAAAAGACGTAAAAAAATTTGTAATTAATCTTTAATTCTTTGAAAATATGGAAAAAACATGAAAAGATGATTTAGGGCAACAATTTGGTTACATGTAAACGATGAAAATAAAGTATTGTTTAGAAATGATGCAAGATTTTTAATACGGCGAGTGGTCTCCTCGAACAGCTAAGACTGCTGCACACCTGTTTTCCATGATGCGATGATATTATGGAAAAGACTTTGGGGAATACTGTTCCACTCCTCAAGAAGTGCAATCTCCAAGTCCCGGAGAGTAAAAGGAGGCCTTGGTCCCGCAACATGCTCGATTGGATTCAGGTCTAGAGAGCACGCTGGCTATTCCATACGCTGTATTGTTTCAGCTCCAAGCATGTTCTCCACAAGACGAGCTGCATGCGGTCTGGCATTATCATGCTGAAAAACAAAGGAATCTCCAATGGCTGCAGCATAAGGTATGACGTGAGGTATCAGTATCTCGTCTGCATACCTTCGGGCCGTCAAAGTACCATTCCGAATGATATGCAGGTTCGTACGTCCACCTATGCCGATTCCACCCAATACCATAAAGCAAGCTCGTCTGTATTGTGACCTTCCACGAACGAATGTGGGGTTATTTCGAGTGCCCCTTTCCCTCCATACCAAAACACGTCAGGTGTCACACTTCAGACTGAATCGGTTTCGTCTGTAAACAGCACTTGGCTCCAATCATGTTGCTCCCAATCTCGATGTTCAGCAGCCCATCTTCTTTGGGCCGCACGGTGGAGTGAGGTCAACGGAATGCAGACCATTTGCCTACGTGCATAGAGACCTCCTTGATGAAGCCTATTACGTACTGTTTGGCTGGTGTAATAAGCGAGATGTGAATACGCGTCAATCTAAATGAGTAGGACCACACAGCCTGAATTGTGAGAAGGATTTATGACTCTCAAGCGGCCAGGCGCCGGGGAACAGGAGCGTCGCAAGCGAACAACATGGGCAATAAAACCATAAAAGTTAAGAAGACAGCAGCTATAAACCGAAGATCAAGATTAGGAAACAAGTGCATGGGAGTTGAGAAATTTCCCAGACGAGGAGAGGCGTCCAGTATAATTAAAATGCAAACATAAAATCAGGAGCCAACCTATGAACATGGTGGTTCATCCCCCAGCACAATCAAGAGGCGGAGCGAGCGAATCACAAGCCAGATGACAAGATCCAATCAAAAAAAAAAAAGAAACGACATATATATACAGGGCGTGAAGCATTTTGGGGGAGCCCGTTATTAAAAAAAAAGATGCCTGGAAACTAACCTGCCACAGGGCCGATAAGAGAGCCCCTTTACTAAAGGAAAAAAACGACTGATAAATAAGAGGCAACCGGACCGAAGAAAGCTCCAATATTATCCTAGCGAATGTTAGAAAGAGCTCCCGACGTAAGAAGGAAGGGAACAAACGAATTACGCTGCTGCGAAAACAAGGAGCATCCAGATATAACAACTAGTAATCAACCTACAATTAAACGTGGAGAAGAATAACGCCAAAGATATACGACGATAATGCATGTTGAATAAGGTGACCTACAAACTGCGGCTACCGGAGCAAGCTTTGCGACGAGGAGATGATGGAGACGTCGATGACCGACAGACAGTGCTGACTGACACACGGAGTAATCTAAGGGCACCATCGCCACCCTATGAACTGAATCAATCCTAAGTTATCATCGAGCTATGAACTTTCAGTGCAGAGGTAGAACTCTTTTCTGACGAACTTAGTGCTCAGGGATTATCGAACATTAGACGAACTTTGTGAGTACAAGTGGTGAAAAGAGTGTAAGCGACAGTGCCGGCAGCCGATGGGTGAGCATATTTGCTGATATAATTTATTTCACATCTCTACTTATTACATATTTGCCTCTTGACCTAGAGTCGGCATTGCTGAGTATATGTTAATAATACGCATTGTTGACGTGTAGAGATACTATTTTATAATTATTTAAATACATATATTCTGGATTACTTCTGTGTACTATTGCGGTGAAAAGTTAGCATGATGCTATGTGTGTAGATGTATATATAAGTGTGTAAATAAATTGTATATATGTAATCGGAGTGTCGTTACTGAGAGTTGTAACCCTTGACTTACTTGTATATAGAAAGAGAGTTGGTCGCAACGCGACATTACTAGCCTAACGATCATAGCCCAATAGCCCCAGAGTGGGATGTTACAGCTGGACACCCTTCGTCCTGTTGCCAAGAGCAACTGTCTTTGCAGCTGAGTCGATTCCACAGCCTTGCAACGACATTTCTGGCGACTCCAACACCGTCCGCTACACTACGTTGTGTTTGCCCGGATTCAAGTCTGCCTATAATACGCCATGCCATGGATTCCGGTAAATCACGTTGTTGAGACATTTTCAAGTCACCTTTTCTCAAAAAGAATAACTGAGCGATCGAATTTCACAGTTAAGGCAGTGAAACAGACGTTTCTGCAACATCCCGATTTCCGCCCTTATATTCTTTTGCTGGTTTTTGACGTCATGAACTTTGATTTGCATATGAAGTTTTCTTCTTCTGTTTCCTGCTAGGCTTTAAATTATGGATGATTTATTTTATGTTACTTATCGGTGTAAGTATTTGCGTAATTTCGTTAAAACCATGTGCTCCCCTAATTGTTTTGAGCAGTGTACATTTTACACGCAGCTATCGAGTGGTATACTAACGATTCTCCGACGAAACGTACCAAACATGTTTTAGAAAATGTAAGGAAAGCGAAAATAAAAATAGGAAAACCTTTGTCTTTTCGGTAAGTGCTGTAATTAGCTTTACAACAAACATTAAGTTAACAAAGCCACTGTCAAAGAATTTACCAAGGACGTATTTTAAACTTAAAGTGTTTTACTTTATAAAAACAGTTTTCTTTTAACTACTAAAGAAGAAAAGGGAAGTGTTTTTCTTTCAACAGTTCTCTGAATTTAAATCGGGGACATTGTATTTTTGAGCTTTACACCCTTTTACATCAAATAATATTACAAAGCTTTCATTATACCTTGAGTGGTAAAAATCATCCTATATAGTATTTAGAAAAATCAAATCCAGTTATGGAGCATTTTTTTTAAGATATAAGACTGCTCTTAAAAATATCATAAATACCTATAGAAAGTACTTTTGAAATGTATAAAACAGTGCAGTTAACAAAATACGTGACGGGACTATGTGATAAATGGCATGTTTTTTCTCTAATTTTATTTTATTATTCTTTGAGGAAGCTAACCTGTTTTAAGCTATGAATTTTAGTGATAAGTATCACGAACCATTCATAATTCTTTTTTTTAAATAATCGGAAGTAATGACCATTTGTCATCAAAAGGGCAAATGAAAGACAGATCCCAAATGAGTCAAATCTGGGACAGCTACCAAATTGAATCACCCCTTTTATATAAGGGACTCCCATTTTTGGAAAAATTTTTTACAGTGTATTTAAAATTATTGAAAAAAAGTTTAAAATAATAGATTTTTAATAGAGCAAAACTTTAGACCTATTTTATCTGAAAACTGTGTTGATTTAGTTTGTTTTATGAAAGTAAAATTTTAAGCTTTACTTTTTTGGTACCTATGAATATTGAATGCGCGATACTATTTTAGTATTCCTAATGTAAATAAATCACAAATGATTTTATTTCCTTACGAGAGTAAAACGTTTATGAAGAAATTATTTTTGGAACTTTTCATTGACAAGGTTTAGAAAGGGAAATTAGGGCTCCCCTTTTGGCAACAATGAGCCGAAAAAAATCTAAACAATGAATTTAAATGAACTTTAATAATTGTTAACTGTTCATTAAACTAAGCAATTATTAAACACATTAAACATTTATTTTAGCTATAAACTGCATTTCTCTACTGTGTTTTATATCAGTGATATTTTAAGCTTTACTGAGCTAAAACTTTTAATACCGATGATTATTTTATGTAGGATATTTGTTTAGTTCTCACACTGTATGTAAAGTACAAGTGGTTTTGTTTTATCACGTGAGTAAATTTTTTATGAAGAAATTAATTTTGGAACTTTTCATTGACAGTGTCTGGAAAGAAAAATTAGGGCTCTCGTTTTGACAACGAGTCGAAAATATGCTAAACAAACATTTTATATGAAATTTAACAATTGTTAACTGTTCATTAAACTAAGCACTTATTAGACAAATTAAACATTTATTTTAGTAGTAAACTGCATTTCTCTACTGTGTTTTATATCAGTGAAATTTTAAGCTATACTTAGCTAAAACTTTTGATACCGAAGATTGTTTCATGTAGGATCTTTGTTTGGTTCGTACACTGTATGTAAATTACAAGCGGTTTTGTTTTATCACTTGAGTAAAATTTTTATACAGAAATAAATTTTGAAACTTTTCATTGAGAGGGTTTGGAAAAGAAAATTAGGGCATTCGTTCTGACAACAATGAGCCGAAAATATGCTAAACAAGGATTTTATATGAAATTTAACAATTGTTAACTGCTCATTAAACTAAGCATTTATTTAACAAATTAAACATTTATTTTAGTTGTAAACTGCATTTCTCTACTGTGTTTCATATCAGTGAAATTTTAAGCTTTACTGATCTAAAACTTTTGATACCTATGATTATTGCATGTAGGATATTTGTTTAGCTCTCACACTGTATGTAAAGTACAAGTGGTTTTGTTTTATCACGTGAGTAAAATTTTTATGAAGAATTTAATTTTGGAACTTTTCATTGATAGGGTCAGGAAACAATAATGACGGCTCTCGTTTTAACAACAATGAACTGTGACAACAATAAGCTAGAAGATGGGATACAATGATTTAATCTAAAATTTAAAAATTATTATTTGCTCATTAAACTAAACTATTATTAAAGAAATTAAACAATACTTTTATATGAAAACTCCATTTCTTTAGTGTGTTCGATATAAGTGAAATTTTACCCTTTGCTTCACTATAAAACTTACTGTACCGATGATTGTTTCATGTAGGATATTCGTTAAGTGTATATAAGTCACACTCTGATATATTCGTTCTGTTCAGTGTATATAATTCTAACACTGTATATAAATCACAAGCGATTTCATTTTATCATGTTAGTAAATTTTTTATGAAGAAATTAATTTTGGAGCTTTTCATTGAGAGGGTCTAAAGAAGATAATTACGGCCTTCGTTTTAACAACAGTAAACTGTGACAACAATGAGTAAGAGTGATAATAAACAATGATTTTATCTTAAATTTAACAACTATCTTAAATTTAACAACTTTGTTTATAATACTAAATAATTATGAAACAAGTAAAACGATTATTTTTTCTTTATTGAGTTCTATGTAAGGAAAGGAAAATTAGGGCATTCGTTCTAACAACAATGAGCCAACTTTGTTCATGTGTTTCAGCTCGGATGAAATGTAAACTAAGACTATCGATTCGACAACAATGAACTATGACAACGGATGAACCAGAAAGATGATACACTGCTGGCCACCCAAATTGCAACACCAAGAAAGACAAGAGATATCACAACAAAATTCATTTTGTAGATAACATGTTGACCAAGTATTAAATGATTAAATTTGTAGACTTCTGTGAAGTGTGGTTCCTGCCAAAATCAGTAGCCAGAGTAGCCGCCATTGTTGTTGATCACCGCTGCCACACGCCTCGGCATTGATTCAAAGAGACTTTGGATGAGTTCTTGGGGTACAGCAGACCAAGCAGCTTCCACACGTTGCCAAAGTTGATCTGCTGTGGCAGCTGGGGATGGAATCTGGGTCAATCGTAGAGCAACCATGGACCACATGTTTTCTATCGGCGAAAGATCCGGAGAGCGAGGCGGCCAGGGAAGCAATTCAATCTGGCGATTGACGAAGAACCGTTGGACAATGCGTGCCACGTGTGGTCGCGCATTATCCTGTTGAAATATGGCTGTGGGCAAGCCCTGAAGGTAAGGAAGGACAACTGGCTCCAACACCTCGGAGATGTAGCGCTGGCTGTTTAAAGTACCGGCAATGCGTACTAGAGGTGTGCGAGAGTGATATCCAATACCGCCCCATACCATAATACCCGGTGCAGGACCAGTGTGGCGGTGCATAACGCAGCTGTTCAGCATCCTCTCTTCACGGTGTCTCCAGACTCGAATGCGACCATCGTGGTGTTGCAGACAGAATCGTGACTCGTCAGTAAAGATAATTTCATTCCATTCTGCCGTCCACATCCTTCTGCCATCGCACCATTGGCAGCGGAGACGTCTGTGGTTCTGCGTCAAGGGTAGACAAAGCAATGGACGTCTTTCAGACAAACCACTCTGCTGTAAACGACGTCGAATGGTACGCGCAGACAATGGATGATGCGTTACAGACTGCATGTGCTGTGCTACGGTTCCTGATGTGACTGAGCGATCCGTCACTGCCATGCGCACAATTTGCCTGTCATCACGTGAAGTGGTGCGCTGAGGTGGATGCGATCGAACACGCCGGTCCGTCGTACCCTCCTGCATCCAACGATCACATATCCGCATTACAGTTGTTTGGTTTCGTCCAACACGACTACCGATTTCCCTGAAAGATAATCCGCAACCTCGGTAGGCCACTATCCTTCCTCTGTCGAACTCGGATACTTGATCGAAAGATGATCGCTGTTTTCGACGAGGCATAATTGATCGTTTTTTTTTAAAAAACCACAAGAAATACACAATTGCCGAACTTGAAATCGTTGAAATCTCCAAGCCTAAAATAGCGCTTTGAAGTGGCGCCACACAGCGCGCTTGATGTGCGTCTGCGCTGAAATTCTAATCATTTGCATGTCTCACCTCCGCCAATGCCTGTTGTAAATTTCATGTTATTTGCATGTTTCCTTCAGGGTGTTGCATATACAGTGGCCAGCAGTGTAAATTCTATTTAAATTGATTTTCTCTGCCTCGAAGGTTAGGTAGTTGAGAACTGAATTTTTTTAGGGCGTGAAATTTTAATGTATGATTCACTTTAATACTTTTGGTACCGATAATTGTTTCCGACTTACCGATAACAGGATATTCGTTTAGCATTCACAATGATTATAAATCACAAGCGGTTTTACTTTATCACGCGAGAAACATTTTTATGAAGAAAATTAATTTTGGAACTTTTCATTGACATGGCTTGAATATGACAATTAGGGCTCTCGTTTCAACAACAATGAACTGTGACAACAATGAGCCAGACAGATGATAAATTCCATTTAAAGAGATTCCCTCTCCCTCGAAGGGTGTTTACGTCTAGTTCGTTCGGTTACGAATCATTGATGTTTGCCGCTACAATGCATAGAACACAGAGAAGCCGATTGTTATGATCTACGCCCCCGATAACTGCGGGGTGTTTCAAGAGGCAACATACACAGCAATAATCCCGCTGAGAACGAGCGAGTGACCCATTCCGCGGGAAGTGGTCAACCGCCTTTCTCAAACAGTGACTCATTCGATTTTCTGGAGTCACCCCCCCCCCTTCCCATCTAGGGATTGCATCTTAATCGCCGCGGTGCTGTAATGGCCATCCCTTTCGAATGCATAAGTGAGCAAATGCGGAACAAATGTATTCAACAGAATATTATCATCGTCTGGAGCCTCCCTCCCCCCCGTGCTTCGAAAGTGACTCCGTGATTTGATCTTGGGGACTTTTCTCCCAATGGCCGCCTCGAGAGTTAATGTCTGGCGAGCTCAGGCCATAAAGCAGAGCAACTCGAAATTTCTTGGAGAGTCATTGGCCGGCGGACGTCGTTAGGGGGAGACCGTCGAGAATGAAATCTCGGCTTTATCGGCTGCTAAATGCAATTAGGGAATGGACTGAAAATGCAGAGGACTGTGCCGGCGGCCGTTCGGCTAATTGATGACGTGAGTACACGAGGATTACAAACATATAGTGGACAACGCGGGAGAAAATTGTAAAATTCAATTTTATGAACAATACTAGAGGTTTCGGATGTCATAAAATAATCCTTTAAATAGGTTCAAAGTTTCGGTTCAGAGTTAGAGTTCATCAGTTTTATACAGGACATGCAATTTAATAAAACTGTGAATCTGACCGATATTATTTCAAGTCTTTTGCTATTGAAGACAATTAACAGATTCCTGAATAGCCACTTAATCTCGCGCTTTATAATCAACATTTGGAATACATAGATGTATAGAAATAAATCTGGCGAATTCATTTATTTAATGACAAAACAGTTCGATAGAGAAGAATACTACATAGTCTACGAAGTCTTTTTTTAATGCATTGACCAATCAAAAGTAGGAATAAGAGTATAGTTACGTATATCATAGAGTTATTACACGCAGACAGATACACACACAAACAAACACACACACACACACACACACACACACACATATATATATATATATATATATATATATATATATCGGGTTTTCATACAATGCTATAAAAATGCGATGACTTTTTAATGTGGATTCCTTTATATCGCGCTATAGAATAAAATGCGAGAATTTCTCATTTAAAGACTGTACATACGTTTATTTTTATGCACATGGAGTTTTTAACAATTTTGACGAATTGTTGCAAGTGAAAGTGTTCAAACGTTTTCGAATATATCCGCTTGAAAGCTGAGGTTCTGATAGTTTACCTTTTACCTTTTCGTTTTTTAAACTTATTAAGAAATCATGCCCGATATTGCCTCTTAAAAACAAACTTAGTGAAATGGATAAAGCACGAGGATGAGTGGAACTATTCTTTCCTATTCAGGATATCATTGTTAGTCGAGGAAAATCTACAACTAAGAATCAGGTAGGGAACACGAGAGTGTAACATTTTGCTAATAAACAATATGTTATTAATAAGAGCAACTCTCTCTTTCCAAATGTACAATAGAATTGCGTTACAAAAACAAATGCAATAATGATCATTTTAAAGATATATAGTAATTTATTAAATAGAATTTTACAGAGTTCGTAATACCGTAGGCTGTATATCTTTATCAACAAACTATTTAAAAAAATTATCTTGTAAATAGTTATTTTGTTGCAACCGACCGTTTGACATTACTTATAAACTGTCATTTATTACCTCCATCCGTTTTTCTGTTCCATACATATACAGAGGCTGTTCGCACCTTTTTTAGACGATTTTGGTAAGCGGTAATAAAATAACGTTTGCTGCAAAAGAAATAATTGCAATTGTACTATGTTTTTAAAAGTCAAAATTATCGTCTACAGCTTGAAAGTTTTGTTTTTATTCAAAATGGCGTTTTTAACAAAGCAGTGGTTCGAAGGCTACATTTATGCTCTTTCCGAAGAGAAATATGCATACTCCGTTATCCAAAAACGATGTGAGAGTCATGGTTTTGTGATATCTAAAGCGTCGATAGGTAATATCGTCAACAAGAAAGGAAAAAAAACGTCAAATTGGAGACTCAAGTGGGACAAAATTCCAAACAAGTATCCAAGGAAAAAACGGACATCTTCGACTATTGCAAAGGTACGTTGTTTAATGTTAAAAGAAAATCCCCCTAGTCAAAGGACAGTTGCAAAATCATTAAAATGCTCGGTGTCCACTGTGAACAAAATGATAAACGTTGATTTAAATCTTTAGAAAGCGAAAAAACGCAATATGCATCGTCTTCTTCCAAATTATATCGCTGAACGCAGGACACGCTGCAGAATTCTATATGAGAAACACTTATCCAAAGGAAAATGGAAAACAATTGTCACAATTGATGAATAATGGGTGTATTTAAATGATTGCAACAAAAAAAGAGCCATTTATTATCATAAAAGAGGAGAAAAAAATTTAAATACATGGTTCAAAGAATCGAAAGAAAGTTTTTCTAAGGGATTCATGATTGTTGCTGGTTTTTCTTATAATGGCAAGTTAAAAATAAAGAGAGTGGAAAAAAATGTCAAGATTAACTCCAAATACTACCAGGAACATATTTTATAGCCAATTTTTCTGAATGAAATACCATCGCTTTACCCACAGTGCCATCAATCTGTGAGACTCCATCAGGACAAAGCTAGCAGTCACACATCAAAATCCACTGTAAATTTCCTAAAATAAATGGAACGAAAAGCTGGTATCAAGGCCATACCCTCCACTGATATCCCTACTAAATCTCCCGATGTATTAGCTATGGATTTTTGTGCTTTCGGACTTTTAAAATCTGCATTATCCAAACGTCATCCTAAAACCCTTACAGGACTCTGGAAAGTTGTTCAGGAGGAATGGGATAGAATACCTCTTCTGACACTTCAAAAGGCATTATTATCCTGGAAATTGCGGTGTCGAAAGATAGTTCAGAATAAGGGATGTCAAATAGAACATTTAAAACACAAGAATTTTATGTAATTTAGCTTTGTGAATACAATATACATCGTCTAAAAAATGTGTGAACAGCCTCTGTATATATATATATATATATATATATATATATATATATATATATATATATATATATATACGTATATATATATATAAACTGTATTCAATGTGTAACTATAATCCTAATTGTTCCTTTTACTAGTAAAGATAATACATTAATAAAACCCTTCTTTATAAGGAGACTTCAAAATTAGGTATCGATTCACTTTAAATTTTATTATAATAAAGTACTTTATACCAAACGATTTTAAATGAAATGTTTCTTGACTATATTATCAACAGATAATAAATATCTACATGAAAATCATAAAGAAGGAATATAAAGGAGAAAGAACACTAGAAGTACACTAGAAAATAGCGAAGAGTATGAGAGAAATATAAACGAGAATAAAGCAGAAATAACCGAATTGTGGGAATGATACGACGAGAATAAATTAGTATAACGAGAAATCGGAGTTAACGAGAAGTATGCACGAGGAACACAAATGTATACTCAAGAAACACTTGTAATAATGTTACGCAGCAGAGCATTATTGCTAATGAGCTGAAATAACGTTACGCTACACGTAATTATATTCCTGGCTTTGCCTTTAAGTATTCAAAACAAGAGTAATCTGCCCTATTCGGCCATGGTTCCCTTTGAAATTTCTTAACGATGATAAAAGTGATGCGAATGTAGAGGTTCTGACAGAAATGCCTATTATTAATTTGGACAATAAATAACAAAGGTATAAACGTGTCAGTTGAAAAATGTATCTTATACGCTTTTTTTTTGCAAATCGATTAACGAGTCGTTAGAGTACAAAGCAACTATATTCATAAATTAGCTACAGCATTCTCTTTCGAAATATGCATATATATACAGTCGAACCCCGTTATAACGAACTTCGAGGGACCAAAGGTTTTGTTCGCTTTATCCGGCGGTTCGTAATATCCGAACCGTTAAGAAAAATGTTAGAGTTAACAAAATGTATAACTCATTAGTTGCAACGTGTCTTAAATAATGATGTGTTTAAAAATGATAAAATATACTAAAAATGATCATTAATGAATTAAATCGGCTAAAATCGATTCAATTAAACTGACATAATACTAATTGAATTACGTACAATAGGAAAACGGCGGTACCAAAATTTTCGTTCGTTATATCAGAGAGTTCGCTAGATACCGGGTCCGCTATAACGGAGTTCGACTGTATAGGCAGCCTAGTTAAATATTACATGCGTTATTTTCAGCATCTGCCGCAATCAAGATAAATATTTTTAACAATATACTTTTACCAAATACTTTTAACAATATACTTTTAACCAAATACATTTAGCAATATCCTTTTAAACCTTTGAGGGGCGCTGTTTGCACAGTGCAAACGCCTAAATCCAGTCTTTATTTTCACTTGCATTCAATATATTCCAGTTAAATGAGCAGAAAAATGGTTAGTTATGCCATCTGTTATCAGTTTAAAGAAGTAAATCATTTTGCAACTTTAATTGGAAAATTTTTCAAAATTCTTTAGGTTAAAAAAAATCGGAAAAAATCTCAACCGGGCAAATTGTGGAGGTTGTTGCCCCTGAAATGGTTTTAACCAAATACTTTTAACCAAACACTTATAACCAATACTTTAAACCATGTTCATAAATTTGGCTTCGAACCGTATACCATAACGGATCCGAGGCAGCCTAGTGGTAGAGCGTTGAGCTTCGTATGGAGGTTGCTTAGCTTGAATTCAGACGAGCGTCACTGAATACCTTCGTGTCTAGACCGGATAAGGGCAAGTTAAATACGTAGAACGGAAAAACGCTCCAGGTGGTCGGAGTGATGGAAGAACTTACGACCCTCCAGAGGGTCCTAGGGGTGTTCGGTTAAAATTGGTATAATACCAGGGGGTGATGTTGGTTCACTTATATAGAGACCCCATTGAAAACAAACAAAGATTCTCACGTAACTAAAAATTCATGTGCCCTGGGCAAGAGTTTTCATTTGGGCCCCTCAATTAATTAGGTTTGGGAAAATAATAAAACAAATACAACATTTTGGGGCCCTCCTTACAAGTAGGCCCTGACCAGGTGCCCCTGTTGCTCCTGCCTATTTACGGCACTGTATATATATATATATGAAACGATAACTTTTTATAACCATTAAAGGAAACGCCTATACAAAATCCTTTTATATTATCGCATTAGAATAACTCCCCTCAACCTGAATTCAACCTGGAAATAACCAAAATAAACTATTAAATTTCCCCCTAAAGTCACGCGCCAACACCGTTACATAACGAGGAATGTTCCACAGACTCCTCGAACGTCTGACGTTGAGGTCAGGTGTCGTGAACTGCCCAATCAGGATTTCAGTTTCACTCGCACTCGGGTGAGAAAGTTACTCTCTTTTTATCTCTTGGTGTGTTGACACTGGTACGGGAAAGACGCTGTTTTCGGCTGCGATTTTGTATTTTCTGCGAGCTGTTCCGACAGCCCCAAGGCGAGAATTATCATGCAAAAATCCTGAGCTATTGAACTGTGAGTGTATCAAAGTGTACCTGAACCACTGGAATATATTTTAATAAAAACTGTGTAACCAGCTATGTAGAGGATTATGTTTTCTTGCCTGGACTTCATACCAACGCCTTCCCCGGTCACGTCTACACCAGAGTAAGGAACCACTGTGCGGTACGGAATGAATGGAGTTCACCGATCCGTTAATCTTACATAGGATTTTCTTCCTATGTTTTTACCAGCCACTCTTCATTTGCCTGTCTCCCCAGCCACGACTTGACCCAGATCCGAAATACTATTGAGTTACAAGCCTGTTGCGCTTCGTTCCGATCAGTTAACATTATATATATATATATATATATATATATATATATATATATATATATATATATCATAACCTAATTTTACAGTATACCAATACGTTTAACCATATACTTTGAACCATATTCATAAATTTGACTTCTTCTAGCCATTCCATTCTCTTCCAGAATATGCTTATACATAAACACCTCAGTTAAAAGTTATTACATTTGTTATTTTCAGCATCTGTCGCAATCAAGATCCATCTTTCTCAAAGCTGTCATTATGCTGTACGCGAAATATGCAATTATGCCTCATTTTAATTCAGCGAAAGTCAGCTTGCATTTCCCCATATTTAAGCTGGAATGACAAAAATCAATGGCAATTTTGTTATTATCTGATTTTTTTTTATTTTTAATATGTACATTTTTACACGATAAGCATTTTAACGCTAGAACACACCGAACCAGTCAAAATAAGTGGTTTTAAATTTGGTATAAATATAAGAACAACTTAATGCATCGCAGTTTCAGAGTCGAGTGACGTTATTAACCGCATAAATTTATAAGGAGCTACGATTACACAAAAAGGAATAGATGCTTGCATTAAATATAAATGTAACAATTAAGAAAGATAAATGCTTTCATTGAGGAAAAAGCCATTGCATCAGAATCGCAATAATTAGTTTATTCATAACACTTTCATTAAGAAATAATGATATAGTGCTTATTGAGAGAAAATTGCTATTGATAAGGAGAAAGTGTTTTACAATTTAATACGACAGACGAAAATAGTAATGCATTTTTACGGACTGTAATGGCTTCTTATTACAAATTTTAAACCCATTGTAATTTGCTTATGAGATAATTATTACTGACAGATAAAATATGAAAAGGAATTTAACAGATGAAAAAAAAATTTGCAATTACAATAAACTTTCTCCAATTTTATTCAAATGTCAGGATTACGGTTTTTCTACATTTCCGTTTCACTTGTTCTTGAAAACAAAAAAAAATTAGATAACCATAAAGTTCCCACCCTAAAATAGTGAATATAATTATTTATAAAACTTTACTAACATTGTTTTAAACCATTCCATTGAAAAAGAAAAAAACTCGCTAATTTCCAGCATATTTCAATATTATTTTCACTTGTCTTTTTTCTCCATTCTTTGGAATTAGGGCAAGATAAACTTTTAAGAACCTAACACTTGAATCATTTGGGATGGATTATTCCGCTACACACTTTCAGCTGAAAAAGAATTTGTTCCCTCCTCTGGTTTATTTAGCTTGATATCTAAAAGGGTTGTTTTTGGAATATCTGTTTTTTTTTCCAATTAACAAAGCTGATGTATTCAGCGTGCTGTATAATTGTAATAAATGGTAAAATCAATTAAAATAACCATTAAAGCTATTAAAACTTTTCAAAACTTTATAAATATTAATTAATCTAACAATTGGATAATCATATAATTAATTTCCAACATTAGAAAACACACCGATTAAAATTGCTTTCATATCAAATATAATCGTGTTTTTTAATGCCATCTTAATTATGTAAACATTCCCAATTGGATCTAGTACTGTTTTCCTTGACTACCCCTGATATGGAGAAATAAATTCTTATTCCACTATATGGGCTTTTATTAGTAGAATATTGTTTTGGCTGGTTGTGGAAGATCTCGATTCACTTATAAATTCTTTATATATTTGTTTAGATGTTAGAAACAATTGTTAAATTTCAAAAATATATTCATATTTTTCTAAAAAATTTAAAATGGAACAATTTAAAACCTTAATATGAGCCTTTTATGATCGCAGAGTATTTTGATAAAAGCTTTTGTGGAAAACAAAATGAAAACCTTTTAACAAAAGCTTAAAAGAAAGTTTAGACTGGAGATAGTTCGAGTTCGTTTGTAAATCCTTACAAATACGTGCTGCGCTTATAAGTATGAAAACAGTTATCCGTGAAAACTGTAAAAAAATTTTGTTGTCTTTTATTTGGTTTCCTAAAGAATACCAAATGTTGTAATCAAGTAAATTAACGAGCTACTGTAAAACACCAGTTGCAAAAGAAGAAATGTTTGGGAGTAAAATATTTGCATTTCTGAGCGTTTTCAAGCCTTTAAAACATAAGACAAAAACAGTGAGATCAATATCTTATGATAAATGTATATCTCTAACTTGGTTTTGTATAACAGGAAATAAAACTATTTTAAGCAAAACGTAGTAGATACTGACGATTAGATGGTACGTGAAGTAAGTTGATAAAGCTTTATGTAAACGTGTCATTTACACAATTTTGAGTTTGACAGAATGCATAAACTAAAAAGATGTCTTAAGTTTTCTCTTTTTACGTGCTTCGGAAGAATACCCCCCCCCAAAAAAAAAAAAAATAAATAAATAAATAAATAAATAAATAAATAAATAAATAAAAATTAATACTTAAATTATTTACTTTAAAGCGCTACCGAAGAATACAAATGACATTTCAAGCAAGAGATTTGTACTTTTGAACGTCGTTGAGCATTTAAAACATATGCAAAAACAGTCATTATATTAATGATCTCTGCGAGAAGAAAATAAGGTGATAGCTCGTTTGCAACAGTCTTCATTCCTTAATAATAAAAAAAATTCAATTACTAAAGTAGCACTTGACTAAGCCGACGATCGCATTTCGCGATAAGCACGGAACCCCGGCGTGGATTTCTCTGTGCATCGGTTAGTCTGCATGCAAGTCTCATAACACTAAAGATGAAGTCATGAAACTGCAATTAATCGTTTTAGTAAATGAAGTAGTTGGGGCACGGATTCGTGGCGACGTGAATGGGATGTTATGAACCGAAAGTGAAGGTAGGCGTAAATAAGAGAATGAAACCTTCTATTCTCATCATTGTCAGCGCCAAGGCAACGCCCTATTCAGGAGGCTTTGCAGTCTGAATGCCCTAACAGTAGAGGGAGGGGTCGGTATAACGACATCGGTGTGGATAGGTTATGAAATGAAACGTTTTGTGTCCCGCAAGATAAGTGTGTGTGATATAAATTAAAAAAATATATATACAGTCGGGCACTGAAAAGGCCGGACAGAGAAAGAAGTTATATATAGGCATACAACCATATTGAAACCCCAGGAACAGATAGTACTTAAAGTTGTTTTGAAATCCCTTGCGTTCAACCTTTAAAACACATACTTTTAACCTGTCCGTTGGCCACATTTTTCTTTATGGAACTGCTTTGTGATTTTTATAGTGATTCGGAATAATAAGACAGTGAGTTTAAGGATAATAACTTTTATTTAAAAAAATGTATGTATCATGACCTCGTCAAGGCATATATACATATATCTTGTTTATTCATATATATTTACAGCACCTACGATACAAAATTTCCATTATCAATTGATCATTATCTGTCTTCAATCAGAAAAATCATCAGCTGAAAACCACAGATAGAAAGTCATGTCTCAGTTCAATCTCAAGTCCAGCATAGAGACGGGAAGCACGTCCCATAGTTATCTATTCTCCTTCGTTCTTTTCTTCCCTTTCTCTATTCCTTCTTTCAGAAGACTCCAGATCATTCTAGAAGCATCCGGATCGGCGTGGGAAAAAACCGGCCTCCGGTCAGACAGTGTGTCGGAACATCTGGTGCCTTGGTGGTGGCTGTAATTAGTTTGCTTTGAACTGTCCGTCATAGACTTGTTTGACGACCCCTGTCAATCTTTTCTTAAATTGGTTGATCTGTAAAGGCTTTTCGTGATTAGGAATGGGCCCAGCATCACCATGAGTGTAGACCTCTGACAGTATACATACACAACAATATGAAGGTTGGAAGTATTCTTTCCCCTGCCCATTTACTGAATAATACAGTATTACTCTTATAAATTATTATTCTTCAACTAATATGTTAGCTAATCTGTAGAATTTTGATGTACAATTAAAGTATAAAGAACTAAACAGCACAAATATTTACATTTATAACTGAAAATAATTTCAGGTCAAAACCTATATCAGCAACAACCCCTTGCGAGACACAATGAGTCATGTATGGCTATTTCAGTACTTCCTGGAAATCTTTTCTATTCTAAAAAAAAGTAACTCCCGCTTCCGCTGTCAAAATCTTGTCACTCTATCTCCCCGGAAACCGCTAGGGGTATAGGGTCGAGAGCGATACCAATGGATGCAGAAAAATGGGGGAATAAAGTAAAACATGTCTCATCTTCGTCGGACTTTAAGTTTTTTTTAAAAATTTTATGTTTTGTGCGAAAATATTGGCCTGTTCATCTTCAGATTACGATAACTCACCAAAGAAATGATCGTAGAATTTTGATCTTTTTTCAATCTAAAACTACAAACATTTCTCTTTCAAACTAGACCTCATTTGTTTAAAAATATTGTAAAACAGACTAATATTTTCATCAAAAAATGGAACACAGTTTTACAAGAAATATCGTCCCCTATGTGGATGTAATATCGATGCTCCTCGAGTTTTTATCTTACAAAGAAAATATTTCAATTATCTGGGAGCTGAAATCTTTCTTATTCATAAAAGCCTCATTTCAATTCTATATTTAAAATTTTTGATTTTTAATTGAATTTTAAAGCTGATAATTCAACAGTGATGAAACGCCCTTCGCATTAAGGATGACAACACTAAAAGGATGGAAGCTGTTACATTGCCCAAGAATCACCCCTATGTATCTCGCTATTAGCCATAACAGAGGAGCGAGTGTAGCGAGCCGAGGGACAAAGCCCCTAATATTTAAAAAAACAAAAACAAAGGTGATCCTGTGCCGTATTAATAATGGTTTTCATGATGCTTCTTAGTGTTCCATCATTTTGAAACCACCTGTATATGTACCTATATATATATATATATATATATATATATATATATATATATATATATATATATATATATATATATATATAACAATGAATGACTAAATATGCAAATAAGTATACAATAGAAATTGGGATATCATTATGTTAGCTAAAAAAAGCTGGCAAAGTTAATAACACGTGTAAGCAAATAGAGCCATAATATTTATCCCCCCCCCCCTCCTCAGACAAGAAAGCATTTTACAAAACGAGCATCCATCATATCTGAGTGAAAGTCATCTGACATAAATAAGGGACAGAGTCAAAGTGACTCACACATATGGGTTTTTAATTACTGGACATTCATTCATTCATTCCGGGAACGGCGCGTCTCAGTGTGTGTTTTCCTCACCCACACTTCTCTTCCTGGCTTTTCTCCGCCAAAGCATTCAATTACGCAGATAGCGCGTTGCGTGTGGCGGCGTCAACAAAAGAAAACACGCGCCGTTTCTTTTCATCTGAAACACTCCCTCTGATGAATCCGTGAAGAGCCACACGCCCACACGCTCTCTCTCTCTTCCCCCCCTGTCACTGCGACCGCTGCCTTTTTCGTGAAAGGCATTAACAATGGACGAAATCAATGGTCAAAACCTGAAAGTCGTCCCGTTTCAGATGTTTACCGACGCCACGGTAAACATTGGGGTCCTTTTGATAGGATTGTTCTCTCGCCCGCTGTCTCTCAAGGAGGAAGGAAATATTTTAATTTTCGATTCGATTCACCCGCGAAAAATGTGATTACGGAGAACTTTGATGTGACGTATCGGAGGGCACGTTTGCCTGCAGAAAAGCCGCTTCCCCGGAGCACACCGCCTGCGTTTATTTCAGAAACCGGAGAAAATTGGGTCAATTTTTTGGTCGACTGATAGGAATTTTTATGCCCGAGAGATTGTGACTATGAAATACAGTCGAACCTCCATATATCGAACTTCCACATATCGAAATTTTCTATATATCGAACTCTTAGCAAATCTCCGTGTTCATTACATAGAAAATTTTTTTCTATATATCGAAAAAATCTCTATATATCGAAATTTTTTCAAGACAAATTAGGAGATTTTATTCCACTTTAGAATAAAATCTCCCAATTTTTGGCATTTGAAACAATATGTCGTGGACTTCAATTCGTGGAAAATGTCCCTGATTAAGTTTTTTAGTGGACTGAATAAACTTGCTGCAAAACTTGCTGCAAAACTGGATATTCGTAGTTTTTTTTTTAAAGAATGTAACTGTGATCATTGTAACCACTGTCTGGATTATTGTTTTTTTAAAGGTATGTACTAGTACTCAATAAATTTTCATATTAATTCATTTTTTAGTTATTAACTTTCATTTCATGGGATTCGCATATAAATTAGAAATGGAGTTTCGTATACGAAAATTAGCTTTAATTTTTTTTTAGAAGAATTATTATAAAATTAAGCTCAATTCTATATATCGAAATTTCTATATATCGAATTTTTTTCCGGCAATTTGCTACTTCGATATATGGAAGTTCGACTGTATTTATGTTTTTTAAAAAAACTTTCGAGTAATGTTTGGACAGAAAAAATGTGGTTGTTACGCTCTTGGTCACGAGGGTTAATGTGGTTCAGATATTCTTATATAGGATCCTATCGGGAAAAAAATGTTGATTCTGTATCACATAGTCCAAAAAATGTTAATTTAAAATTTTTGTCAGCTGTTTTAAGTATTGCTTATTACAATCACCAGATTTGAGCATCATCAAACCACTATGGTCTTTATTGGGAAAACGGAATGAGATCCCGTTTTCCTTTTCCAGCATCTCTGAAGGCATTCGAGCAGTTTCTCCCTGAAGAATCTGTAACAAACCACTTATCACCATCAAGAACTTCCATGCGTCCATTCCAAGGAGGATTCAAGCAGTTTTAAATATCAAATGTGCTCCAACACCATATTAGGGGCATAATACCTGCTTTTGCAAGGTATTTCCATTATTTTGGACAACCCACCCCCGTATATATATATATATATATATATATATATATATATATATATATATATATATATATATATATATATATATACATATATATATATATATATATATATATATACACTACTGGCCATTAAAATTGCAACACCAGGAAGAAAAGCAAATAACAAAACTTTACTTATTGTACGTATACATCATAGTAGGACGTAAAAATGATTAAATTTGTAGGCAACTTGGGGGTGTACAGGGTCCAAAATTAGTACACACATCTTCCTCCTCAGGCATCTAAAACGGCTGTAACCGGTTAGGAATCGAGTCGAACAGGACTTGGATGACAGATACGGGGAAGTCATTCCATGCTGCTTCAAGTCTACGCCACACTTCATCAATCGCAATGGCTGGAGAGCAGTGGCGGACCAGTCTCTTATCAACCCATGACCAGATGTTTTCAGTGGGTTAGAGGTCTGGAGAACGTGCTAGTCAGGGCAACAGTCAAACACCCTCTGTGTCGAGGTAGGTCAGGACACGACGGGTAACATGCGGTCTTACGTTATGTTGCTGAAAGATGACGTCTCCGAGGCTTCGAAGATAGGACACTGCCAAACAGACTTAAGATCTGATAAATGTAACGCTGGCTGTTCAGATTACCGACGACGCGAACAAGAGGTGTTTGTGTCGTGTACCCAATGGCTTCCCATACCATCACACCAGATTCTGGGCCCGTATGACGATATCGAATGCAAGCTGACCACGCGCTCCTCGGTGCCTCCAAACACAAATACGTCTATCATGATGCTGCACGCAGAACCGGGACTCGTCTGAAAAAATAACGTGGTGCCACTCCTGTATGCAGTTTTGTCGTTGGGCGCACCACTGATGTTACGCGTCTCTATGCTGCAGTGTCAAGGGAAGTCGCAATAATGGTCGCCCTGCAGACAGTCAGTGCTCCTCCAGACCTCGTCGCACTGTCTGTGCAGATACTAATCGTGCTGTAAACACGCCTATTTCCTGTCTCAAGGTCAGGGATGTGGCTGTACGATCCTGCAAAGCCAAGCTGACAACATGACTGTCGTCTCGGGCTTTAGTGACGGGAGACCGTTGAGATCCTGCATGGCGTTCAGTATGACCCTCCTGAACCCATCGATTCCACATTGGCATGATTGTCGCTGGAATCCGACCAATGCGAGTAGCAATAACGATAAACCTCACCCTCGATAGGCCACGATCCTGCGGCTATCGAATTTCGACACGTGCGCCAGCAGTGTGTATATATATTGTAGCGTAATAGAAGTATGGGGTTATTTTTCCCAAGACCTCGCAGTGTGCACGACACACAGCTGTGTGTATATCAGGGTATTTTTGCCAGTTCCCACCGTTTTTGAACACGTGGGGGATTAAAAACGATTCCAACAAATGCAGCCAGAGTTTTTGGCCTGAAAGTTAATCCCAGGTATAGCGGTTTCTCTAACATGTTGTGGGGGTAACTGTTTGGAAACAGAAACGTTTCCCATCACCATCATAAAGCTGTCTTTCCTAGCGATAGCCCTATGCGATTTTGTCACTGGAATGTAATAAAGTTCGGCGCTAAGAAGAGCTGTCAGCCGATAATCTGCCGGCCCTCCCGGTTGTGAGAAAACGATTTCTAAGAAGACGGTCCCCGAGGGGGGGCGTCTTCTTAGAAACCCCCACAACTTGTTAGAGAAACCGCTATACCTGGGATTAACTTTCAGGCCAAAAACTCTGGCTGCATTTGTTGGAATCGTTTTTTAATCCCCCACGTATTCAAAAAACTGTGGGAACTGGCAAAAATACCCCGATATACACGCAACTGTGTGTCGTGCACACTGTGAGGTCTTGGGAAAAGTAATCCCATACTTCCATTACGCTACAATCAATATATATATATATATATATATATATATATATATATATATATACACAAACACACGTTTTTCGGGGGAAAATTCCAAACAGATGTAACATAACTGCAACGAATGTCCGTCGGAAGATCTGGGCAGTAGGGTTTCATGGTGACAGTCTATCTAGAGGTGGAACATTTAAGGGATCACTGGCAAGCGTCGGTGTAAGTAATATCCTCGTCAATGAATCTTTGGGTGATGGCGGATTTCGCTGCATTATTTGGCAGTCTGGTGTATTAGTGTGAATCTAAAGAAAGTGTGGTGAATATTGATTTCCACATTATATTATGCCAAATATCAACTTTAATAAGTTGGCATAATGGTGCGAGGTTATTTATTTTTAAGGTTCACGCTGGATCTCTTAGTTCCTGTCCCGATAAATCACGTTAGTGAGCTTAATAATATTGGGGAAATTTTGGCAGTGAGGTAATAGTACGGAGAAAGGCAGTTCAATCGTGTGCTTGATTATGCATCAGACTTATAATTCGCAATCTGGTTTGATATTATGAAGCTATATGTTTGCTTTAAGACCTTGGCCGGGGGCTTCTTAAAGACTAAATCGTTTTCGAATAGAACACCTCTTTACGAAACGAAAGTGCCAACTTTGAGCTAAGCGACAAATATCAAGATATGGGAATATTGGAATGCAAGTCTGATTGAATAGAGTAATACACCCACAACAGACATTTAAAATTTAATTAATATCCTTCCTATCTTATTAGATGCTACCATAATTATAAAGGAGGAACCTAGACACTCTGAAGGAGCTGTCTTTCTTTCCCAGTCTGTGAAATAAACGATATTTCTAGCTATCTGGATACTTTCAGTCGTGTAGTGTGTATTAGTGATTGATGCTGAAATTCTGAGTAATTAATTTTAATTAATAATGTGATTTTATTCCGACATCAAAGAGAGAGATTGTTGAATGTAAGCATCTTAGACAATTTACTGAATATTGTTTATTTGCCCAAACATAGATTTCAGACTTTAATTACGAGCCAATATGACGGAAACTTGTCTGCTCTATAAATTTCCTGCCATTACATTTCTGTCTCCACATTTCCAGAAAGCATTCAATTAACCAATGGCAGGTAGCCTATAACCAGTGGCAGGAAGCGGCGACCAATGGCAGTGTCGCTTGCCTCGGCGATTAAATAGGAAAACTTTTCACGGGAAACACCCCACTTGGTGAACTTCTCAAAATACGTCGCCCACATATTTTCAAGAATTCGGGGATCCCACATTTTCTGGGAATGGTGTGCTGACATCAGATGAATTGAACGGTCAGTCGTGGCTCGTTTTTCACATGCTTTGTGACGCTACATATGAAAATAATAATTTCCTCTTTTCACCTAATTTCCTCTATTCACCTCTTTTCTTATTCAAACTAAAAATAGATCATAAGTTATATTATAAATTACTTTTAATTTTCAATTGCAAAGGTAGTAACGACCGTTTGTCAAAAGAATCAATCGATATATATATATATATATATATATATATATATATATATATATATATATATATATATATATATATATGCCTTTGTTTCCCCAGCGAGGCAGATTGTATATCTCAAATCCGTTCATTCGTACCCTCCATTAAATGTTGAAGAATTTGAAAGGAAACGTTTTATTTTAACATAACATATCTATCTACAAACAATAGTGTTGAATAGTAAGATACAGGTTTAGAGGGCATGAGGTAACTCATGCACATACTTACCGGAAACAGTGTCATCACATTACTGTACTAGTTCAAGCATGATATTGAAGCAAATAAAGCAATATGCTCTTTCAAATAATAAAATAAAGAAACATTCTATTTATGAATATCTGAGTACTCGTAGAAAATAATCATGTCCCGAGATTAACCTTTACCGGAAAAAAAATGCAAAACAAAACTGCATCTTTTAAAATGAGCATTTAAAATACGAAAGACAAAGTAAAATGGAAATCGGCGTAATCGAATGAAAGCGAATGCTTAATGGGGCCTAGAGAACGTTAAACTAAATATTTAAATCTCATTCTTGGGAGGAGGGAAGAAACGAAATTGTGGGGGGAGAGGGAGGGGGGGGCAGAAAAATGAGTCGTTTTATTTCTGCTCAAAAAAGAAGTTGGATGCTTATGTTTTGAAAATAAATCAACTAACTAAATAAAAATAAACTACAGGATGATTAAATTGATTAAACAGGGGGAGTTTGTGAATAGGGTTCTCTTAGTTTTCAAACACACTTTTAGCCAATTTGTCTTGTCGCAACTATCGCTTAACTTTGGATACCCGTTTCCTACCAGGCGGTTTATTTAATAGGGTAGTTTCCTAGGTTTTATTCCTTGCGTACTATTTGCTGACCTATAAGTTTTCTTTTTGGATTTCTTTCTCAAATATTATTTTTTTTACGTCATTCTGTCAAGATGACGTGGCTGACAATCAATTTGAATAAAGCCAGAGATCATGCGTTGAAATAAGAACGATTATTGGCTAGTTGAGGTATATATATATATATATATATATATATATATATATATATATATATATATATATATATACATATATATATATATATATATATATATATATATATAAATGTAAATGTTCGTTTGTTCAAAACCTCAAATCTCCAAAAGTTCTTCACCGATTTCTTTGAAACTTTGACACAATGTTGCATTCGAATACGTGAGTGTTTCACCTGTGACAGGTAAAAACATGCTTTTTGAAACAAACGCTATACTAAGTATTTTACCGAAGATCCTAAGTATACTAAGTATTTTATATATATATATAAGAAAATCGTAAGGGATATTTTTATAGACAAAATAATGTAGAAGAAAATATTCAAATTAAATCTAATATAAAGAATACTAAAGAATATAGTACAGTCAATATAGTACAGTTTGTAGAACATTTCTTTTACTGTATTTCAATATTTTTTTGGATAATGTCCAATCGTCTGCCGCATTATCAAGAAAAAAAAATATTTTTGTCTATTCAGTTGTTATGCACGTGACGATAAATTTATTTAAAGTACCAGAAAAAGAAATCACGTGATAAGCATTTAATAAATTAAATTCTGAAAATCAACCTTTAAAAATCCAGCAAAAGTCAGGAAATGGAGGTAAAGATTCGAAAAAGTTTTCCTTTTAAAGAAATTTTTATGATCTTTCTCGTAATATAAATTTTATAACACTCAAATTATTATTTTAAATGCAAACTTAAAAAGAGTTAAAAAACAGCTGAAAAATTCAATTTTTAAAAATCTAAGAAGAATTTTTGAAAAATCTTTCTTAGAACAAATCTACACTATAAGAAGAATCGCCATGCAAAATTTTCGCCCTTTAGGTCCAGTGGTTTGGTCTGTGCGTTGTATGTCAGTCAGTGAGTCAGTTACGGAACTGTTTTATATATATATACATATACTAGCTGTACCCGGCCACGCGTTGCTGTGGCTCAGTCTGGTTAAATGGAAATGAAAGAAAAGAGAAAGCCCGTTTCTAATATGCTTAATTATAAAGGCTGCAAAGTTGTTACTCATTTAACACTACCCAGGGGGCACGTGTAGCTTAAAGTATGCTACGGATGTGAGTAACGTTACCCCCCAACATAGTTTTTAGTTCAATTTTTAGTACTTGCTTGTTTTATGAAATATCTTGGCGAAAGAATTGTGTTCCCTTTCGCCCGCTGTATTGGAAATAAAAAAAATTTTAAAATGTTTAATTTGACAATACTTGTGGGTATACAATATTTTTCGTTGTTCCATTGTCTGTGCAGATATATAGATTGTCTGGTTTGCCGACTCTAGGACACGCAAAATATATACAAGTTCACCATATTCAATTAATTTACCCAAAAACAGGAGCTCCTAAAAACACGTCTGTTCAGCTGGATGTTACATGCCAAACTCCTCAAAAACACCAAGTCTCTCCCTCTCGGCTTGAAACTCGGGGTGGCCGTCTTCTTCGAAATCGTTTTCTCACAACCGGGAGGGCCGGCAGATTATCGGCTCTACTTAACACCGAAACTTTATTACATTCCAGTGACAAAATCGCATAGAGCTATCGCTAGGAAAGACAGCTTTATGACGGTGATGGGAAACGTTTCTGTTTTTCCAAACAGTTACCCCCACAACTTGTTACAGAAACCGCTATGCCTGGGATTAACTTCCAGGCCAAAAACTTTGGATGCATTAGTTGGAATCGTTTTTAATCCCCCACGTGTTCAAAAACGGTGGGAACTGGCAAAAATACCTCGATATACACGCAGCTGTGTGTCGTGCACACTGTGAGGTCTTGGGGAAAATAACCCCATACTACTATTACGCTACAATATATATACTGCAGGCGCACGTGTCGAAATTCGATAGCGGCAGGATCGTGGCCTATCGAGGGTGAGGTTTATCGTTCCGTGATATTGCTACTCGCATTTGTCGGATTCCAACGACAATCATGCCAATGTGGAATCGATGGGTTCAGGAGGGTCATACTGAACGCCATGTGGGATCTCAACGGTCTCCCGTCACTAAAGCCCGAGACGACAGGCATGTTGTCAGCTCGGCCTTGCAGGATCGTACAGCCACATCCCTGACCTTGAGACAGGAAATGGGCGTGTTTACAGCACGATTAGTATCCCCACAGACAGTGCGACGAGGTCTGGAGGAGCACTGACTGTCTGCAGGGCGACCATTATTGCGACTTCCCTTGACACTGCAGCATAGAGACGCGTAACATCAGTGGTGCTCCCAACAACAAAACTGGATACAGGAGTGACACCACGTCGTCTTTTCAGACGAGTCCCGGTTCTGCGTGCAGCATCATGATAGACGTATTTGTGTTTGGAGGCACCGAGGAACGCGTGGTCAGCTTGCATTCGATATCGTCATACGGGCCCAGAATCTGGTGTGATGGTATGGGAAGCCATTGAGTACACGACACAAACACCTCTTGTTCGCATCGTCGGTAATCTGAACAGCCGTTACATTTATCAGATCATAAGTCCGTTTGGCAGTGTCCTATCTTCGAAGCCTCGGAGACGTCATCTTTCAACAACTTAACGTAAGACCGCATGTTACCCGTCGTGTCCTGATCTACCTCGACACAGAGTGTGTTTGACTATTGCCCTGACTAGCACGTTCTCCAGACCTCTAACCCACTGAAAACATTTGGTCTTGGGTTGATAAGAGACTGGTCCGCCACTGCTCTCCATCCATTGCGATTGATGAAGTGTGGCGTAGACTTGAAGCAGCATGGAATGACTTTCCCGTATCTGTCATCCAAGTCCTGTTCGACTCGATTCCTAACCGGTTAGAGCTGTTTTAGATGCCGCTTAGATAGGCGGCAGATGTATGTACTAATTCCGGACCCTGTACACTCCCAAATTGCCTACAAATTTAATCGTTTTTACTTCCTACTATGTTGTATACGTACAATAAGTAAAGTTTTGTTATTTGCATTTCTTCCTGGTGTTGCAATTTTTATGGCCAGTAGTGTATATATATACCGGGTGATCCAAAAATCAGAACGAACTTTAAAAATGAATTATTCGAAAACGAATAAAGGAAAAAAAGATGCGGTTTGCACCAAACGGATGGAAAAGAAGCCGGGTTTTGTATGGCAACGAAAAAAAATTGTTCTGTTGGCGTCCAACAAATGGCGCTGTCGGATTTCTGATATAGGATTATGCAAAGCAACAAACGATATAACAAAGAGCAACTGCAGCAGGTAATGGTAGTCGAAGATTATATGCATCGAAATGCTGTCCATAGTTGAGAAAGCCCTCTTAGTTAAACTGTATTATAAGAATTCGGAAAGTGCCATTGCGGCATTGCGAGTATATCGCTACATGAAGGGTATGCGAGATAGCAAAGGACCAATAACGTCATCTGCATTGAACAAAATGAAGAAATTTGAAGCTACAGGTTCTTTGGCGTCACGTCTACGAAGTGGACGCCCCTCAGAAGGCGCTGCTGTTGCCACGACAGTGGAGCAGACGGTGCAATCCATGTCGGCGGTTTCTGCACATGGGGAGTGCAGTGCTCGAGTAGTTTCGAGGCAGACAGGAGTGTCGTACGTAAGTGTCTGTAGTTCACTGCGAATAACCCTGAAACGGTATCCCTATAAGTTGCAACATAACCAAGAAATGAAACCTCTTGACTTCGACTCTCGCCAAGATTTTGCGAATTTTGTATTCAATAAGATGGAAGAGCAGCACGACTGACTTCACACTGTGCTTTGGATAGATGAAGCTCATTTCACACTCTCTGGCGCTGTTAACACCCACAATTGTCGAGTGTGGACCACAGAAAATCCACATGCATTTGTTGAGGTACTCTTGCAATAGCCTAAAGTGACAGTCTGGTGTGGCTTCACTGCTGATTTCATAATTCTTCCGTTTTTTTTCGAGGAAGTCACAAAGACGGGTTTCAAAACAGTTTCTGTCACTGGTCAGCGATATGCAGCACTGTTACAGAACAACATTATTCCTGAACTGCAAGCGCGACAGGCACTCCAAACAGTCACCTTTATGCAAGATGGAGCACCACCTCATATTGCTCTGCCTGTGCAACGCCTGCTACGCTCAACATTTGGGGAGGATCGCATTATCAGTCGATGCTTTAATCACGCATGGCCTCCAAGATCTCCCGATCTGACACCCTGTGACTTTTGGCTGTGGGGATTCTTGAAGTCAAAAGTGTACCACGACCAACCGGCATCACTATGAGCACTGAAAGATGCCATCCGCCAAAATGTGTCTGCCATAACGCAAGAAATGCTACTCAATGCTGTGAGCGGTGTGGTGACTCGTCTCAGAGCGGTACTTCTGAATGATGGACGGCACATTGAACATTTACTGTAATTAACTGTAATTCAGCTGACTTGTAACTTGTAAACATTTTTTCATCTGTAAATCATCTTTTGATGAAATAAAAAACTATAGCGCCATCTGTTGGTCGCCAACAGAACTATTTTTTTTTATTGCCAAACAAAACCTGGCTTCTTTTCCATCCGTTTGGTGCAAACCGCATCTTTTTTTCTTTATTCGTTTTCGAATTATTCATTTTTAAAGTTCGTCCTGACTTTTGGATCACCCGGTATATATACACAAACACACACACACACACACACACACACATATATATATATATATATATATATATATATATATATATATATATATGCCCTTTTTTCCCCAGCGAGGCAGACTGTATATCTCAAATCCGTTGATTCGAACCCTCAATTAAATGTTAAAGAATTTTAAAGGAGACATTTTATTTTAACATAACATATGATCTTTTAACAAGACTTGAAGCTATTTAGAAATCTCTGTTTCGTATTTATAAAAATCCTAGCTTGATCGTAGATTGATGGACTCGTAATCTGAAGTTGGCGGGTTAGATTCTCCGCGCTGATTTTTTCTACCTTTTTACTAGTCAAATTTCTTTCTGTTCCGTAGGTCTGGGTCTAGCAAGCTTAAATTCTACTAGATGTGTTTTTATTTTAAAAAAAAATTATATGTAGTTTTTTCATGGTAAAAAAATAATTAAATTAAATTATTATGCAGACTATGGATACTTAGTCTACTGTAAAAAATATATGTTTTTATTTTAAAAAAATATGTAATTTTTATACGGTAAAAAAAATCAAATTATTACGCAGACTATGGATACATAGTCTTTTGTAAAAACATATGTTTTCGTCTTTTACTTTATTTTCTAAAATTTCTCGTCATCTCTCTGTGGTCGCATAAATTTGGGGATCCTAGCATTTCCATCCTATCTCTTTTCTTACAATTATTTGCTTCCAACGGTGTTAGGACCACAAAAATAGATCAAATTGAGAAATAGAGGTCTATTAATCCCAGGCACATCTACCATCACTAATGCCTGTGATGGTTATTTCGGTTATTTCTTCGACTGCGAGTCCCAGTACCAGATTCTTAGCTTTTGAGTTCTTGGCCTTTAATTATTGATATTAGTTCAGCGAACGCGGATTGAGCATTGAAGCGGTGATAATGCATACTTAGAATCGTGAGAACCTCTAATTTTAGATTATTTACTCAATTGTGGCAAGCGTTAGGAACAATAAGGCACCCTAGGAATGTATTTGGACCTTGCAAATATAAGCATATAGCTTTATGTATTTAAACAAATGACAGGAACCGTGTGAGCTGCAAAAGTGGTCGTAATTTGTTTTTAACAAATGTTATCTTATAAAGTTTTTAGTATAAACCAGTGACGGTCATGTCGATGCAAAGCCTATATATAGCCCTGACAGGTTTTAAAACCTTCCATAGCATGCGCGCTACATAGGTATAAAGTATTTAATTGAAATAACTTAAAATTCGCACCAGAACGGAGCTTTCAAGATGAGGGACCATACAAGCTACATGGAATGTTGGCTCTAAATTCGTACGGAGCACATGCACCCCTCCCTTGGTACACAGAATTTCTTTCTCTGCATATTAACTGTAAACTTGTTTAAATTATTTCCATGTAATGCGTCCCCTAGCGGACATTTTTTAACTCTTTTTTTCTTTTTTTCTTGGCGGAATCTTTCAACGCATCCTTTGAATTGTCTATCGGCAAAATTTCAGCTCAATCTGTCTATTAGTTACAGCTACAGAGGGCTCTGAATAGGCCAAGTTTAATTATGATCACCTGGTGTATATATATATATATATATATATATATATATTTAACAATGAAATGTTCAGAACTATTCACGACCAAAATTCCTCGACCAGAATAAAAAATTAACTATTACAGTTTGAATTAAAAAATGAAAGAAATTTTTATTGTATTAAATATTTTTTCTTGGAGAAATTAAATTTCGGTTTTTCAATGTTATGATAGAGAAATGGCAATAATGTACACGAAATACTTTATATAAAGATATTTATGTATAAGGGGCAGAAGAAATACTGTATGTGTATAATAGCTGTGCCCAAGCGGATTGTTTTCTGTTGAACTGAGTAAATTTATGACTTACGTGTAATCAACACTTCCTAAATTCCGCAATGAAATAAAAGGATGGCTACGTGTTTCGAACTAATTTGAAGTTCTTCATCAGGCCGAAGTGTTTTAAGTGGGGTTATCACAATGAATATGGCATTTGAATTGCTCATAGTAACAATCATACATTTTAACTTAATGTGGACTAGAAGAAGTGTTTATTACTTGTGAGTAAATTAATGCATATTTTAACGTAGTCTTAAGCTCCTCCATAATGGTCCTCTGGAAAGCAAAATTTCAGACGCTAAAACCGTCCGTCGTCGAGAGTTATAATTTTGGCAGTGCGCAAAACCCAGTCTGTATCGCTTGGGCAAGAAGTAAAAAATTAAACAGAAAAATACCGAAATGCATCAAAATTTTGACATACATACATACATATATATATGTAGATACATATATACATAACACATACATACATATATACATACAAAAGAGGTAAGCAACTACAAGTAATCATATGTTAATAACCCAACGCAATTTCGTTAGAAGACACTACCTGAAATTTTTTTTATTTATCCTATTCAACATAAAATCTATCGTATTAGACTCTAAAATACTAACTAGGACGTTTTAATTTTGTTTCATTTCTTATTAACCATTGAGTTATAGTGGCACACATTAGAAATGATTATTAGTTATATGATGTTTCCGATCTGAGTTACCACCGACATGTTTTGAATGTAAAACATCAAAAGTCTTCTGCCAAGGGTACATTCTGCCAAGTCGTCGAGATACTTCTTTTTAAATGATACTTCTTAAGAGAAGATACTTCTTAAGAGAAGATGTCATTCTCTTAAGCCTGCTCGAATTGAAGTAGAGAATTATGGAAAATGTAAATAAAGAGGGTCAGGAATGAAAGCTGTGCCCGTGGCTAAATTTAAGAACTATCAAAAGAACAAAAGAATGCATGACAGGCTAATTACAGTACTATTTTATAAAAAGAAGTATCAACTCTCTTTGTTAAAGCATTTTTTAAGACGTTTTTCCCCAGAAGCGAAAAAAAAAATTTAAGAAAGAAATTTTCTGTTTCTTAGTGTTTGGCTTCTAACAAAATTGTTGATAGGAGATTATTTGGAAAATGTACTGCCGAAAAGAATGTTTTTAAAAACAATTTACATGATTCGGTGAAGTTTAAAATTTTTTTTTGGTTAAAGTGGCAACAACATTTTTTTTCCCTTTTGAATTTTGCAACTGCAGTCAGGGTTTTATTATGTTAGGATGTAAATTTTATTTCATAAGATAAACACGAGAAAAAAATATGAAAAATGGAATTTAACTCAGTCTTATGAGTAAATGATGACTAAAGTATTCTGTTGGTCATTTGGTTTTATAAGCTCTAAATACTTCTTGGGTAGTTGATTGAAAATTATGCTAGAGCTCATCTATTTGTGGTACTAAAAAAATTGCAGGAGATGCTGGGAAATGCAACAGATGAGGAAAAAATTTCCAAAAGCAAATCAACGGTTTTCAAATGTTTCTATATCTTAATTAATGATGATTTATTCTTTTGTAACTTTTAAATACAATCCAATTACTATTTTTTTTTCGAACTCGGAGGCACTTGTCGTTAGACATACGCTTGTATGCACACCGCGAGAATGCTGGCCATTCATTTAAGGGGGAACCTTATAGGTGGCCAGCATGACCCCCTACAAGCCGGTCCCGTAATTTAGATCCGAGTCAAGTGATGAGACCAATTTACTTGACCCCGCATCTCCAGAGGTAAAAATTACTAAAATTTTAAGTTATAATTATTGGGAATTATAATTCCAGTATAATTTTAAAACATTTGTGACCGTTGTTTTTAAACGTTAGGCTTTTCTGCCAGGGTTAGATATTCTTTAGAGCGATTTAGGAAATACATTTTTTATTTGTTTTCCCGTGAAATCATCTCCCTGGGGATGTAGACTGTGTTCTATTAATACCCGTAAAAGATTTCAATTCCGTTTTGGGGGAGTATCGAGTTCTGCTGGGTAGTAACCATTTTGGATCCACTCCGGTCAAAATTAACTTACGGGGACCTTTTCTCCTGTGGTTGTTGATTTGGGTTTAAAGATTATTTTTTAAATTGTACTCAGCAATACAGGGTGATTCAAAACTCGACGTACAAACTTTTAGGGGAGGTAGAGAACTTAAAAAAAACAGAATCACATAGGAATATATGACCAGAAACGCAAACCTGATCAGCTAGAGGATAAACGAAGATGCAGAAATGAAAACCCCATAACGGGTGGAAAAACTCTTTATTTAGCGATACTTTACACTTGGACTGTACGTGTATACCTTAACACTTTGAGGTCTAAGCCCGAGTGTTACTCGGGTTCTCATTTTCTCTGAAGCGAACTAAACCCGAGAGTCTCTCGGGGTCAACTTTTAACTCTCTGAATTACACAAATGCCAACTATATACGTTCGCCATCTTTTTAGATATTATATATGAACATTCTACTTAAAAAAAATATATATAGAGGGCAGCACCTAACAGATGTAAATTTATGAAACGATGTAGAATCCAAATTCAAATCAGGATTAGTTTCAACGCTCTTTGGGCAAATTCTTACTTTGAAATGTACCACACCAAAGCAAATTTTATTAAATGATGCTATTTATCAATAAAAGCTATTTTTAGATCTTTGTAAACCATTTGGGTAAGTTTTTATTCAATTTTTTTTTTAATTTCATGTTAAAAAATAATGTTTCCTTATGCGAAATTTTTTTTTTTTACTTTAAAACTTGATTTTTTCAATAATTTCTCATTTAATATTAATTCTTAGTATATTTAAATAGTTTCTACATTAGGAATAAAATCAATTTAAAATTTATCATAAAAAATTGCTAAGACATATATCTTCAAAGTATTTTTTAAAAAAATAACGAAAATTACCAAAAACCCTCAGTCCAGAGGGAGACATACGGTCGAAATAGCTCAGACCTGAAAGTGTTAAGTTTCACAACAACTGCTCAAAGATCTTACCATCCACAGTTAGGTATGCACGCTTCACAACGGTGACGCATCGATTGTCGAACACTTTCGGACGTTTTCAGTTTCAACGGTTATTACTGCGGCGATTTCGGTTGCGTCTCCTAAACCAGAGGCGTCCTCGTAGACAACGGGCGTCTCCTAGACCAGAGGTGGGGAACCTTTTTACCATTAGAGGCCACATGTAAATTAGGTAGTAATAAAGGAGACCTCATAAGTTGATGTACCTATAAATGCGACTTTTATGAAATTACTAGCTGAAAACCCGCGCTTCGCTACGGAGTACATTCAAATTAAATACAACGGTAAATGTATGCAATTAATGCCAAAAAAAAAATAAATATATATATTTATAATAAATGAGACGATCAATGTATACAATTGATGTAAAAAAATATTTATATATATATATTTATAAAAAAATCATAAGGAATATTTATTTTTTTTTGGATAATATCCAATCGTCTGCTGCATTAGAAAGAAAAAATGTTTTTTTTTGTCTATTTAGTTGTTACGCACGTGACGATAAATTTATTGAAAGAACCAGAAAAAGAAATCACGTGATCATCATTTAATAAATTAAATTCTAAAAATTAATCTTTAAAAATTCACCAAAAATCAGGAAATGGAGGTAAAAATTCGAAAAAAAAAATTTTTGAAGGAATTTTTATGATCTTTCTCGTGATATAAATTTTATAACCCTCAATGTATTATTTTAAATGCAAACATAAAAAAAGTTTAAAAAACAGCTTAAAAATTTAATTTAAAAAAATCTAAGAAGAATTTTTGAAAAATCTTTCTTAGTGCACCCCTACACTATTAGAAGAATCGCCATGCAAAATTTCAGCCCTTTAGGTCCAGCGGTTTGGTCTGTGCGTTGTATGTCAGTCAGTCAGTCAGTCAGTGAATGAATGAGTCAGTTACGGAACTGTTTTATATATATAGATTATAGTTAGGTATAGTTTTAACAATTTGGTGCATTATATAGAAAAATAATAACAAAAAATTAAGTCCTTATTTATTTATTATTTGACTTAAAAAGTTACAATATAAAATATCTTTGTATTCACATAAGGGTAAAAACTTGTTATAACATTAATCATTATTTATTATTTAATATTATATTTTATTTAATATTTATATAATCATTAATTACTATTTTTTTATAAAATTATAAGATTCATAGATACCACTTTAATTTTTTTATATTTCACTGTTGGTATTTTTATTTATGTAAGCACATATATATATCCAGGTCTTTAAATTTTAATTTATAACTACATATTAAAATACCACTTCAAATAAAAATAATAAAGTAGAAGTATTTTTAAATAATTTTAACATTGTAAAGAAATACAATAGAAAAATAATAGTATTAAATTATAAATAACTATCATAGCAACAATTCCTAAAATAATTTTAAAATCCGATGGAAAATTTAAGCTATAAGGATATTTGCATTTGTTTCTTGCTTGAAAGTAACTGAATATTTGAATCAAGCTTAGTAACGCGAAGTCTGCGTACATACATCCATGCCGTTCTTTATTTAATTCCACTGATTTGCAAATTGTAGTAATCTATAAAATTAAATATTAATTAATACAAGTGCTAGCTTTTATGAAAGCCGCACAAGAAGATCACTCAGGCCGCGCGTTCCCCACCTCTGTACTAGACCATGGAATTGAGGGTTCCATACAGAAAGAAATTCAGGCTAGATAAATCAGGCGATCAGGATGGCCATGAGACGGGCCCTCCACTCCTAATCCATCGAAGTCCAAACGTGCTGTTCAAGTAATCACGCACGACACGGGAATAATGATCTGGAGCCCCATCTTGCTGGAACCACATTGCACGCCGAAAAAAAACATTGGAACAATGTCCAGTTTTGCTATCAGTACCTTCTCCAGAAAAATGCAGTATTTCCAGCCTTCCAATGGGGTTGGTAAGACGTATGACCCGATTAAGTAATCAGCAATAATACCTGCCCATACATTCACTGAGAACCGTTGTTGGGCAACATGTGGCCGCATACATCGTGGGTTGTTGTGGCTTCATAAATGAACATTGTGTTGATTACCCTTTGAGGGGCACCGTTTGAACAGTGCAAATGCCTATATCTAGTCTTTTTTTCACTTGCATTCAATATATTCCAGTTAAATGAACAGAAAATGATTAGTACTGCCATCTGTTATCAGTTTAAAGAAGTAAAAACATTTTACAAACTTTAATTGGAAAATTTTTCAACATTCTTTAGGTTAAAAAAATCGGGAAAAAAATCTACCTCTTTCAAAGAGGGGCGGTTGTTGCCCCTGAAAGGATTAAAGGTCCTTTGACCAGAATAAGAGAATCCCAACTACAACGCTGATGAACAGCGCCCTCCAGCGTGAGATTTGCGTTTCCGGTCATGCATTCTTATGTGATTCTGTTTTGTTTTTGAGTTTTCTACCTCCCATAAAAGTTTGTACTTTGAGTTTTCAATCACAATGTAGAGAACGAAATTTTTCACTCCACAATTGCATTCATTGTTTAAAAGAAATGCAAGTAATATTTAAATGTTTGAATTTTTAGGGGAAAACATGTGGTATACTGTATTTCAAACGCAAATAATTTCCTATGGTGGATGAAATTTCTTAAATGAAGAAGATAGAAGATCAAAAATTGTCTTTTTCTATTACAGAGTATAATTTTAAATAAGAATCATTAAACGTAGTTGGCTATCAGCGGAAAAATGATCTACATAGGTTAACATAGTTGCTGAGAAAATTCAATGGGGATACATAGCAGATATACGATATGTAGCAGATTTAGGATGAAACATTTTAAACCAAATATAGAGTTTTTTTTTTTATTTTCACAAGGAAAATATGTAACATTTTTTATTTTTATTTTTCAATTGCTTGTTTGTATATAACACACAATTCTGCCTTAAAAATTATTTATTTTCAATAGTAATTTTCATAGACATTATTGATGGAGAGAAAATTTTATTTCCACAATAGTTATCTTCGAATAGAAGATTTTTCAAATGACTTGAGCCCATTCTCAGTGAAAAAAAGTTTTGATTGTCTTGAGAAACAAGCTACATGTCTCTGGAAGCGAGCCATTTAAAGACATTCAGAGATTTGTTCTTTCTTATGTAGAGAGAAATGAGAATATTGTTTATTTTCCTGAAAACTTCTAGCCCTGTTCCCTTCAAAATGATTCTCTATAAGAAAATATATAATTTGACATTGCAATTCGCTTAATTTATTTCAAAAGCTGAATTTTTAACTTTTTAAAATTTAAGTTGGTTTTTCCAAATTTAATTTTCGTTTAAAGAAATTCATACAAAAATTTTAAAAAATTCAAAGTTATGAGCCTTGTTATACAATTTTGTTTGATATTCTTAAAATGTAATTTTCATGCGTATAGTTATCAAAATTATTTATTTTAACTATTATATTATTAGTACAAAGTAATAATTAATTTGACTACTATAATTAATATTATTAATAATGATATTTTATTTATAATTATTTTATTTTAAGTCAGATTTTTCTGATTTTAAATTTAAAAATATTAACAGTATTTTTAAAATTATAATTAAAGGAAGTTTTGACTTTGCATTTTAGAATATTGCAATTTTAATTACACCAAAGCAATTTTGACCCATAATTAACATTATCATTCAAGAAAAGTTTTGACTTATATAAACAAATACATTCTCCGTCAAGAAAAGTTTCAGGCATTGTAAATCAGGGGTCACCAAATTATTGTTTTCACGAAACCTTTTCACCCTAAAAAAATGTTTCGTGCCTCATCAGTTTTAACTGATAATTTAAATAAAAAATATCTTTTTAAAAACTTAACAATCATCAAAGCAAATATTTTTATTCAACTTAACAATCATAAAAGCAAATATTGTTCACTAAGAAGAGATATTCCACTTGTCTCACTTTTCAAAAGCAAGTCAAGTATACCCTCTCTAGAAAGACAATCCATCAGCAAACATTCGCAAGAGTTATATGTTGAATCCATAGCTCAAAAGGATGTGTGTTTTATCAAAGTACTCAAATTTAAGAATATATAAATATGAAAACTGAAGTACACACCCCTCCCACAAACAAATTGTATTATATTATGTAAAACACAGGGTGTCCGGGCTAAAGGTATCCAAAAGTCATGACTTATTTTTACGGAACTACCCATTAGAATTTTTTTAAAAAATATTTAAATAGAAAGAACACTGTAATAAGCGGGATGTGAATATGCGGCAATCTAAATTGTTAGGAACCACACAACCAGTACTGTCAGCCGAATTGTCAGCCGAATTTATGACTCCGACGCTTCGAGGTGCCAGTGAGCAAGACGTTGTACCGTGCAATAACATGGGCCATAAAAACATAGAAAATAAGAAAACAGCAGCAGTAAATCTAAGGTAAAAGATTAAGAAGCAGGTGCAGGTCGCTTGAGAAGTATATCAGACACGAACAGGCGTCAGAATTAATTACTACGCACAGATATATTTCAGAGGCAGCCAATGCGATGAATATTAGCTGTGAACGAACGTATTGACAAGGTGGCTTGTCTCTCATCCCAATAAAGGGGTGGGGCGAGCGAATGGGAAGCCAAGAAGGCAACAACCAATGGCAAAACAAGAAAAGAAATATATATACGAGTATGAAGCATTTTACAAGAAGCCCCCTACTAAAAAAATAAATAAACTAAGTTGCTACAGGGCTGACGAGAATCCTTGAAACTACGCAAAAATTGAACGCCCAGCGAAGGTTCTCAAAACAAGACGAAGTTCAACTGTATGACAAAAAAATGGAAACGATTGAGTGAGACTAATGCTGCCTGGCCATTACCTGAACGAGCGTGTACATTCCCTCCTAGTTGCTAAACGATAAAGGAATCTATTGAGATTGGAACTTATTGATTGGAGCTTAACGGAACGAAAATTCCTACGAGGTGCCGAGGTGAACGCGCCTATGACCGACGACCGCTGCTGACTGACCCGCGGAGCAACCTAAGAGAACCATCGCAACCCTTTGGTACGAGATCAACCCTGAGTTGCCATCAAGCCATGGACTTATAGTGCCAATATAGAACTCTTTTGACGAACTTAGTGCACAGGGACTATCAGACATTACACGAACTTTGTGAGCACCAGAGTGAAACGAGATTAAGCGACAGTGCCGGCAGCCCATGGGGGAGCTTCTTTGTTAACTATATCTATTTCACATCCCTAGCTTATTACATACCCGCCACTTACCCCACAAGGGTCGGCATTGCTTACTGTATACGAATAATATGCATTATAATCGCACTTGGATATATATATATATATATATATATATATATAGATAGATAGATTAATACTGCGTTTGAATAACACTACGAATCCAGCCAGATGCTAATTTATGTACGTGTAAATATTTATATATGTAAATAAATTGTATATATGTATAACAAGCGAGACTTCTTTGAGAGTTGTACACTTTTTCTTAATTGTGTGCGGAAACAGATTTGGTCGCAACGCGACGTTAATTGTACGTATAGGATCACAGTCTAATGACCCCGGTTGGGGTTATTACAAACACCTCACCAAGTTTTAATATCAATCATAAATTTCGATCTTAGTGTCACAGATTTCGATGTGTGTACCTTTTGAAGCACGACAAACGTCTAAATGGTAATCCAGTTCTCTCCAAGTGTTTCGTAGCATATCAGGAGTTACACGAATTGCCTGAATGATACGCTTCTTGAACTTATTCACAGTTTAATTTTTTTGTTTATATACATAATATATATATATATATTATATATATTATATATATGTATATTATTTTTATATATATATATATTATTTATATATATATATATTATTTATATATATATATATATATATATATATATATATATATATATATATATATATATATATATATATATATATATATATACAGTTGGCTCTCTGTTTAACGACGCTCTACTTAACGACAGTCTCTATTTAAAGACGACTCTATTTAAAGACGACTTGCCCCTCCGACGTTATGGGAAATGTTAATTTTTCACAAATTCTGTTTAAGGGCTACCTCTATTTAAGGGCGATTTTTCACGGTCCCTTGAAAGTCGTTAAACAGAGAGTCAACTGTATATATATATATATATTAGACAAAGTGTAAGTGAAAAACCAGTATAAGCCATAAACCACTACAGCCATATATATATATATATATATGAGATGTCCGGAATGGTCATCTCCTGAATATACTGCAATCGAGGTCATAACAAAAAAATTCCAAATCATAACGAATAACTGAAGTTTACTGACGAAACACAGCGGCACATCTTAATCACTTCGAGTCAGCCCAGCTTCTAAATCGTAGAGCGCAAAAATAGAATTTGGTCAGAGAGAGGTTGCCAGAATTGGTGGAGAAAGTTAGTATGGAAAGTCGAAGGATCTCGCCAAGGAGTCGGAAAGGTTACCAGATGAGAAAGGAAGTTTCAGAAAGAGCGATTATAGGTTATTAATAATATTATCATATATATATATATATGTGTGTGTGTGTGTGTGTGTGTGTGTGTGATATAGCTGTGGCAACAGCGAGTGACGAATCAGAAGCGTTCCCGCTTGACGGAGATCTTCGGCGATCTACGAGACAGAGAGAAAAAGACGCCGCGAAAGAAAGAGGTTATGAATAATAACGTGGTGGCAGACGGCTACCGTAAAGACGTAAAATTGTGTATAGTTTTGTTAATTGTAACTGTTTTTGTCCTATGACCTGCTGTCAAGAATAAATTGGTGTTAGCGTGAACCGTTGTGTTCAATTTAGAACGACGGACACCAATTTACATGTGGACTCGGCCGCTGCATTTTTCTCAAAGTGCGTTCTGGGCCCCCATTCCCTATCCCATAGCAAGCCATCCTACGACGTTATTAACGGACTGGATTACTTATGGATGACTCCGGATTACTCCGATTTATTCTTCCTCATCTACGACGAACCGGTGAGTTTAATTTAATTTGTCAAATGAAGATATTTTTATGATCATCTATTTGTTGTTACTGAGGATGAACAATTGAAATTAAATCTCCCAGAAGTGTTTTGATTTTGTTTTTGAAGATATATGAACATATTTAAGAAGTATTTAAGAAAAGAAATTATATTTTTCTAACAAATGTGTGCATTTTTAATTCCAATACAAGAAGTGTTTTGATTTTGTTTTTAAACATATATGAGCATATTTAAGAAAAGAAAGTATCTTTTTCTGATGAATGTGTGCATTTTCCATTCCGATACAAGAAGTGTTTTGTTTTTGTTTTTGAAGATATATTAGCATATTTATATTTTGTGCTGTTTACTTCCAATATGAGTACTCTAAATGATATTCCGCATATTTCAAAAGCCCTTAAATCAGGGTCAACGAAGGCAATCAGATTATTACATCAGTTTATATTTGAAAATGATGCTGCGAGAGACAATCGTAAAGAACTCCGCATTTTTTCTGGTTTCACTAAACCTTTTCATGTCAATGACGAACGGGATAAAAGACTTAAAACATTTTCGAGCACCGATTTAATTTGTATTGCGAATTTTCTAAATCTTGATTGTTCAACAGACACAGCTCAGAGCTGTGAAACTATATTCAATGCTCTAAATGACTTTGCATTATTTCCCCCCCCTGTGTTCTCGGATACGAATAAAACCGAAAATGATTCACACGACGCCAACAGAAGCTCTACGGTTTTCGTGACTAGCCAGGTGCCAGTTCAAAGTTCATTTCCAACCGCAGCTTCACATTCTAACATAAAAAACTCTTTCGGGCACAGACAGATAAATCCTTTTTTGTGTGATGTTGATTAGCAGTGTTTTCCAGCTTCTAACAGTGGAATACATTTATCGTTACGCGACCTTGCAGAGTGCATTAAGAATTTTAACGGTCCGTCCGATTCTTACAGCGTTAAAATTTTCATACAGGATTTAGAAGAACTTTTTGATCTTAATGGCATCACAAATGATGTCTACAAAATTGTCGTAGCGAAAAAATGTTTAGTTGGTTCCTCAAAAACATTTATTAATTCTCTTCATGGCATAACCAAATGGAATTCGCTAAAAGAAAACTTACTAGAAGAATTTTCCTCCAAATTAAATAGCGCCGATCTTCATACGATGTTGCTGCAAAGACGGTTAAAACCTAATGAATCCTTACACGACTACTTCATAGCTATGCGAGAAATCTGTTCAAGAGGTCAAATTGACATTTCTTCAATTTTTGATTATGTTATCAACGGTTTTCCCGATTCTACATCTAATAAAATTTTGTTATATGGTGCTAAATCTGTTCCAGAATTCAAAGAAACATTAACAGTTTATCAGAAATTTCTTTCAACGTCCAAATTAAGTAAACCTTCTAATGATATTAAATTCGCATATGATAATCGTCAACGAAATTATACTTTCGATCGAAAACTCCCTAATAATTCTCCAAAACCCTCCGTTTGCTACAATTGCGGTTCCAAGGGCCACAAAAGTTCCAGTTGTCAGCATACGACTCCAAAATGTTTTACGTGCAATTCTTTTGGGCATTTATCCTCAACTTGCTCGCAGCGCGTTGGACAGAGAATCCTAGAAAATTCTTCGGAAACTACTCCATCTAATGACGCCTTACATGTTCCTACACCAACAAATTATTTGTCTTATCCAATAATGATAAACAATGTTGATCTTCATGAGCTTCACGATTCAGGTAGCGAAGCTACAATGATTACTGACCAAACCCACCAACTCAAAAATTTGCAGAGTCAGTTGAAAGATTTTCAGCGAGAAGTGGAAGAATCTCGGTTAGTTAAAGATGAAATGAATTCTCAAGCCAAAGAAGCTAAAAAGAAACAAAAAGCTTTTAAATCTAAGCAAGAAGATTTAGCAATCTCTGAAAAGCAGAAAAGAAACTTAAATGAGGAGTTAGAATATTTGAGGAATAAACTTATTGATTCTATGGATTCAACAGCTACACAACAAACTTTGCGAACTAAAATGGAGAAAAACTGAATATTTTAAAGAGAAACTTGGAAGACGAAACTGCTGCACACCAAAACCAGATTCGTAATTTGAAGCAGAAACATGCAGTAGTCACTGAAAAATTAAATGAACAGTTAGATTCAGTGCAAAAAGCTAAAATTGCTTTAGAGGAGACTAAGCGCAATCTCGAACGTGAACGTGAAAGTTTACAAGATCAAGTATTTGAAGAAGTAGAAGGAAGGAAAAACTTAGACAAAAAGTTAGCTATTGTCAAAATACAGATTGCAGAATATAAAAAGAAAGCTGACGAGGAAGCAGATGCTTCCGCTTTGTTAAAAGAACAAAAGAAGACGATGCTGCCAGATATTCGTATACTGCACCACAAAATAGATTATATGCAAATGATTCATGAAAAACTGAATAAATCAAGGAAAAAATTACAATCAAATTTTTGAAGATCTCAAGATCGAATTAGACAACCAAACTAAAGAACTTGAAGACGAATTACAGTTAACTGACGATTCCAAATTCCGTTTAGAAGTGAATATGCAAAAACTAAAGACTCAGTTAGAAAAAGACTTGCCAACTCGAGATGAACAAAATGAAGAAAAACGACTAGCTTTGATAAAGCAGGTTTCTGACCTAGAAGATGAGTTTATCAACGTGACATTTCAAGCCACGTTTCACCTTCGCAACGACGCCAAGAACATTTTGAAATTACAAGAGTTAAAAAAGAAGCAGTATAACAAACGTCGAAAACAAGCAACTACCTATCACGTAGCAATTCAACGTAACCAATTTGGTCCTTACGAAATCGTAAAAGTTCGACCACATGACCGATATGACGTCCGAAAAGTTGGTCTGCAGGATGGTCCCAAATTGATATCTACAGCTGCTGATCAACTCAAAAGTTGGCCAAACACCTAGTGACTATACCTCCAGCTCCTTTACGATGACGACTTGGACTTGAACAATGGACATTCTATCATGATCCTGAACTATTGTTAATGACTTTTTTTTATTCTTTTCTTTTTTCTTTGTTTTGTATAATGTTTCAGTGACGGCAAAGACTATGGCACCTATGACGAACAATTGCTATACAACGACGATGATGTAGCTTTAAGACGACCATGCCATGTTTTTGTTTTGTTTGTTTTCTCCCCTTTCTTGTTTTTTTTAGGTTTGGTTCCTTTGGTTTCCTTGGGCGACAGGAGGACCTGTCGTGCCAGGATGCCCGAGTGTGATATAGCTGTGGCAACAGCGAGTGACGAATCAGAAGCGTTCCCGCTTTACGGAGATCTTCGGCGATCTACGAGACAGAGAGAAAAAGACGCCGCGAAAGAAATAGGTTATGAAGAATAACGTGGTGGCAGACGGCTACCGTAAAGACGTAAAATTGTGTATAGTTTTGTTAATTGTAACTGTTTTTGTCCTGTGACCTGCTGTCAAGAATAAATTGGTGTTAGTGTGAACCGGTGTGTTCAATTTAGAACGACGGACACCACTTTACACACACACACACACATATATATATATATATATATATATATATATATATATATACAGAGAGAGAGATAGATAGATAGATAGATAGATAGATAGATAGACAGATAGATAGATAGATAGATAGATAGACAGATAGATAGATAGATAGATAGATAGAGAGATATGTATGTCAAAATTTTGACGCATTTCGGTACTGTTTAATTGTTAACTGCTTGCCCAAGCGATACAGACTGGGTTTGGCGCGTTGCCAAAATTATACCTCGCGACGACGGACGGTTTTAGCGTCTGAAATTGTGCTTTCCGGAGCCCCGTTATGGAGGAACGCAATGCTACGTTATAACATGTTACACGTCTAAAAAAGCGCGTCAAATTTAACAGTAGGGGGATTTGGGGTTAAACTGAAGAAGAAGAAAAAAGAATAACGTACTCATCAGTGGCATATTATACGAGTTTTATATTTTATATATGAACACACAATATGAAAGAAGTGAAAGAATTTTTATGTTAATATATGTCTCAGAATAAATTCGTAAAGAAATTTTATTTTAATTTAAAATACAATGTTCCAACTATAGCAAAAGTGGATTAAAATAGATCATATGTTATTTTAAAGTCCTCTGCCCATTTTTAATAACAATATTTATGCAGCGTAGTACTGTAAGTTTTTACGAAGGTAATATTTTCTCCATTTTCTTAGAACTTTTTAAAATGAATGACAGTCGAAAGTTTTAGAAAAACGTGCTCCACAAAGCTTTGTTTGATTTTTTTTTTAAGAGTGGGGAAAAATTAAAACAAAAATTTAGTATAATTACCCTAACATTTTGTTCTGCATTTTTTTAATGGAATGCTTTATACAACATCTGTTTAATCAATAACTTTACTTTTCAATTTTTGCTTCCTGTAAAGAGAATGTATTAAAAAAAATCTGTTCTATTTCTTATCCCATTCTTTATGGTTCAAGAGGAAATGATGCTCGGTAATTTTTAAACTTGGGAAATATCAAAAAGATTAATTTGTTCTTTGAATCATTGTAATGCTGTTTTTTTCTCTCACCTACATTACTAGATGGAAAGGTTTTCTTCCGGAGGCTGTGTCATCATTGAAGTGACTTGACCTAAAACACCTTGGGTATTAAACTTGAAAATGATAACTTTTCCAACCTAGAATTATAAAGAAAAATATACATCACTAGAGTACAGGCAGCTTTGGATCCAGGTTTTGTCTTTATCATGGGCTCTTCAGAAAAGCATAACTAGAATTAGATGGTAAAAATAACAAACTTTTCCGAATTAACGTTTGTTGTCCTTCTTAACGCCACTAAGTATTAATATATTTTCAACTGGAAAAAAAAATTGTCCATTGAGGCTACTTTATATGGTTCTCAAAAGCGTAAAGAATGTGTCAGTTAGAAACAACAGGACATTTCAAAATTCTAATCTGTATTTGAAGAATATTAACTTTAAAATTTTATTGCTTCCAACTACACTGCTGGCCACTGTAAATGCAACACCCTGAAGGAAACATGCAAATAACATGAAATTTACAACATGAATTAGCGGAGGTGAGATATGCAAGTGATTAGAATTTCAGCACATACGCACATCACGCGCGCCTGTGGCGCCACTTCAAAGCGATATTTAAGGCTTGGAGATTTCAACGATTTCAAGTTCGGCAATTGTGTTTTTCTTGTGTTTCTTTAAAAAAACGATCAATTATGCCTCGTCGAAAACAGCGATCATCTTTTGATCAAGTATCCGAGTTCGACAGAGGAACGATAGTGGCCTACCGAGATTGTGGATTATCTTTCAGGGAAATAGGTAGTCGTGTTGGACGAAACCAAACAACTGTAATGCGGACATGTGATCGTTGGATGCAGGAGGGTACGACGGACCGGCGTGTTCGATCGTATCCATCTCAGCGCACCACTTCAAGTGATGACAGGCAAATTGTGCGCATAGCAGTGACGGATCGCTCAGTCACATCACGAACCATAGAACAGCACATGCAGTCTGTAACGCATCATCCAGTGTCTGCGCGTACCATTCGACGCCGTTTACAGCAGAGTGGTCTGTCCGCAAGACGTCCATTGCTTTGTCTACCCTTGACGCAGAACCACAGACATCTCCGCCGCCAATGGTGCGATGACAGAAGGATGTGGACGGCAGAATAGAATGAAATTGTCTATACTGACGAGTCACGCTTCTGTCTGCAACACCACGATGGTCGCATTCGAGTCTGGAGACACCGTGAAGAGAGGATGCTGAACAGCTGCGTTATGCACCGCCACACCGGTCCTGCACCGGGTATTATGGTATGGGGCGGTATTGGATATCACTCTCGCACACCTCTAGTACGCATTGCCGGTACTTTAAACAGCCAGCGCTACATCTCCGAGGTGTTGGAGCCAGTTGTCCTTTCTTACCTTCAGGGCTTGCCCACAGCCATATTTCAACAGGATAATTCGCGACCACACGTGGCACGCATTGTCCAACGGTTCTTCGTCAATCGCCAGATTGAGTTGCTTCCCTGGCCGCCTCGCTCTCCGGATCTTTCGCCGATAGAAAACATGTGGTCCATGGTTGCTCTACGATTGACCCAGATTCCATCCCCAGCTGCCACAGCAGATCAACTTTGGCAACGTGTGGAAGCTGCTTGGTCTGCTGTACCCCAAGAACTCATCCAAAGTCTCTTTGAATCAATGCCGAGGCGTATGGCAGCGGTGATCTCCAACAATGGCGGCTACTCTGGCTACTGATTTTGGCAGGAACCACACTTCACAGAAGTCTATAAATTTAATCATTTGATACTTGGTCAACATGTTATCTACAAAATAAATTTTGTTGTGATAGCTCTTGTCTTTCTTGGTGTTGCAATTTGGGTGGCCAGCAGTGTAGTTACTTGTAATTTTTTGTTTGGTATTATTTTAATTTTTGGCGGCTTGCTGACAACTGATCACTTAAAATTTTCTGAATGTCGCTACACTAGCAAACTTTACTCATTGCCTCCAATAGTGATACCATATCAAGGGGTTAGGATCGAGTTCATAGGAGACTTACAACTTATTAGAAAAAATTCCCAGAGAAGAACTATCTCACATTCTTCTCTCCATTGTAGGTTCTATGATATTTCTCTCTCATATGTCAAGCAACCCAATTGGAAAATTGATTGATCAGCATTTTGTTTAGATAAAAATTTACTCCTAAGTTCCCTCACAACGAATACATAATCTGTTACCTCACATTTTAGCTCGATAGGGAAAATCAGCAAATGCTATACATTTTTTTCATAATTTCCTCCATCACGAAAACGTAATCTGTTATAGCTCGAAAGAGAAAAGCACCAAATGCAATACATTTTTCTCATAAGTTCCCACCCAACAAATACGTAATCTGTTATATTTGTTGCTAAATAAGCACTGACCTTCATAACCAGTCCTATAAGACAAAATATCAAAGTACAATTCAATGCCAAGCCATCCTAAGGTTCCTTTTTGCGACTTTTACTGCATCCTTCTACTTTATTTGCACTAACTCAAACCTTTCAAGAACTGACAGATATGATTATTTATTTACTTTTAACAAAACAAATGAATGTTTCACTTCCTAAATGAAAAACATCATATACATCTGTCTCGCAGTCATTCTTATGACTCAAAATTATCAAAAATTTTTACTACGAGCTATTTCTTTTTTCCATGCCTCATAGCTTCATTTACTTTTGCTTTCTGTGAGCGAATAACAAGCATTAACGCGAAAATGTCGGCATTCTTTGTGCAAGCAACTTAAAATAACATATTTACGAGCAACCTGGAAAGAGTGGTAGAAAGAAATGACGTTGTGACTCTAGGTACATTTTACAGGCATTATTTGTTCAAAAGAACGTTAAACAGTCTAATTGTTTTATTTCATCGTTAAAGGAAGCATGTTCTTTTCCCTTTTGAGGTAAATTAATTTTTCAATGTCTTTGAGACTGTTATTTCAGTCTCATTTCAGTGTTCTTTTGGAGTTTTCTTAAGGAAGAAAACTCCCTTAACTATTTTTCCTTAATTTTTTATAAAAAAAATAATGTACTGTAATGGCCATATGAAATTCCTCGGCAACAAATTTTAAACAGTATTTTTTATAATAATATATTGAAATTTTTGCTCAGAAATATTTAGCTGTATGCTTTCTTTAGTATACTCTTTCTTAAGAAGAGTATACTAAAGAAACTTTCTTTAGTATTCTTTAGCTCACTTTCTTTAGTATTCTTTAGCTTTCTTCTCTTTAATATTCGATTCGCTCAGCTTAATGTTAACCCATGGGGGACGGGTAGCCTAATGATCATGGGACAGGGGTTGTTCAGTTTGTATCCCGACGCTGGATATGGGTACCTTAAATCTGTAGACTGCAAAGACCTTCTATGAAGTCAGAGAAGGTGAGAGAAGGTACGAGTCCCGAATCACTTCAACTTAAAAATATTATTTAAGTTTTTTTTAAAGAATGGATAAGATTGCCCAGTAAGAAATTTCATTCGCATATACAAGGGCAGTCAACAAGTTAGTTGCACTCGTTGAAAAAAACAAAACCGGGTTGAAATTCTAGAACAAAGATTTACTAACATAAAAGTAATACATAATAAATATAATCCACAATCAATTTTTCGACGTCATAACTTCCTTTATTTGAACATTTGTCCAGGCGTGGCACCAGTTTTTCCATGCCATTTGCGAAGAATTGTCGTCCTATGTGATACAACCATTGTTGGGTTGCAATTTTTACCTCCTCACCCGAGTGATATCGCCTCGTTGCAAGTTCTTGTTTCATGGGACCAAAGATGTCGAAGTCACATGGCGCAAGATTCCACCCTTTTCCACTTAAACTTTATCAAAAGATCCCGCGTTAGAGTCGCCACATGCGGCATCGCAATGTCATGCAAGAACACAATGCCTTTTTACCATGTTTTTATTAACTTGCTTTCTTGTTTCTTTGTGTGTTTGTCCCTGACAAATCTTTCAATCGATTTTTAACTAACTTCCCGACTAGCTGGACATTTGAAACTTTTAGAATAGCTCAGAACACGATGACAATGCATTGCTTTAATACTTTTAGCCATCTTTAAGCAGAATTAAATGAATTTTCAGTTATTTTCAGTTAATTGTGCTTTGTAGATTGGTGCAGCCATCTGTCGGTCGGAACGGGAACGAAAAGTTAAATGCAAGTTAACTACCAACTAACTTTATTTTCATTCAAGTTGATGGGATAATTCCTCAAAAAAAAATTAAAAAGTATTTATTAATACATAGAAATATCAAGTTTATATGATTCAACAGAAAATTTAAAAACATGGTATATAAAAAGTTCTTTTTATCTTGTAATTATTAAAGTTTAACTGGTCGTCGATTTTTAAGCGACTTTCGTGCCCCAATTAAGGCGCTGCATTAATTGGGGCCCCCTTCGGCAAGAATACGGTATGCACTACACCAGTGGTTCCCAACCTTGGGTACGCGTACCAGTACCGGTACGCGGACAAGCAGCTTCTTGTACGCAAATGATTTTGCAATTTAAAACAAAAATCTATAAAAATCTGTGTTACGAAAAAAGAAAAGAAATGATTACAATAACTAATAATCCATACGTTTTAATATTTTAGTTTGGAATTTCTTATCCATTGTTTGCGTTGTAATACTTTATTGGGAGTTACCTAATCTCAAAAGATGCCGTGTACACCTGAATGTGTTATTTATGACCCCCCCCATAAAAATTTGGCACTCGCCTGCTAATTATAACTGTGTCTATAACTGTGTTTGCGAATTATAACTGTGTCTGAGTTCTACTAAAAATTGTGTTTTGTGTTTCAAACATCTTTAAATTAATTGCATATTATTAATTAATAGTAATTGTATCATTAATAAATATTAAGAAGCTGTTAAGGTAAGTGTATTAAACGCAGGAGATTTATTTAAAATGATTTTTTATGTATCCTAATTTATTTTGTTTTCCATTGCATTTTATTCCCCATTTCAAAATTTTTGGTCTACTGGTACGTCATCAAATTGTTTACAACGTACAGATAACGTACTATAAAAAGGTTGGTAACCCCTGCACTACACTTTCTCTATCAAAACACAGCGCCAGCATCAACTTCGCCGCGGAATGAAACTGATCGGCATTTCTTTCGAGAAAGATGCCTTTCATTTCAGGTGAAAAATCATGAACCCAAGTCTCGTCACCGGTCCCGATTCAGTCCCAAAAACATTTCCTTCCTGTTGATAACGTTCGAAAAATTCTAGATCTTTTTCAAATCGTTGAACTTTGTGTTGGTCAGTCAATGGAATAGACGATATCGTCTACTGCGGCACGTCTGTTTCGAAGTTTATTCACGCGTGCAACGTCCTCATCTGTCTTCGAAGTTGAAGAAACTTATCCTCGATATCTGTAGGGCCATTCTCGAATGAGAGGTGCCACTTGGCGATAGCTTGGCGCAATATTGCGTTATCACCATACACTTCGTGCAACTGCCAATAACATTAAGTTCTTTAGAAAACAGAGTTAAAGTTTTCACTTGCACGGAAATTGACAGATGCTGCTCTTCTTTAAATAGCTCTAATTTCATTTGAAATTATCGTACGGAAGAAAATAAAAGCCTATTTAGAAACAGAAATTCGGATGTCTAAAGAAACAGGCATAAAAAAATTATGGGAATTTTCATTGAAATCGACGTCTTAAACGTAATCGGATACCTAAATAAAATTTTGTAATTTCGTTTAATAATGATGATTCTTTAATTACTTTTCAATTTTTTATAACTCATGGTAGTAGACGTACAGGACTCATCTTATTACGTTATAGGAATAGTCCAACTTAGCCAATGGAGTATTCCTCTAAAATCTGTCTGCCAAACTGATAAGTGTCTATAAGTCGGATAAATAAAACAATGACTTTTGAAGTATAGTTAAACACATAGAGACTTGAAGATAAATGTTTTATAATGGATCTTATTTTACAATTTTCAGCTTTAAGTGTTAGCACTCTGAAGGATTAATGGTTATTGCTTAATTTCTCGGGGAACATCGCAGTGAAAGGAATATATTGCCTCGCACACTTCGTTAACTGTAGCATAGAAATGAAATCTAAATTGAAAGAACATAAACAAAATACCAAGACCAATCAAATACATTAAACGTATATAATCTCTACCAATCCAAAGTCATTTTGCTATAAGTAAATATTTTACTAACCATAGTTGAAGAAATATCAGAAGATTTTAAAGGAGTAGTTAAACCTCACAACTTGTAAATGATTCAACTGCGGTTACTGTAAAACAAAGCGTATTTCTAAGATGCCTATGTGCAGCTCAGAATTCTGCTGATATGTACCTTTAAAAATCGTACCTTTGTAAATACGCAATACTAATTTAAAATGACATAGAAGCGCAACTAAAGGAGAAATAAACAAGGGTCATTAGAATTTTTTCCAATGAACTGTACATTTACATTTTAGCTAGACTTTAACTAACTATACTGTATGCTAATGACCTGCATTCTTTTCACATTATTTCAACCATTTTTTAGGGAATTAAAATAGGAAGAAAACAAAGAAGCGCTATTTATGGCGAGGACAAAATGAACACACACATTATTCTCTCTCTGTGTAGGGGAAGGTGGGGTAAGATGACGAACTTAAGCTTCAAATATTTTTCCTGATTTAATAAATGGCTTAAAAACCAAAAATTTACAGAAAGACTTCTTTCAACCTTTATGTTTTATAAAAAAAATTGAAACGATTTCCTCTCCTCTTGGAAGATGGCAAAATATTCCCTTTCCCCCAAGAAAGTAATTTTCGTCATCTTACCCATTAGGTGGGGTAAGATGACTAAGGGCGGTCGAATAATATGACGAATCGATAACAATATAAATCAAGATATAAAGGTTTATTTTCAAAAATGCAGAGAAACAATTTCACTTAGGTACTTAGTGAAAAAGGCACAGATAACACTAAAAATACAATGACAGATTGCCCATAATGAAACAAAAACTTAAAGAATTAGATACAAAAATTAAGAAAAAAACATACGTAATAAAGTTCATATACAAAAATCGCATTTCCAGGGTCTGTCTTTCGCTTCATTATCATCCCAGCGGGAACAATGAGCATGTGCCCAAGATTTGCACCTGAAGCATTGATACCATAATTTGTCCTTTCCATCCTCCCCTCAAATAATGCAGTCTTTTTCCAATAATGTTTCAGTATCATAGTCGTCGTGCTCCACATATGGAACTTCTTGTGATGACTCATCAGATGACCAGTAATCCCACTGACGCATTCTAGTTTTCCTTCTTTTTCTACGTGTTTTCGGTAAACATTTAGCTTTCTTTGACGCTAATGTTTCAGCTTTCCTTTTCAAACTCTCCTGTCGTTTCAGTTCCATCAATTGTTTTTCTTTCTTTTTTTTCAAGAGCTTGTTTTACAGGAGATCCAGAAATGTGGTAAGAAGGCAGTTTCTTCCTTGGTTTCCTGGTTGTTTTTTTGCTGGCCATTGGAAGTGGAGGAAGAGCTGAGGAAGTTGATGGCTGTGGAGATAGGGTTGATGAAATGGTAGGTTCAGGAGGAAAGGCCGATGAAATGTGCTGCTGACAAATGGTAGGATAATCTAATTGGTTGTTTTCAACAACATCAGTGTTGCATGAAGGGTGAAAATCCTCGTCTGTGAAAATATTGCTGTCTGGAGGCTCAATGCCAGTAGCTTTGAATCGGTTCACAGCAATCTGGACAGTACTAATTCTAAGGTAGGCTCCTCGTCATCTTACCCCACAACGCCAATTTCGATTTCAACTTGTTTATCAGTATCCAAGCTTATCGTAAATAAACTATGACATACATGATTTTTAACGTTACGAGTTGTATTTTGAGAGAGAAAAATGGAGGAGAAAAAATAACTTACCGTAGTCGGGTAATTCCTTGCGCTGTGAAGTCCAAAGTTTACAAACACCGATTAAAGAAAAACATTTTAGTCGCCACTACGCACAAAACGATCTCAAATTATATTACTTGTAGTGGGCGTCATAACCCAATACTAGAGTCTTAAGAATTGCCTGGACAGGTGCTGCTATCTATGATTGCGTCGGAGAAAAGACCGAGTTCCTCATTTTACCCTACTTTCTCCTATATATATATATATATATATATATATATATATATATATATATATATATATATATATATATATATATATATATATATATATATATATATATATGTATATATACATATATATATACATATATATATATATATATATATATGTATATATATATATATATATATATATGTATATATATATGTATATATATATATATGTATATATATGTATATATATATATATATATATGTATATATATATATATATATATATATATATATATATATATATATATATATATATATATATATATATATATATATATATATTTGTACTAATAATATTGAAGAATATTGTGTTATGGTCAGTTAGCGCAGAATTGTCACTTATACTCCAATTTTCGGTATGTTCATCATTTATACATGTTGTCAAGTCTATCGATCTTTGTCTAAGTGGACCATTATGCACCGGTAAACTGTCTAGATGATTTTGTATCACCGCGTGTAAAGCTAATCCCGCAATCATCTGAAGGATTTTGCCTCCAGAGTTTATTTAGCACTGAAATATCGCAAATTTTGCACTGAAATATCGCCTTACAAAACACTGAGTAAGAGTCGCCATATTAATACTTTCGATTGTGAAAGGAGTCAGTGAATCCGATGTTTGTGAGAAAATTCCGCCATCTCCCAGAGAGGACCAACAGAATGATGGAAAACTTGAGAGAATGGCTTCGGCAGTACATCCCAGATGGTCACCACCTGAGTGATGTTATTTTTAAAACCTAGAAAAAAAAATACTAGATCACAAAAACTTTCGATCACAAGTACTTTTCGAAAATATAAAGCTTTTCTCTGTAAATTATTTCGTTCAGTTTTTATGACCCTTTTATAAGTCAGAGTTCATTCAGTCGCACCTAGTAAATGAGCTTAACATTTGATCAATAGATTAATGCTCCTTTCTCATAGTTGGATTGTAAATATAAATCTACTGTTATTTAATTTAGTAGGTGTTCCCCATAAATTTTTACGATATCTTACGGCAACGCTGATTGCACTTTCACTGCCGGCATAGTTATAGTAAATGTTTTAATTATGTCGTTCTTTGTTACCGCACAAAGAAGAGGATAAATAAAGAAATTACTTTGAAAGCAAAAAAAAAAACAGTTATTCATTCGGGATCGTTTAAGAAAAATTGCTGAAAAAAAAGCCAAGGCAGACTAATTGCGGCATAATACAATAAGAGAAGTCTCCTTTCTTTATTACCTTCAAACAAAAAAAAATTAACAATTGTTTATCGTAGAATGAAAATGTTCCTTCCTCTCTTCACTTTCGGCCTTTTTCAGATAGCTGAAACGGAATGTTAAGAAAATGTGCTTTTTTATTCTTTTACAAAACTAAAGAAAACTTAAGTTAATGGTGTTATAAGAATGTCTCGGATGTTTATTTCAGGCAATTTACAATCGTGACGATATTTTTATCCTTTGTGTTCAATCTTTTTTTTTTCTTTTCGGGGAATGGCAACGAATGGAAAAAAAAAGGGAAACGGGTAGTTTATCTGTAAATATATAACTCTGGAAACAATATTTTTCACCACTTTGAGTGCGGAATTTTATGAAATAACGTTATTAATTTGAAATGATTAACTTTGTAAAAATGAAAGAAATTCGTTTTCAAGGCTGTTGTGATTTTGTTCTTCTTATTGGTACTATTTACCTGAGAAAATGAGTAGAATTACATCTTAGGAGATAATTAGTAAATTGTCTCTTTTGTTTTAACAATGGATTTATCATAGCGGGAATCTATTTCTTAATTATTAATAAGTGTAACGTAAAAGCGTACCGGAAGAAATATTCAGTTTCAAAATCTACTTAAAACATGGCTTTATATTAAACGAATATAAAGAAGTGGCAGCCGTGAATTGTTTGTAACTAGAACCATTTCATTCCACTGGATGGGGTCCGACATAAGACCACCAGGAAGTTCCGCTTTCCGGGTGAAACCCTCATCGGTCAGTGTAGACTGCAGCAACCAGAAACTTCTCACACCCTAGACCAAACACCAGGGCGCCTCCATCCCAAGTCCAACAGAAAAGCCAGAGGGCAACAGGAACCACTCAGGTCGGCTGACTGTGAGCCTTTGCTGATAAGAACAGAAATGTTAAATAGTCGGAGAATTTGAAATGAGTTGCCGAAAGTAGGATACTCCAGGGGCTAAATAATTAAGGAACACCAACGACGAATAAATTATGGGAGTGGCACGATAACGGGAAACCAGACTAAACAGGAGAGAGAAAAATACGAACGCATGCGTCTCAAATGTTCTGCTCATTGTTTAGTTAGAGCGTCATTCTAGCTCAATCCAGACATTTATATTTCAGGTTCAGTTATTATGAAGAAACTATCGATCTGATAAATTAATATAATGTTGCGATATTATGAACGAATATTGCGGGAAACGGATGGATCGAGAAACGATCATGCGGTCAGTTTTTGCTTGTTTTCTATGGAATTTATTCGGGACTGGGTGAAATAAACGATACATACGGGAAAACGATCATTCGGGGACATGTATATACATATATATATATATATATATATATATATATATATATATATATATATATATATATGTATATATATATATTATATAATATATATATATATATATATATATTATATAATATATATATATATATATATATATATATATATATATATATATATATATATATATATATATATATATATATATATATATATATATATATATATATATACGAGGGATAATCAAGAAGTAAGGTTACAAAGCCTGCAAGGAAACGTGTACAATTTTTTTCATAAAGCCAATACAGCCAACTGAAAGCACGTACATTAGGTTATTTTTCGACATAGTCTCCATATCGGTTTAGGCACTTGTCGCTTCGTGGGATGATTTTCAATATTCCCTGCTCGTAAAAATCCTGTCCTTGCGTGTTCAGCCACGTTGTGGCGAAGTGTTTCCCCTCCGCGTCTGAAGCGAATCTTCGGCTCCCTAGGTCCTCCTTAAAGTGAGAAAAGAGATGGAAGTCGCTTCGAGCGAGCTCCGGCTGTAGGAAGGGTGGTCAGTGATGTCCCAGCGAAATTTCTTCAACAGCGTGGTGGTCCTCTGGATCGCGCATTGTCGTGAAGGAAGATGCTGCCGGTGAATTTCAGCCGCGCTTACATGTTTCGCCTACAGAAATCGAATAACTGAGCGGATGTATTTGCGAGACCAGCTTTCCAAACGAGTCGCCATTTCTGTTAACCTTCAACTAGACCTGTAGCTCGCGGGTAGGTGAAACTCTCCACAGTTAGCGACCGCATGCATTAGAATTACCGTACACAACTAATTCGGAAAAAAGTGGCCGTTTTGAGGGATGGCCATCGAATAGAGGTGGATTTCTTCACAGCGTTCAGTGATGGTCCCGGAAAAAAGTCGTCATTTTGGGGGTAGGTCTGCTAGAGAAGTTATATATATATATATATATATATTTATTTATTTATTTATGTATGTATATAACGCATTAATATATTAGCTTTTATGAATAAAATGTCTTGCAGTTCTCAAATATGGCACATTTTTAGAATTCACTCTTAACATATTGCTCTCCGTTCATGAAAGAACATATTTTTAGTGACTGCATGAAATTACAGATACCCAAGAAAAAAAACTTTTTTGATACTACTAAGAACTTGTAAAAAAGATTGAACAAAAGCGATAAAAATATTATCAAACAATTGCAAGATGCCCGAGACAAATGCCCGTGACATTCTTATGGAAGCATTTTTAATTTTTCTCCCGCCCTTAAGAAAAAAAAAAATGAATAAATAAATGGCCTCTACTCTGCCCGTTTTATCGCACATTCCAGTATTGGTGGTCCAGAAAAAATATTAAATAGAAAAAAAAAACAGAATGGGGTGCGAGATATATTTCTTTTTCCTGTTACAAATTTGAAAAGATATTGCCGTGCTCAGAGGAATAAAATTTGTCCTTTCTACTTTTTTTTTTGCCTCTATAATGTAACAATTAGCCTGTCATGTTCTCTTTTGAAGCGACCGATTCGTCTTCATAAATTTGGACGCAAGTATTATAATTTCATAACAGCTGCGGTTTTTTTCCCATTGTTCTGTAGGAGAGAAGAATAATTCAGAAATGCTTCTGAAAAAGGATGCCGACATGAATTAATTATAAAATTCGGATAAAAGTAGACAAATAAATGTGAGATTAAAAATGCTTTTTATTGTTTGTATATATATATTATATATATATAATATATATATATATATATATATATATAATATATATATATATATATATATATATATAGGTATATGTATATGTATATATATATATGTATATCTATATGTATATATATTGTATATTATATATATATATATAT
>OU015502.1:39428666-39434364 GCA_907164885.2 Dolomedes plantarius | reverse complement strand
TGGGTTTATATTAAACGACTTTTTAACTACTTTACCACAAAACTAACATCAATTTACAATAGCAAAATTCTTACAACATGTCAGGAGCTCAGAGGGGAAAGGGCGATTTAAAAAAAAAGGGAAGAAAGAAAAAAAAAACTAACGTTTTATCAGAAATCTTATTTACTCATATGTTAAGGTGACAATGGACCATGAAAAACTTTTTTTTATATTTATCAACCAATTGCTATGAAATTTTCTATACTTATACAGTTTTGCTTAGAGATGAAAATTCTAAATTTAAAAAAAAATCAGAATGTAATTAAGATATTAATTAAAATCAGTTTGATAATTACTCTATTTTCGTCTACGCACCAATTTCTACGCACCAATATCTACGCACCAATTTTCGTCTCAGATACCTAACTTTCTTTCTTAAGAGAGCTTTATATAGTTATAATAAAAGTTTGTAGCAATATTTGATTTGCAGTCACATTTATAAAAACTAGAAAAGAAATCCATAAAAATAGGTCAATTTATGCAAAATTTTATCAAAAACTTTTTTTTCATTGTAAAAATTTTAAGTTGTTTTAAAATAGTATAGTGAATTTATTAGTAAGTTTTATTCAAACATACATAAATAATCATTTTATGAAATTTTATGAAAATTCAAGAAAATTAGGACTCATGGAACATTTTAAACTTACCGAAACGGCATGAAAACTTGTTTTGAGAAAATAGCATTTAAATTATTGAATTACAGCAAAATTTCCATTGTTTACGTTTAAAAAAATACTTATAACTCGGTTAATAATGATCGGATCAACATACTTTTTTTAAATTTAAAGCTGATGAGTTGCAGAATCATTTTCTGAAAGAGAAAAAGATTGTTTTGGGGACATATTTTTGTCAATCTGAAGGTCCATTGTCGCCTTAAGAACACAGAATTACCACTTTTATATCTATATTAGACCCTTTGTATCTTGTAAATAGCATTTAATATGCGGACTACATGAAAACAGTTGAAAGCTACGTATATGCACTGCTGGCCACCCAAATTGCAACACCAAGAAAGACAAGAGATATCACAACAAAATTTATTTTGTAGATAACATGTTGACCAAGTATCAAATGATTAAATTTATAGACTTCTGTGAAGTGTGGTTCCTGCCAAAATCAGTAGCCAGAGTAGCCGCCATTGTTGGACATCACCGCTGCCACACGCCTCGGAATTGATTCAAAGAGACTTTGGATGAGTTCTTGGGGTACAGCAGACCAAGCAGCTTCCACAAGTTGCCAAAGTTGATCTGCTGTGGCAGCTGGAGATGGAATCTGATTCAATCGTAGAGCAACCATGGAACACATGTTTTCTATCGGCGAAAGATCCGGTGAGCGAGGCGGCCAGGGAAGGAATTCAATCAGGCGATTGACGAACAACCGTTGGACAATGCGTGCCACGTGTGGTCGCGCATTATCCTGTTGAAATATGGCTGTGGGCAAGCCCTGAAGGTAAGGAAGGACAATTGGCTCCAACACCTAGGAGATGTAGCACTGGCTGTTTAAAGTACCGGCAATGCGTACTAGAGGTGTGCGAGAGTGATATCCAATACCGCCCCATACCATAATACCCGGTGCAGGACCAGTGTGGCGGTGCATAACGCAGCTGTTCAGCATCCTCTCTTCACGGTGTCTCCAGACTCGAATGCGACCGTCGTGGTGTTGCAGACAGAAGCGGGACTCGTCAGTAAGGACAATTTCATTCCATTCTGCCGTCCACATCCTTCTGTCATCGCACCATTGGTGGCGGAGACGTCTGTGGTTCTGCAGGGTCTGTGGTTCAAGGGTAGACAAAGCAATGGACGTCTTGCGGACAGACCACTCTGCTGTAAACGGCGTCGAATGGTACGCGCAGACACTGGATGATGCGTTACAGACTGCATGTGCTGTGCTATGGTTTGTGATGTGACTGAGCGATCCGTCACTGCCATGCGCACAATTTGCCTGTCATCACGTGAAGTGATGCGCTGAGGTGGATGCGATCGAACACGCCGGTCCGTCTTACCCTCCTGCATCCAACGATCACATATCCGCATTACAGTTGTTTGGTTTTGTCCAACACAACTACCGATTTCCCTGAAAGATAATCCACAATCTCGGTACGCCACTATCCTTCCTCTGTCGAACTCGGATACTTGATCAATAGATGATCGCTGTTTTCGACGAGGCATAATTGATCGTTTTTTTGAAAAAACCACAAGAAAAACACAATTGTCGAACTTGAAATCGTCAAAATCTCCAAGCCTTAAATAGCGCTTTGAAGTGGCGCCACTGGCGCGCGTGATGTGCGTCTGAGCTGAAATTCTAATCATTTGCATATCTCACCTCCGTTAATGCATGTTGTAAATTTCATGTAATTTGCATGTTTCCTTCAGGGTGTTGCATTTACAGTGGCCAGCAATGTATATATGTATATATATATATACATACAGGGTGGGCATAAATAAACTTTGCCGATATGTGGACCTCTAGCGGCTGTTCCGTTGAACCGATCGAGATGAGATTTCAGATATAGCTATTCAAAGGTATGAGCTCGGGATTCTGTGAACGGCAACCAAGTGGCGCTCACGGTTACGGTTATAGGTACATAAAATCGAAATTTTCGGAGGGCAACGCCCACTTTTTCCCGCCGCAAAATGCTCAGCGCATGCGAAAACCCTAAAGAGCGCTTGAACGGTACGTGTATCACAAAAAACGTACGCTTTATGCACGCATAAAAAACATCTCTGCGAACGTTCTGTGATGGCACCTATGTGGAAAATGTGTAATCCAAATAAAAGTTTTCTTTTATCCGATCTGTGTGTCATCAGTGATTGATGTCTTGCCTCTGTCATATGCGAATTTCCTCCGTGTGTCCGGTTGTGTTTTTGTTGGCCGTTCACAGAGCTGTTTTTTGTGCGTGCATAATGCTTCCGTTTTTTGTGACACACGTACCTTCCAAGTCTCTTTAGAATTCTCGCATGCGCTGAGCATTTTGCGACCTGAAAAAGTGATCGTTGCCCTACGGAAATTTCAAGTTTCTGTACCTATAACCGTAACCGTCAGTGCCAATTGGTTGCCGTTCACAAAATTCCCAGCTCATCCCTCTGAATAACTATATCAGAAATCTCATCTGGATCGGTTGGACGGAAAAGCTACTAGAGGTCCATATATCGGCAAAGTTTTTTATAACAACCCTGTATATATACAGAGAGAGAGAGAGAGAGAGAGAAAGAGAGATAGATGGTTGCATATTACAAAATGTTTCCAGCTTTACAGATTAAATCATGAAACAATATATATTAATTTAATATTGCTAAATGATAATGATTGCATTTATGAAACGTGAATTTTCAAAGTTTATTTGTACTATGCATACGCTGATCGATAATGATAAAATTGTGCTTTAAGGTATTACCCTTCTAATTTTCATTAGTTTACCAAAAAAAAAACTTCTAAATCTCATAGTATGTTTTTCTGTTATTTAATATAAGGAAAACTAGGCATTGTCGTATCCTAATTGTAAAAAAACATAGCCCTGAAAGATAAGAAACGGTGTAATATAAGTTAATTTCAATTGGGTCACGGGAAACAGAATTTAGGGTGATTTTATTCAATTGTGTGGTTTTATCCGGCCGTAGTTGAATAGGGCGCGATCATTTGTTCCACATGTTAAGTGAAATAATATATTCTAATAATGATAAAAGTACATTATTTTTAGAAAAACGTGTTAACTCTTTAATGTCTCTTTCCTAGGCAAAACGAGGAAGAAAGAAAAATACATAAGGACGTACCATCAAAGTAAAATAAAAACAACCTTACCTTTTTCCCTGAATATCAAACTTTCGTTTTTCCATACAGAAGCTATTTTTTCAAAACAATAAGAAATTTTAAATACATATTCTTGATGTACATGGACATTTTTAGTCAAAATATCTTAAAATAAACCTTAGTTTTATACAAGTTCTGTTCTAAATTTTTAAGAAATGTCTATCTGTTAATAACAGATTTGACTTCCCAATTTAATTGCCTTTGCGCAGAGATGGTCTGCATACATGGACTTCCCTAAAAGGACTTTGACCTCTGTATTTTGACCTCTATGGACTTGAATTTGACTCAGTTCTTCATCTAGAAAAATATGCCCGTAACAACAATACTAAATGCTCCCTGTCAGTGGGATTTGAATCTGTCCAGTATTCCCGATAAATTAGTTCCTATACACTTCTCCAGAGAAGGAATATATTTTTACAAAAAATTATTGGATTCAAACTATTTAAACATGGGTATTCCTCTTTTATGCAAATATTTGCAAAGTGTGTGGTGCTGGGGATTAGGTGCAATGCATCAGGAGGAACCTATCCATCCAGTGAATGTGAGTGAATTCATTTTCATTTACTTTTTGCATCTGCACAGCTCCCAATATTTTCTCCAGCAATGTATTTTCCTGAAGCAATTTAAAAAGGTAGTATTGGGATATAATGAAGAAGAAAAGATAGGGTTTTATAAAAGAATATTTAGTATCGTTTTAGGTATAGAAATGTGTTTTCAATTTCTTACTTAATAAAGATATAAAATAGATATAATATATATATATATATATATATATATATATATATATATATATATATGTATGTATACTTTCCTGTCTACGTAGCTGGCTGGCGTCTAGGGGGTGTCCAATAATTACACACTTGAGTCAAAAATACGCTACACTTTGTGAAACTCAACAACTATTTATTAATAGAGATGGCAATTAAGAGATGCCGGAGAACCTACTTTTACTATCTCCGGTGCAATATAACAACAATTACGGGATAGTCCAGCGCAATGCTAGCTTCCCTTCAATCAAGAAAGATCGGGAAGCCTTCTCGCACCCGTCAATTACACAAAATCCCTCGTGCCTACGCACGGAATAGCAAAACACAACCTCTCCAATCATGGTCTGTCCCCCTGTCTCCCGCTAAAATCCCGTACCTTTCACGGAGGGCACAAGAAAACATATCCCTCTGTCGAGCGGCTAAGAGTCGGGGTCATTCAACCCTGTCTTTCGACCGTCCCTTCCCGCAGTCGCATGGACAAAGTCTTGGTGCGTCTCTGGTTACGCATAGCAACAGAGAATATTACTATGGCCTAAGAAGAGATTTTGCATAAATCCTACATATCTATATATATATATATATATTTATATATATATATATATATATATATATATATATATATATATATATATATATATATATATATATATATATATATATATATATATATATATATATATATATATATATATATATATATATATATATATATATATATATATATATATATGTGTGTGTGTGTGTGTATGTGAGAGGGAGAGAGATCCTCATCTCCCTCGTTTCGTCAGTAAAGGGAATTTAGGAAAAGAATCACTCGATATTTAAGTAAGAAAAAACATATTTAATATAAAAACAGTTGAACTTAAATTGAGTTGCGTCTACAAAAGATATATTAAGACAAAAGAAAATTATAGTCGTCTGCTATACGTCAGACTTCGTCTAGTCCTGAAAACAGTCTCTTTCTCCCAAAGGTGCACACTTTCAAACAGTTCGCCTCTGTCAGAGAGTAATGGGTTGCTAGGATCTGTTAGTTATCACCCGATTTAAAGATTCTGCAACTGTTGGTGACAGATCCCCTCCACAAA
>OU015502.1:39326166-39423666 GCA_907164885.2 Dolomedes plantarius | reverse complement strand
TGTCCTATTGTGAATCTAAACCATTCTCGAATCAACTTAATAGCACACACAAAATTTCATAAAAATCAGTCCAGCCGTTTCGCCTGACGAGTTCAGTGACATACACACAGACAGAAGAAATATATAGGGTGAACCAAAAGTCTTGTCCTGATTATAAAAATTCATTACAAAATAACCGTTTAATATAATAATGTGACTTTTGTATCGTTAGATAGGTCAGTTTTAGCAGTTTTTTTTGTGTGCAATAAATGACGCGAGTGCTCCTTCAAGAGAGACTCAGAGGAATATTTGTAAGGAGGACATCATTTTCGGCCGGAATGGCGTCGATTCAAGAGAAACCCCAAAAAGCGTTACCCCTAACATTTACTTAGACTTATTGCAACTTTTTCAGAAAGATGGCGCACCCCCACACTGGGGATCTTTAGTGTGTGATTTCCTAGACGAAACATGTACTGTGTGTACTGTAACAGAAGACATGTTAAATAACACTCGGCGGCAACTGGAATACCGCTTTGACATTCTCCGAGCTACCAAGCGGGCACACGTTAAAATTTACTGAGGTAAATGGTCTTATAAAAAAATTTATAACAGTACTTACAATATATCCAAACAAACATAGGTCTAATTATAATAGTATATATATATATATATGTATAAACATATGTTAACATGAAAGACCGAAATCTGGTGAATGTCAACATTCACATAGTCGCTTAGTGTATGTCCGAAATATTTGCGAAATATCCTTATTTCTCACTGACACCGGTGAATGTCGACATTCACCATGCACTGATGGTGAATGTTGAAAAAAAAAATGTTTTTGTTGCGTTTTTAAATCATACTTTATTATTAAAACATATTGTGATGTATGTCAAAATTGGAGAAAGCTTAAGCAATAGCACATGTAAATAAACCGTTGAACTTAAAACGAACAGTACATTCTAAATGAGAAAAGAAAATAACACCAATAATAAACTTAATTATGTGATTGACGTTGTACAATCTTATTTATTTTAACAACTTTTATGACACTTTGAATTGCGCAAGTGTCCCTTGCTTTTACAACTGCTTTTTGTCATGGAATAATCTTTTTGCAATGACAGAGTGTATAGCATTGCCCTCCACTTCTCGAATTAGTTGCAGCTGCTTCTCTCAGTGACATTTCTTAAGAACAATTCTCATCTATGGAAAGTAACTTTTTTTTACAAATTACGAACTGATTACGGATATAAAGCTGCTTGATGGTACCATTTTTGTTAATTTATAAAAGTCGAAGTCTTTTATTCCAACAACAATCTCCAACATATTTCGGTCAATTGCACGACCACGGTCGGCATGAGGGACTTGTAATCGTACTGTATCACCAATTTGAGCAAGTGAAAATTTTCTTTTTGAGGTTCGTAACATTTTCGTTGCTTGAAGTAGAAGATTCTCATTTGCGGCCGCTCTTTTTATAGAAATATAAAAAGTAAGTTGCAGCTCCTCTTCAATATTTTCCTTTGGAATATGGTTTTCCTTATGGCCAGTGCTCAAATTTTCTTCAAAAGTATTAACAGTTTCTTCTAGCTGTTCTTCGGTTACAATATTTGCAATTTGTTTGCCAAGCAAAGATGACGACGCTATACCTCTTTTTGGTTTAACGTCAAACAGGGCTTCATAAGGACTTTGGCGTATTCCTTCGTGGTATGTAGTGTTCTTGGTAAATTGAACAAAGGGCAAACCATCTGACCATTTATTTGTATCGTTATCGTTCATCCATGCATTTAACATACCCTGTGTATCCTGATTGGCCCTTTCAACTGTGTTAGACTATGCCGTTTCAGCCTTGTGTTAGACTATGGCGAGGCTTTCCAAGAACTATCTTAACATCTTCCCACATAGCGCATAGTTCAGATATGACTTGATTACTGAAATGACTAGCATTATCTGAATGCAATATAGCTAGGGCACCAAATGTTAAGAACTTGCAGGGCTTCGCCCAGCTATCGAAAATCAGTATATCTTCAAAAGTTCTATTTATGATTAAAAGTTTTGAATTCTATTCTATTGGTTTCTATTTTTTGAAGTCTAAAAAATAGAAAAAAAATTAAGAATTAGACACACGATGAAACATTTCTTTCAGTGATTCATTTTTTAGTGAGAATCGCGCTGCGAATGAATCACGCTCTGTTTACATCGTTAAACATGGCGGTTACGTTTTGTTTGGTGGAGTATGCATTTTGAATTGAAATATCTCTAAAACTATTAAAGAGAGAATAAGTGTAAGCAGAAAAAATTATCAGCTTTTAAAGCTCTTGCTAAATATGTACATTTTATGTACTTTCTTAACAAAAGAAAATCGATTTTAAATTTTTATACATGGCGGTTACGTTTTGTATCGGTGGAGTATGCATTTAGAATCAAAATATCTCCAAAACTATAAAATCTCCAAATATCTCCAAAACATCGTATGGTCGATGTTTCATGTATTGATTTTGTTCATACATTAGTATTGTAGATAATTCGTTTAAGTAAATAAAATTGTTATTAATTCGTGTGTCGTATGGTCGACAATGGTTTTGATATAATTTATTAGTCTACAGTCCATTCAAATACAACAAATTTGGGACCAGTGCAACGTATGACTAAATTATTAGAAAAGTGTCATAAAAGTTTAAGTTCTTAAAATAAATAAGAGTTGTTAAAGTAACAGTATAAGTGTACGCAGAAAATATTTGCTGTTTTTTATGTACTTACAGGAAAAAAATACATCGATTTCTATATTTTCAATCATGGCCAAATTTCATAACGGATGCCATACCGGAAACGGTCTAGCCGGAATTGTTCCCGACCGACAAAGTTTCCCTTTTATTTATATAGATATTTGAAGAAGGTGATACGCTACTTCTTCAGCTGTCTTAGTTTTCAAAGGTCGTAGCTGGAAAAACTTCGTTAAATGATCTCGATACACCATTAGGAACTTATATTCGCCATCCCTATGTGTCTATCAGATCGTATCGATTTAATATTTTGAGTTTAACTCCGAACTGACCATTGGTTTCCCAACAATACCTTTTTTATATGCACTATGTTTTATTTGATATTGTTTACACAAATTTAAATACACTGTCTGTTTTCTCGGCTTCTCGTTTCGATCTCCACCAAAGCATATCTTCGATTGTCGACATACACCGGTGATGGTTCGAATGTATAAGAATATAACCAAATATTCGGTCTTTTACCGACGTATTCGGTATGTGTAGACCTTCACCGGAGAATGTCGACATTCTCCAATTGCGGTCTTTCACAATAGCACATATATATATATATATATATATATATATATATATATATATATATATATATATATATATATATATATACATATACATATACATATACATATATATATATATATATATATATATATATATATATATATATATATATATATATATATATATATATATATATATATATATATATATATATATATACATACATACATACATATATATATATATATATATATATATATATATATATATATATATATTATATATATATATATATATATATATATATATATATAAATACAGTATGCCCACTAAAGTCCCTTCCCACCCTCTTAACTTCGGAACGGCTGCTGCTATATTCATAAAAGTGGTGTCTAGGTATAGTAAAGTAGCCATGCGCTACTGAATGAAACCACCTACCTAGCCACTTGGTGGAAAACTGCGGAGTTAGCATTCCTATCTCGAAAACGGAACGAAATAGGAAAAAAAAGTGATTTAAAAAGTTGTAGAAAATCATCGATTTAGTACGAACAACGGTTAAAACGCGCATTGTTTTTCGTGATTTCCTACACTGTGACGTGACAAAAAGGATCTGAGAAAGAAAAAAACCAACTAATTTTAACAATATACCTTTATTTGAGAAGTTCAAACTTCTCACCGTCAGCTGCAATACACATTTGGATCCTCGTTTGAATCTCACGTTGCACACGTTGGAGCATAGAGCGTGACACGTTAGCACAAGCGTCCGTAATTCGTCGTTTAAGGTCCTACAATGTTTGTGGAGGGGTCGCATACACCTGCTGTTTCAGGAATCCCCATAGGAAAAAGTCCAGTGGAATTAGATCAGGCGAACGTGGAGGCCACTCTTCGAAACCGCCACACCCAATTATTTGGTCCTCAATTCCTTGACGAGGTATTGCTTCACTGGAGATGTCTTATGAGCAGGCGTGCCGTCATGTTGAAACCATACATTCCTAAGATTAAACAACGGCAGGTTCTCCACAAAATCGGGTATTACGTTCTGTAGCAATTGTAAATATCGTGCACCCGTTAACGTGCCATTGTAAAATATTGGGCCGATCAGCTTGTTTTTGTAAATTGCACACCAAACGTTAATAGCATACCGCATTTGATGTCGAACGTCGGTAAAACATCTAGGATTTTCCAGCGCCCAGTAATGGGGGCTTTGCCTATTGTACATGCCATTCCGTGAAAAGCATGCCTCATCCGTCCACACTATATCTGCCAAGAATGTTGGCTGGACCTGTATCTGATTCATGACAAAGTTGCACAATGCATAACGTCGTTCGGCATCCCCGTCCACTAAAATCTCTTGAGGCGTTGGTCGGTATGGATGAGCGCCTAATTCGCTTAGGATTTTCCAAACCTTACTTTTGGAGACGCCACAGTGTTGACTGATCTCTCTCGTGCTGCATTTCTAATATGCGAGTTCGTATGCTAATACCTTATCCGATTGAACTTGCCGTCCTACCTTAGCTGGTCTGCCAGATCGAGGTCGACTAGTAATGCAGCCTGTCTCCCTTAAACGTTTTACAACAGTTAGGATGGTGTCATGAGAAGGATGCGGGCCTTCAGGGAAACGTTGCCGGTACAACCTTAGTGCTGATCGTGCCTTGCGTACACATTCACCGTACAGTAAAACCATCTCACAATACTCAGCTTTGGAATACTCAGCCATGACCACGAGCATCAACATACTACAACCCCAAGAAGATGTCTCTTTTATAGCTGTCTCAGGTGAACAGGCGTGACGTTTCTTACGTATTTGCATACTGCAAAAATTTCGAACACCAAGCGCAAGTTGCGTTGAATTGATGCGACACTATTTTACACGATCTACGTATTGTCTACTCTGTTTATAAAGACAATCAGTACAAGGATGAAACCCTCGAGGTTTGAACCGCGGTCCTTTTGATTGGGGATCAAAAGCGATATACCACTGTGCATACTGCGGTGTCGTGTTTTTCGCGAAAGATAATGATTTCTCCTTCCGTTCAAGTTTCGTGAGGTTATAGTGTAGGAAATCCCGAAAAAAACAAATGCGCGTTTCAACCGTTCTATTATTCGCATTAATGTCCAGAAGGTTTCTTTTCTTACTAAATCGATAATGCTCTACAATTTTGTAAATCCCTTTTTTTCCCTATCTCATTCCGTTTTGGAGATAGGAATGTTAACTCCTCAGTTTTCCATCAGGTGGTTCGGTAGATGGATTCATTCAGTAGCGCATGGCTACTTTACTATACCTAGACACCACTTTTATGAATATAGCAGCAGCCGTTCCGAAGTTAAGAGGGTGGGAAGGGACTTTAGTGGGCATACTGTATATATATATATATATATATATATATATATGAAATACCTGATCTACAGAGGATACTTAAGTACGATTTACGATATCCGGAAAAAACCAAAACGGCAATCGGCTTGGTTGCTGGGATTCTTGTACATAAACTCCAAATCAAATAATTCAATAAAACGGAATAATAGTTCTATTTCTTTAAACACATTATGGTGATCGAATAGTTAAACATATTATACGAAATGTAAAAGAGAAGAAGTTATTTACATATTTACAAGCAGAGAGAATGGATATTGGCATCCACTCAATCTCTCATTCAATCTTTTAGTCCATAGAACCGACCATCACACCAGCATATATTAAATTTTGTTTCTGTTTACCACGTGACCCCCAGGCGACATCCAGGAACATATAGAAAGAACAAGGAAGTTAGTTGTCATTTAGCCAATTCGGACTACGACCCTTGTGGTGCTATATAAAACCGGAGCCGCACCATTTTGCTAAATAGCCTTTATGGACTTGATCTGATATAATATACTGTCAGTCAAGGGGCATAAGCAACTACAACAACAACGGCAACAACGGGAAAGAGAAGATTGGAATAGAATTAAAACTGGTGTGGCGTTATTATATGTATATATATATATATATATATATGCACATATATATATATATATATATATATATATATATATATATATACCAGCTGAAAACCCGCACTTCGCTACGGAGTACATTCAAAGTAAAAACATCGGTGAATGTATGCAATTAATGCCAATATATATATAATAAATACGACGATCAATGTATATAATTGATGTAAAATATATATATATTTATAAAAAAATCGTAAGGGATATTTTTATAGACAAAATAATGTAGAAGAAGATATTCAAATTAAATCTAATATAAAGAATACTAAAGAATATAGTACAGTTTCTAGAACATTTCTTTTACTGTATTTTAATATTTTTTTGGATAATGTCCAATCGTCTGCCGCATTAGCAAGAAAAAAAAATATTTCTTGTCTATTTAGTTTTTATGCACGTGACGATAAATTTATTTAAAGTACCAGAAAAAGAAGTCACGTGATCAGCATTTAATAAATTAAATTCTAAAAATTAATCTTTAAAAATTCACCAAAGATCAGGAAATGTAGGTAAAGATTCGAAAAAGATTTCATTTTAAAGGAATTTTTATGATCTTTCTCGTGATATAAATTTTATAACCCTCAAATTATTATTTTAAATGCAAACTTAAAAAAAGTAAAAAAAACAGCTTAAAAATTTAATTTAAAAAAATCTAAGAAGAATTTTTCAAAAATCTCGCTTAGTGCACCCCTACACTATAAGAAGAATCGCCATGCAAAATTTCAGCCCTTTAGGTCCATCGGTTTGGTCTGTGCGTTGTATGTCAGTCAGTCAGTGAATGAATGAATGAATGAATGAGTCAGTTACGGAACTGTTTTATATATATAGATATTCACACAGACGTCCACACAAAACACGGATCAGTGAACTAGTGCTCCCTATTTAATTTCTAGTGCTGCAACTGGTTGAAATTTGGTAGCTACTCTACGGAATATGGATTTAACAAGTAGTCTGTACACGTTTAAAAGTAAAAGGGATAGTTAACTGTGCGTTTACAGTGAACCTTTACCGGTTCCTACTAGTGTAGTTAAAGTGATTTCTTTAACTACACTAGTAGGAATGGTAAGTTCAAATACGATAATGGAACATTTCGCTAAGAGAGGTCGTAGTAAAATTTGTTCGCGGTCCACTATACAATTGTGGGCATATAGAAATGTACTCCAGCTGTTCCACCAGTGACTCTATTGGAATTTCATGGGTTGCACTGGTATAATACCGGAACAAGAGCTATTTGGAACATTAAATTCTGTTAGACCACTTCAAGAAACACTTAGATATATATCGGTAAACGAATCTTGCATACTCTTGCAATTTCAATATAAAAGCATATGGAGGCTGTTGCAACACTTTTAGAAATATCTTCAAGTCATTGGCAAAGTTAGGACTATTCAATAAGCCAATAGAACAGTGTTGAGAAAAAGGTCCGTGACTGCTCTAAGGAAATATAAAACGCCAATTCTACCAATATACGCCAATTCTACCCTCATAAAGACGGTTCGAAGAATTTCCTATAAGTCAAAAATTAAATTAAAAAATCAAGTTAAACAGTAACAAATGATTAAAACTACCGACAAAAGCAAACCATTAGAACAAACACGTGCATTTTATATTTACTTAGAGCAATCACGGACATTTATCCTAACTTTGTGCCATTGACTAAGTAGTCTTAACGTTGCCAAAGATTTAACAGTTTTTAAAAGTGTCGTAACAGCCTTAATTTGCTATTTTATTGACTTTGCAAGGTGATGACAGATAACTTTAAGGATAAATAACTATATGTATCTTGCAAGTCTGCAAACAACAAGCTAAAAGATTTTAGCGCCATATCCAGCTCTTGTTCCTGTACGATTCCAGTGAAACCCATGAAATTGGGACATTTCCATGTGCCCAATTTCTGTCCAGTCATCAGTTATGCTTTGCTGAGGAACCCATAATAAAGGTGAAACCTGGCTCCGAGGTATATGTAAGCTGGAAAGTTTATATTTTTGCTTGATAAAATCTTCTGTTTAAATCACTTAAGCCATTACCTGGCAAAGGTAAGTCCTAAGTGTAATTCTTAACTCCCTTCAACAATCCACTATAAATTATGAAATAAATCGCCGTTTGAAGATGAAGAAGAGCCTTATGAAAATGAGCGGCGCTTTTCTACTAGACGGGAATCCTCGTGGGTAGCTTACACGCTTTACAGTGAGAAGAAAAACACTACGAGGCGAGGTCGGACGGAGGCTAGCTGTGAACGAAAACTAATTGGAGTGAAGATCGCTTTGCCGTACAGCAGCCGGACAATATCAAGTTTACCGAAGGCGTTTAGAAGTTAGCTATCGATCCAGCGTCCTGGTGATAAAGTGAAGACAGAAAGGTTAGTGTGGCGTGGCTGAATTCTGGTATGGTTTCCGTAATATAACTACCGGGATTAACACACGCGATAAATAATTCCCCGTTGTCTGCTAGCAATTGAGTACTGTATTTATGTTGTCTAATTGTGTTGTATTAAATAGTTTAGTGTAGAAAACCTCGTCGGATCCTGTTACTGGTGAGTTCATTGTTTAGTATATACATTACCTTAAGGGTAAAGGAAACAGTGAACTTCCCACAACGTAATTCCGTTTCATACTCGTCGCCAACGGAACTCTACGCAGACAGTTGAAGTTACAGTTACCTATATCTCAGTGTAAATTAAAAAGTAATTGAGATAGTATTAAAGTAAAACCTTTGGTTAAATTATTACAGGTGTGGAATAATTGTTGCTTTGAAGTAAACTTAAGCTTTTCTTAAGTCTTTATTCACATTTTTTTTTCTGGAGCTATTTTATTGGGAGAGAAAGAGAATATCTTCCATTTTTCCTCTTTGGACTTTTTCATCGAGCTGCCAGCGAAATGTTGTGAAAATATGCTGCGAGAGGCATTGTCTTTTATTTCTTAGGAGGCACGAGAAAAAAAAAATTAAAATATTGCTTTCATAAGAATGTCACTTCCACTTGGTTCAGGTATTTTACAATCGTGAACATGTTTTTATCTTTTGCTTTCGAGCTTTATTCCGTCGCTTGAAGCATATGGCGGAGAACGGAAAGAAGAAAAATCGTTTTTAGCTGTAAACACATAACTGAACGGAACAATTACTTTTAACTGCAACGGACAGTATAAAATCCTAACAAAACGACGTTAAAATGCTGCGTAATTTAATTTGGAGAGAAAACAAATTTATTCTGCTGTATTCATTTATGCTTTTAGGTTAATAACGTACTTCGGGGAAATTAATCGGCATATTATGATTTTTAGCAATGCCAAATATTAAATCAAATAAATTGCTTCTCCTTTATGAAGGCAATTATTAAAACGTAATTATATGGTTTTATGTTTTGTTTGTAAACAGAACAGGAAAAAAAAAGCAGAAAATGAAATGATTTACGTTTTATGCAATTTTATTAAAAACAATTTAGAATAGATTTTAATTATTTATGCCTCCTAAAATTTAAATAACTTAAAAATGCGCATTCGTAAGAATTCATGTCTATAGTTTTATAAAAGCATAAAACAATTTACTTATTTTACCATCTCTCTAAATCAGAATATGAAAGCATTTATATATGTTTAAGAGGAGTATATAATTATATGCCTGGCAGTAAATATATGTTCAAATACATATGCAAATATTATACAGAAATACTAATTATTTGATTAATTGTTATTCAAATACAGTAATTATTTGATTTTATGTTTCTTAGTAAACGGAACAGAAAAAAAACAGGAAATAAAATGATTTACGCTTTATGCACTTTTATTGAAACCAATTTAGAATAGATTTTAACTATTTATGCCTCGTAAAATTTAAATGATTTCATAGGAATTCCTGTCTATAGTTTTTTTAAAACATAAAGTAAGTTACTTATATTACATATTTTAATAAAGTACTCCTGCCGTCTATCTAAATCAGGATTGGAAAGCATTTGTATATGCTTGAGGGGAATATATAATTACATTTATGACAATAAATATACGTTCAAATAAAAATGCAAATATTATACAGAAATACTAATTACTTGATTTTATATTTTCTTAGTAAATGGATCAGTGAAAGAGCAGAAAATAAAATGATTTGCATTTTATGCACTTTTATTGAAACCAATTTAGAATAGATTTTAATTATTTATACTTCGTAAAATTTAAATAACTTCATAGGAATTCATGTCTATAGTTTTTTTAAACATAAAACAAGTTACTTATATTACATATCTTAATAAAGTACTCCTGCGATCTCTCTAAATCAGGATTGGAAAGCATTTATATACGTTTGAGAGGGATATATAATTACATATCTAACAATAAATATACGTTCAAATAAAAATGCAAATATTATACAGATATACTAATTATTTGATTTTATGTTTTCTTAGTAAATGGAACAGAGAAAGAGCTGAAAATAAAATGATTTACGTTTTATGCACTTTTACTGAAAACAATTTAGAATATATTTTAATTATTTATGTGTCGTAAAATTTGAACAATTTAAAAATGTATTCGTGAGAATTCGTGTCTATAGTTTTGTTTTAAAATATAAAACTAGTTACTTATATAACAGATGTCAATAAAGTACTCCTCCCTCTCTCTAAATCAGCATTTATTAATCAGCTATATAGGAATTTATAACTACATATATGACAATAAAGATATGATCGAATTCATACACAAATATTTTTAAAAATACAGTTATGAAATAATCAGAGTTAAATCTACTCTATTTAAAAACTGAAAAAATTCAGGTAGTCTCTTCTAACAAAACTACTACGGGTTATTAACGTAGGATTACTTATCGTTGCTTACTTCTTTTGTATGTATATATGTACGTATGTGTTATGTATATATGTATCTATATGTATGTATATATATACATATATGTATGTCAAAATTTTGACGCATTTTGGTACTTTTCTGTTTAACTGTTTACTGCTCGTACAAACGATACAGACTGGGTTCGGCGCTCTGCCAAAATCATAACTTGCGAGGTACGGACGGGTGTTTTTAGCGTCTGAAATTTTGCTTTCCGGAGGACCGTTCTGGAAAAACGTAATCTTAAAAATATTTAGGCACTTCGCAATTAAAAAAACTCGCATTAGTTTGCTGTATGTACTTATATGTATATATATAATATACATTGCTATCAATTCATTAATCTAGATCAGACATTAAAAGCATCAACAAGTGAGTTTGGGCTAGGCAAGTATTATATAGTATGCATTTTATGATATGCTCATATGTAAAAGGTCGCATTATGCAGCAGTAATCTAAAATATACAAAGTCAGTTATTTGATGAAAATTATATTAAAGTTACATATAAATGTACGCATTAATTTTGTTTCAAAGCTAAATTTCTAGCTAACATAAAGGATAACTTAATACAAAATATTTTATGCACAGTTTTACAAATATTTCTTGTTGCCATGGTACGTAAAATTCTTAAAAACTCGTTCATCATTATCTCTCTTTCCATGACGGAATGTCTATTGTAGTTTACTGGATTTGACGAGCTAGTTGTGTGTACATTTAGTTAACTGAAAGCGCTGCGGTCATTGTTTTCCTATACGAGGGCTCATGAGATCAGGACCTACCGCTTCAAACAGATTCTGAACATGTATGGCAAGAGTGAGACTCGAACCACAGACTCTGGTACCGGATGCTAGCGCCCTAGCCATTACGACATATATATATATATATATATATATATATATATATATATATAAATCTATACAGGTGGTCATCAAAATAATGGAAACACTAAGAAACCTCATGAAAAACCCTTATTAATACGGTGCAGGGTCACCTTTGTATGTAATACCACCTGATTCACCTTGGAATTGGAATATACAAGTCATGAATAGTGGTTAAGAATATATTATACTATTCTTCAGGAAAAAATAATGAATGTTCCTGTAGAGATGCTGTGGTGGATATCGATACATTTCTCTATCCGCTTATACAGATCACGGTGGTTGGATTATATAGAGTCGGGGGGATTGTACAGTGCAAGATAAGATATTTAACTTCTTTTTCATGCTCTTCAAACCAATACTTGACAGATTTAGCTGTATGTATAGGTGGATTATCATCCTGGAGAACGCCATCTTCTGCAAGAAATAAAAATTGCACCGTAGGATGGACTAGTGAGCTAACATTTTGACCTAGTCCTTCCCATTCAATTTCTTTTTTAGGGTTACAATAGGGCCTGAAGAAAACCATGACATGTCATCCTAAACCCTGATAGATCTACCTCCATGATTGACAGTTGAGATGAGACAGCCAGAATATTTCGCTTGTGTAGGTGTTCTCCAGACATACACATGTCCTGTTGCGAGGAAAAATGTGAACAATGATTCATCGGACCAAATGCCGTTTTTCGACATATTACTCGACCAGGATTTGCGCTCGTTGCGCCATTGTGGACGATCCTTTTTATTGGCTTCTATTACAAGTGGTTTGGGAATAGCTACTCTTCCGTAAATTCTTTGTTTATAAGCTTCCCTTTTACCTCTAAGGGTTGATACTGGAACATGCAGATGCAGATTGAGCTCTTCGGTCATTTTGGTTGCAATTGTCTTCTTTCTTCAGTTCACAATCCCCTTCAACATCTTGTCAATCCCTTTCACTCAGCTCTTCCTTTCATCCACTATTCTGTTTGGCAAAGGATGTTTTTCCGTGTACTCTGTTTGCTATCATGACTTTCGATACCATAGCTCGAAAAACACCCATTAGCCTGGGGGTTGCAGTAACAGATACTCCAATTTAAACGCGCTCCAACAATTTGCAAGTTTTGACATTTTACGACGTTCCCCCCAAAAGCACGGTGGCCTTAGCTTCATTACTTGCTACTTGATAGTAGAATAATACCTACACTATATTATATAAAAAAATACTGGTGTCCAGACTTATTTTTTAAGCAATACGAAGCACATTTATAAACTCCACCAATATTGATAGGTGTTTCTATTATTTTGATATCCACCTGTATATATATATATATATATATATATATATATATATATATATATATATGTATATATGTACACACACACAAAAGTATTTAATTTTACAAAGCACAATTAGAACTATTTGTAAAATGATGGCGAAACGTAAATACTTTTATTGAGCAATAAAAAGGTTGAATGCAGTTGAGAAACTGTTCGCAAAAGCGTAAAAGAATTAGGAAATATTTACTCGTGTACTGAAATAAAATCCAATAATAGCCATTGGGGGAAAACGCCTTCCTTGAAGCGGCGCCACTAAGGTCTGTCAGATTACATTCAGAATCCACAAAGAGGAAGTTTTTTTTTAAAAATAGTAATCTTTTAAAAGCTGGATTATGGGCCAAGTGGCTGATAATTTTTTTTCTAGAATATAATATTTGAGGATAACCAATCACGATAAATTCGTAATTCGTCCGTTTGTTAACTCTCTAAGAAATGCTCTCAAATGGTTAGAAGGATCCTGATTTCTTATAACTAAAATATTTTTTTCTAGGATTACCGGAAAATTTCTGTAATGTTTACTTTTTATTTAAAAAAAGTATATCTTTAGAATCACGCCATCTCATATTTGAAGAATATAAGTTTTAGTGGACAAATTTTTTGCGCTAATCACCACTCTATCTTTGCTCGAGCACCACGTTTAAAAGGTCTGTTAAATAAATATATGTATCACAAAATAAATGTATATAAATAAATAGATAAATATACATATAATATACATATATGTGTGTGTGTGTAAGAGGCTGTTATATGAGTATAACTATTGAAAATAAACTGCAAGTCCATAAAATGGGAAATATGCAGTTAGTTATCTGGAATTATTGTGTTTCAGAAAACTGACCATAGTAGCTGATATAATTTCTTAATTCTGACGATGAAAACCAATGAAAATTTATTAATTCAAATAAAAATTTAATTATTGGGAATTATTCATGTGAGTTTAAAATTAATTCGATACACCTATGACAGAAAATGTTTGAACGATCAATGGGCTGGGTTTAATTTAGATTTGATCTAAAACCATCTTTTGCACTCCAATCCAGGCCGGCTTTTTACCACCTTAACTAGTCTGGCGATGTGAGGACGAATGGTTTTCATTTAATTCCTTCACACATGAACCTCTCTGATTTTGGGCAATGCTTACAATTTATTTTTTATATTTAAAATTGTCTCGCTATATCATAACGTTTCAAATGCTGACGGCACACGTATATCTAAAAATAGAGGTCAGCTAAGATATTTTGGGGCTTTTAAATTTTCATATCAAATGGCAGAGATCATTTGCGTAAAATATTCGGAAATATCTAACCCATTTTCCATGGTTTTTGTTTCTTTGAATGGCAACTTCCTTAGATAAAAGGCTGATTTTGAATTCTTTGCCTTCAAAAAGGATGTCGGCACATGATTCTTTCGATTTCTGAACAAAAGAGAACTTTAAGGAGCCTTTGTGCTCACCGTCAATATATAAAAAAAACTATGAACCCCTAGATATCGAATATTTAAGAACACATGCAAGTCGGAAAGAGAAACAAAGAGATCAAAGTATGCAACATCATAAAGCCAATCATTTTTTTTTTAACTATGCATGATTTTGAAAGCGCTTACAAAGAACGAATACCGAAAAAAATGTTTGGAAGAAATATCACAATAAGGTTTCAAACTAGCGTATTTTTGCAAACAACGACGTGTTTTCAGTCATAGAAAATACCTTGTATGCTCTAGTAGACCTTAAATTTACTTTTCTGCCGTCGAAATTTTAACTTATTTTTTTTTAGTTATGATACATAGCTGCTTAACTGTCTTTTCTTATGAATATGCTAACACACAAAGGTTAGAACATTTCAGCGATACATTTTTAAATTTTTTCTTAGGCGGGCCGCACAATGATGAAACTGGTCTTGTGAAATCAGTTTTGTGAAACGTGTTTCTCGAAATCAGTTTCACATGAGGTCGCTCACAGGGTAAACTGTAGTTTTCATTTTCTACGATGTCATCAGATGACGAGTATATATTCATGCGCTGTTGGTGGCAATGAAATTAGGGAAGGAAACGAAAGAACCGGGTTCATACATCTATAAGCGACAGAGCATAATTTAAATGAAGCTATAGTTGCTTGAAACCATACTCCAAAGTTTCAAGAAACGATGATTGTCTTATTGCCTGTCCTGATTTTATTTTTCTTGGGCGTGAATCGTAGTTTATTTTGTTAGTACATATTATTTTATAATGAAAGATATTTGGTTGCGTTGTGTTAAAATTATTTTTTTAATCCAACCTAAAGCTCTGGACATTAATTGGCAACAACGAACAGGTCAATTAACCATATATTAAACAAACTAATTAAATTTAAAGTAAATCATAATTTATTTGCAAAAAATATTATTTACAATTTATACTAACAAACATTTATAACCACAAGACTTCTTTGCAAACATTAAAATTTCCAGTTATGAGCTCTATCAATTACTCAATTATCTACCTTTCTAGAATTTGGGAGGGTAAAGACTTAAAATCAACTATCACAAATTTGACTCTGATCGAAATAATCTATGCTCTTTTTCTATCTCTCTAAAACACAAAAACTAACTCGAAACCGTGGGAACTGAACAAATCAAATAATGATAAGCACTCACTCAATTTGCCGATCTCTGACAACTGTTGACGTTCGATTTCTGTGCTTGGGTTCGGGGGTCAAAAACCTTCCTTGGCATGGGGCGGTCACATCTGGTTTTATGATGAGGACTACTTCTCGATGTCTGGCGGGATATCTAATCCGTCTCTACTCGATGATTCAATCAGGCTCTTTCTCCTATTCTCAGGTGCGATCTCCACTTACGAACTGACGTTGGTGTCTACTTCACTCATATGCGAGTTCCACTCGACGAACTCTCTAAACGTCTCTGCGTAACTTTAGATGCGGCTCCACTCGACAAACTGTCTATTTTCCTCTACGTAACTTTAGATGTGGCTCCACTCTACAAACTGTCTATTTTTCTCTATGTAATTTTAGATGCGGCTCCCTCAACACCTTCACCCGGCAAAAGATCCAATTCAAAATGATATGACAAACAACACAGAAGTGCGGGGACCCTACAGCTTCCTCGACGAAATCTCAAAATCTAAATGCTATGAAAACCACACGGGTGCGGGGAATCTACAGCTTCCCCGGCAAAAACTTAATCATCTTTTTCAGCACTGTTCCACGTATATATATTCTTTCATCCCCTTTCTCTAAATTTAATCCCGCCTTCTCATAAAATCTCTAGCCATTCCAAGACACTGCAATATTTTTATTCGCCTTGCCGAAACTCACTCTTTTCGATTGGATGCCCCTCTTACACCGAGCACAACCCCATTAGGCCAACCGCCAGACCTCCCACGTAACCTGCTGTCGACCCCACACTCTGACTACCATAAACTGTTCAACAAAGGGTATTATGTTATAACGTCATCTGTGGCTCCACCGCCGCCTATCGTGTCTGGTATCGGAAGCCACAGACAAACCGCTGTCGTCAACCTCCTCCCCTGCCTAAACATAAATGGACCGTCTTACTCTTTAATTAAAATGTCCTTCTACGCTGGTGTTCTCATTTTAACCATAAATGTAATGTTGCCGCCTTTAAATATATTTCTTCTCAATCTTTTAATATAATTTTTATCAAAATTGAAGGCGCATCATTGCAATGATTTCGCCGAATTGTGCAACTATAATTTCATGAAACTCAGCTGGGGCACTTCTATTTATTAAAAGGAAGGGTTTTGCCAAACTTAAATTTCTCGTTTTATGAAACAGTTTTTTTCAATGTGAGACTCGCTTTTGAGTTATTATAACTATAAAATAGTAAAATAAAAGATATAAGGATAAGAAAATATTTTACTTTAACTGCATTAAAAATAACTTTTATAAAAATATACTTTAGCTTATTCGATGAAAAAAGTTTAAATTTAAACTAATTTTGTCTTTTCAAATGTAATAGAATCATGTTGTACTTATTTACAAGGTAAAAAATCCTATCATAATAATAAACAGGATATATTTAAGCTGTATGTCAGTCATAACACCTGTACCAAACTTTTGAAATTTTCATTGTGAAACGCACATAATATCAATGGATTTCAAGTCAGACCCCAATTTACCCGTATATATATATATATATATATATATATATATATATATAGTGTTATATATATATATATATATATATATCTCCTGTTCTTCACGTGTAAAACGTAGAGAATTTATTTTTTGCTCTCCGTTTTTTACGTGGTGACATCAGTGACGTTCTATGAAACTGTCTAACTGCAATATTCTCTTAAACTTTCTTATCGAAACATTCGAGAGTGAGAAGTGACAATTAGGGCCTGTTCACATAGCGTCCGTCAGCGTTACTCGTATTGAACATATTTAACCAATTACAAACCCCAAACGATTAGCCACGAAACTGTTAAGGTCTATGATTGGTGTAAAATAAATCAATACGAGTAACGCTGATGGATTCTATATGAACAGGTCCTTAATCGTAACTGTAATTGAATCCCTGATATTCTATCTTATTCTCAACCCAGTGAGTGAAAAGAAATGATTCTGAGCTGAAATAAACTCCTTTTTTTCTCAATAAATAAAATAAAATGTATACTTACAATAAATGATGGGATTTAATTAAGGGTGTAGAATTTTTCCTGTAAGTAAAAACTCCTGAATGGGACGAGAAGATGGAAAATTTTAAAATAAATGGTTAATAACATATTTTCAAATATTAAAATTTTAATGACTGAAAATTGTTTTATTTGAAATTTTAATCATGGATACTTGAACATTTTAATAATAATTAAGTATATTTCAAAAGGAAATGGTGCATATTCGAAGAAAAAATAAATTTCGGGTCTACAGTCCTCTAAGGTATAGATTATTCCTTATGTTCACTAAGAAAAGTTTTTACGAAGTCGGACATCTATTGCTGCCAGTTTAACCACATTAATTGAATACGAAATACTATTTAATGTTAAGAAAATTGTGGTATCACGTGAACAATCTGGGCATTAGATTCCCAGCTACTGAGGCCTAACTATGTCTGCGATGTTAGCTATAATACACCACCTTTACAGACAAACCAGGTTAAGTGTTAGGCAATTTGAATTCCAAGTTACTCTCTTACATTCATTCTGATTTGTAATTTCCTTACACACAGCGAGATGGGGAGCTCCCATTTTGTAGAATAATTTGTAATTAAGAGAAGTGAGTCACGCAGGCCTTTTTTCATACATTTTTCGTACATATTTCTGATTATCAAATATCATGGAGTTTGTTTAGTTTCAAAGCAGTTCCTAAGAAACCGTCTGGCAAAAAAATCCTTTCTTCGTCCTCAAAATTAATCGAGTTGAAAATTCTCCCGGTTTTTGTTTCACGAGTATTTTTTTTTCGTGACTAAATGAGTCCATAATCCTGATCTCGTTTTGAGAAAACACCTGCGGACCTCTTACTAATTATCTGACGTATTCTTAGATCGCGAACTGCAAAACAAGACGACTGAGGATTTTGGAAATATTATCATTTAAGTTTCTCCCGTTGTGATGAGTACTGTCGCCAGTTTTAATATATATATTGGCATTAATGTATACATTGATCGTTTTATTCAATTTGAATGTACTCCGTAGCGAAGCACGGGTATTCAGCTAGTCATACAATAAAATTATGTTTTTCCCTATTTTCTTGTATACGCGCTCTTTTAGATAAATAATAATTGCTCTGTTTGATATTTTCCCTTGAGTTTTTAGTTGGTTTAATCTATATATATAAAACAGTTCCGTAACTGACTGACTGACTGACTGACAGATAACGCACAGACCAAACCGCTGGACCTAAATGGCTGAAACTTTGCATGGCGATTCTTCTTAGTGTAGGGGTGCAGTAAGAAAGATTTTTGAAAATTCTTCTAAGATTTTTTTAAATTAAATTTTTAAGCTGTTTTTGTAACTTTTTTTAGCTTTGCATTTAAAATGATAATTTGAGGGTTATGAAATTTATATCACGAGAAAGATCATATAAGATTTTATAAAATGAAATCTTTTTCGAATCTTTACCTCCAGTTTCTAATTTTTGGTGAACTTTTAAAAATTAATTTTTAGAATAAAATTTATTAAATGCTGATCACGCGGTTTTTTCCTTTTGTGATACTTTAAATTAATTTTGCGTCACGTGCATAAGAACGAAATAAATTGAAAAAAATTATTAAAATGCGGTAAAAGATTAAATTTAACCACTAGACTAATTGAGATGGAAGTTTTTTAAGAATTTAATTCAAATTAGTATGTTTTATGGAAATTAAACATACAAAGTGCATACATTGACCGTTGTATTTAATTTGAATATTTTCTTTTACACTATTTTTTCTACAAAAATATTCGTTACGATTTATATATATATATATATTGGCATTAATGCATACATTGATCGTTTTATTCAATTTGAATGTACTCCGTAGCGAAGCACGGGTATTCAGCTAGTCATACAATAAAATTATGTTTTTCCCTATTTTCTTGTATACGCGCTCTTTTAGATAAATGATAATTGCTCTGTTTGATATTTTCCCGTGAGTTTTTATGACATAACCATCCGTTGGCATATGAATATAATTGATATCAATATATCACTTAAAATGTTTTTTTAAACTTTCTGGAGTCATCAATAACACCCTCTCTATTAATTGCGATGTGTGGATGAGCTATTTGCTGCAGTTGCGATGGGTGCAGTTGATTTAATAATGCAATAAAATGCTGATACTTTATGTTTTCCCTATTTTTCTGTTCACTCACTCTTTCGGGTAAATACTAATTTCTCTACTTGATAATTTCTTATGAATTTTTATTAGAGAACTATCTTTTGGTATATGAACATCATTTATATTCATAGATCATTTCATAAACACTTCTTTAACTTATTAGAGCCATTAATAATAGTGTCTGTACAAGTTGCGATATGTGGATACAAAAAACTGTCTCTTCGAAGGAATTTTGTTGGACTTCTCGTAACAGGATTATAATAACTTTATTATCCTGTTTTTATTAACTCGCTTTCTTGTTTGTTTGTGTGTGTGTGTGTGTGTTTGTTTGTCCGGTACAAATCTTGCAATCGATTTTTAACTAACTTCCCGACTAGCTAGACATTTGAAACTTTTAGAATAGCTCAGAACACGATGACAATGAATTATTTTAATACTTTTAGCCATCGTTAAGCAGAATTGAATTCTTTTTAAGTTAATTTTGTTTTGTAGACTGGTGCAGGCATCTATCGGCCGGGACGGGAAAGAAAAGTTAAAAACAAGTTAACTTCCAATTAGCTTCATTTTCTTTCAAGTTGATGGAAGAAAAGAGTTGATGGAAGATTTCAAGAAAATTTTAAAAAGTATTTATGAATACATAGAACTGTCAAGTTTATATGATTCAACTGAAAATTTTAAAACATGGTATATAAAAAGTTCGTTTTATCTTGTAATTATTTTAGTACTCTACACTGCTCAAAACAATTAGGAGAGCACATGGTTTTAACGAAATCGGGCAAATACTTACACCGATATGTAACATAAAACAAATCATCCATAATTTAAAGCCTAGCAGGAAACAGAAGAAGAAAACTTCACATGCAAATCAAACTTCATGACGTCAAAAACCAGAAGAAGAACATAAGGGCGGAAATCGGGATGTTGCAGAAACGTCTGTTTCACTGCCGTAAATGTGAAATTCGATTGCTCAGCTATTCTTTTTGAGAAAAGGTGACTTGAAAATGTCTCAACAACGTGATTTACCGAAATCCACGGCATGGCGTATTATAGGCAGACTTGAATCCGGGCAAACACAACGTAGTGTCGCGGACGCTGTTGGAATCGCCAGAAGTGTCGTTGCAAGGCTGTGAAATCGATTCCAAGAAACAGGGAATGTTAGACGTCGACCAGGGAAAGGTCGGCTACGCGCCACTACAGCAACTGATGACCGGTATATACTTTTAACAGCTCGTCGAAACAGATAAGACAATGGTACTCAACTGCAAAGACAGTTGCTCTTGGCAACAGGATGAAGGGTGTCCAGCCAAACTATACGTAATAGGCTTCATCAGGGAGGTATCTATGCACAAATGCCAATAGTCTGCATTCCGTTGATCTCACGCCACCGTGCGTCCCGAAGAAGATGGGCTGCTGAACATCGAGATTGGGAGCAACATGATTGGAGCCAAGTGCTGTTTACAGACGAGTCCCGATTCAGTCTGGAGTGTGACACCCGACGTGTTTTGGTATGAAGGGAAAGGGGAACTCGAAATAACCCCACATTCGTTCGTGTAAGGTCACAATACAGACGTGCTGGTTTTATGGTATGGTGTGGAATCAGCATAGGTGGACGTACGGACCTGCATATCATTCGGAATGATAATTTGACGGCCTGAAGGTATGCAGACGAGATACTGAGACCTCATGTCATACCTTACGCTGCAGCTATTGGAGATTCCTTTGTTTTCCAGCATGATAATACCAGACCGCATACAGCTCGTCTTGTGGAGATCATGCTTGAAGCTGAAACACTACAGCGTATGGAATGGACAGGGTGCTCTCCTGTCCTGAATCCAATCGAGCATGTTTGGGACATGCTCGGACGACGCATTGCTGCGAGACCAATGCCTGCTTTTACTCTCCGAGACTTGGAGATTGCACTTCTTCAGGAGTGGAACAGTATTCCCCAAAAGTATTATCGATAACATCATCGCATCCATGGAAAACAGGTGTGCAGCAGTCTTAGCTGTTCGAGGAGACCACACGCCATATTAAAAATCTTGCATCATTTCTAATCAATACTTTTTTTTTATCGTTTACATGTAACCAAATTGTTGCCCTAAATCATCTTTTCATGTTTTTTCCATATTTTCAAAGTATTAAAGCTTAATTACAAATTTTTTTACGTCCTTTTTTCTGTATTGCGCATTGATACGCGTGTGCTATCCATTTCATGCCAATACGTGGCTGTCTCGCACGGTTTTCTTAACTTTTTTGCTTACTCCCCTAATTTTTTGAGCAGTGTATTTCATGTATTGAATCCCCTATATATAACTAGAATTTCATTCACATTTTTTTAAATGCTTCTATCCATTACCAATTTTTGAGGAGCACAAACGGCACAACGGCCTAAGTCTTGTTCCTAATAACATTATAATCTATATTTAAATATATTTTTTTTCCAAAAACGTATAACTAGTTCAATTCTTAGAGAATATTTAAATAGTTTGACTTTATTGCAGAGATTTCAAATGCTTTCGCTGAAAATTTCCCCAGAGGAAAGCGTGGATATAAAAGCATGTCTCCAGTGAGAAATTTTAATAGCTTTCCCATAGAATCGCGATAAATTTATTTCAATAATGCATTTTCAGTGAAACTTCTATGGGCGAGCAGATTTTTTTCTCTATCTGCAAAATACTGCCACACATGACATGCAATTTTTGAAGAATCTGAAAAGCCCTAGTGGAGTTTGTGATATCACTCGATTCCGATTGATGATTTTTATTATACACCCAATCTTTTCCTTTTCCCTTGTAGTTGCTTTACATAAGTCTATTATCCGCGTGATGTGTAGATTTTTCTTCACATCCGTATTGATAAACTTTCATATAAATTAAAATTTCACCAGCTATTTTTTAGACCATTAGTTATTGACCGGTGGTTTCCAAAGTCACCAGTGATTAAATATCTGAAAAAAAAATTAATTTATGCCATCTTTTCAAAATGATTGCTACACTGCTGGCCACCCAAAATGCAACACCAAGAAAGACAAGACATATCACAACAAAATTTATTTTGTAGAGAACATGTTGACCAAGTATCAAATGATTAAATTTATAGATTTCTGTGAAGTGTGGTTCCTGCCAAAATCAGTAGCCAGAGTAGCCGCCATTGTTGGAGATCACCGCTGCCACACGCCTCGGCATTGATTCAAAGAGACTTTGGATGAGTTCTTGGGTTACAGCAGACCAATCAGCTTCCACACGTTGCCAAAGTTGATCTGTTGTGGCAGCTGGGGATGGAATCTGGGTCAAGCGTAGAGCAACCATGGACCACATGTTTTCTATCGGCGAAAGATCCGGAGAGCAAGGCGGCCAGGGAAGCAATTCAATCTGGCGATTGACGAAGAACCGTTGGACAATGCGTGCCACGTGTGGTCGCGCATTATCTTGTTGAAATATGGCTGTGGGCAAGCCTTGAAGGTAAGGAAGGACAACTGGCTCCAACACCTCGGAGATGTACCGCTGGATGTTTAAAGTACCAGCAATGCGTACTAGAGGTGTGCTAGAGGTGTGCTGAAAACGGCTTCGAATGGTACTCGCAGACACTGGATGATGCGTTACAGACTGCATGTGCTGTGATATGGTTCGTGATGTCACTGAGCGATCCGTCACTGCCATCCGCACAATTTGCCTGTCATCACGTGAAGTGGTGCGCTGAGGTGGATGCGATCGAACACGCCGGACCGTCGTACCCTCCTGCATCTAACGATCACATATTCGCATTACAGTTGTTTGATTTCGTCCAACACGACTACCGATTTCCCTGAAAGATAATCCACAATCTCGGTAGGCCACTATTCTTCCTCTGTCGAACTCGGATTCTTGATCAAAAGATGATCGCTGTTTTCGACGAGGCATAATTGATCGTTTTTTTGAAAAAACCACAAGAAAAACACAATTGCCGAACTTGAAATCGTCGAAATCTCCAAGCCTTAAATAGCGCTTTGAAGTGGCGCCACAGGCGTGCGTGATGTGCGTCTGCGCTGAAATTCTAATCATTTGCATATCTCACCTCCGCTAATGCATGTTGTAAATTTCATGTTATTTGCATGTTTTCTTCAGGGTGTTGCATTTACAGTGGCCAGCAGTGTATTTTAGTAATTTTATAAAATTGGGTACAAATGAATTTTAACGTAGGATTACGTTCCTCTATAACGGTCCGCGGTAAAGCAAAATTCCCAGACGTTAAAACCATTCTCGCGAGTTATAAATCAAGAGTGGCGGAATATTATTTCTAAAAGGTATTTTTTTATCCCTGTTATATACACCCAATAGGCAATTCAGCCGATTTAAAATTATTTTTGTTTAATGCGCACATGAAATATTCCGAATAAAGTTTACTTATAGATGAAGAGTTTGATATGGATGCCAATGTACTGATCATCATGATGGGGGATTTTAATATAAGACGCAATGAAAAGGCATTCAATTTCCTAAAACATCAGTTTAATTTAGATAGGGTCCCGTCCAACTATCCGAGTACAATGGGAAACTCATTTATTGAATTGACATTTGCACGACACATTATCCCCGATTTTCTGACATATGCAAATTAATTTTCTTACCATCGACCTATTCTAAATAGGGTTATCACATAGGAATTTTATTGACAAGGAAAAAAATGAGGTAGGCATCGATAAGTAATCCTACGTTAATAACCCACGTTAGTTTCATTAGAAAAGACTACCTGAAACTATTTTTTTTTTTAATATTTTGTTCAGATTCTAAAAATTCCTGTATTTTTTCCGTTTCTTGACGGACCAAGTGCGATAAAAGCCATGTAGAAATTCACCAAGAAGAAATTTATATCCAAGAGTTCAAGAAATATTAATCAAGATTTCAAGCGTTATTCGTTTATTCGTTTTTTCGCATTTATTCGTTTCAAGAGTCCAACACCAACTGACTATACACACACTTCGCGCGAACCGCGAAGCAACCAGGTGGCGCTACTAGTACGCCAAAAACAAATACAATATACTATATAATTTCAATTTGCAACAAGCCATCTTTTGCTTAAAAATCCCTAAATTATTTTCTGTGACGTCGCTGCAATTTAACAACTAGTAAAGCAAATGCGAGATCAATAATCGCATTCATTTTAAAGATGTCATAGGCAGTTTCGATTGCTATATAGTTTATTTTTACGTAAAATTTGTTTTTTTATTAAGTTTATTTGTAGCTTAAAGTATTCTTTTCCTCTAAAAGGATGTGTTGGAAGAGAGTCCCAACGATTTTTATATTGTCCTCTGGTCCCCGTTCAACAACAGGTTAAAAACCACTATTTTAGAAAAGAACACCGAAACATAAAAAAAACACCAAAATATACAAAGTGGTCATAAAAAAAACTCTGCCGATATATGGATCTCTATCGGTCGATCCGTTCAACCGATCGAGATGAGATTTCCGATATAGCTGTTCAGAAGTATGAGCTTGGGTTTCTGTAAACAGCAAGAAAGTGGCGCTCACGGTTACGATTATAGGTATATAAACTCGAAATTTTCGAATGGCAACGTCCACTTTTTCCCGTCGCAAAATGCTCAGCGCATGCAAAAACCCTAAATAGCGTTGGAACTGTACGTGCATCGCAAAAAAACGGGTGCGTTATGCACGCCCAAGAAAACAGCTCTGCGAACGGCCAACAAAAACACGATGATGGCACCCATGTGGAAAATGTGTAATCCAAATAAAATTTTTCTTTTGTTCGATCTGTTTTGTCATCAGTGATTGACGTCTTGTCTCTGTCATATGCAAATTTCCTCCGTGCGTCCCGATCGTGTTTTTGCTGGCGGTTCAAAGAGCTGTTTTTTTGTGCGTGCATAACGAGTCCGTTTTTTGCGATACACGTACCGTTCTAACGCTCTTTAGGGTTTTCTCATGCGCTGAGCATTTTGCGACGGGAAAAAGGGGACGTTGCCATTCGAAAATTTCGAGTTTATGTACCTATAACCGTAACCGTGAGCGCCACTTGGTTGCCTCTCACAATATCCCGAGCTCATACCTCTGAATAACTATATCTGAAATCTCATCTCGATCGGTTGAACGGAGCGACCGCTAGAGGTCCATATATCGGCAAAGTTTTGTTATGACCCCCCTGTACTACCCTAATATCGTTAATGTATCTGACCTCCTATAGAAATGACCAATTGAGGTCAAAAATCACAAAATCTTTTATTTCTCTCAAAAAGGCTTGTGGCGGCCCAGTGGTACAGCGCGCTGGTTTTCGGTGTTGAGGGTGCTCGGATCGAATCCTGGCGTCGCGCCACGAAAAATGACTCCGTTCGTGTCGTCCCTTCATACGGGGTAATGCGGTCCGCCTATATGGTGCCCCCACAATAAAATAAGCAGTAAAATTGCGGCGTAGTACTGACAACATCATGGAACTAACAGTATTAATCTTGTTTGTGCGTGTTTGAGTTTATGGAGTTTATAGACAGGGGGCGCTGTTGGCCCCATTACTTGCTGTATCCTTAACTCAAAGTAATACTTCCTTTCCCATCTGAAATAAAGTTTTTCAAACAAGGAAAAGTCTTGGGACAGGACGAGACAAATCATAAAATTAAACTTAAGAAAGAAATTATAAAAGAGGTGAGAAAAATTAAACTCTAAAATTAAACATCAAAGATTAAAATAAAAAAGCATCAGCTTTAATTTGCTCGATTTAGTAATAAGTGCAAGGAAATTTAATTTCAAATCTGTTTATAGCTTGTGTCATTCTAAACAGTGTGAGTGCTTTCTTTGTAAATGTTTGATCTTAACCTTTCAATTTCAAAAAGTTTGATGTCGAGGTAATTTTCTAAGGAGTGCAAAAATCAAAAGCAATTATTTTTTGGCTAATGTCCCTGGGGGCTGACGACAGCAATATATTTATGGAATAATTATACAATATTATTTTAGAATATAACAATGATTATTTATATGTAGCATATACGATTTTATCGATGTTTTTGTTTCTTTGAATAAACGACTTTGAACACAAAAAACGACTTCAAAAATCTCTCAATTTAAAAAGAAGTCAGGGGCTGTTTCTTTCTGTTTCCCAACAAAGGAACACTTTGAAGAAAAAACTTGTGTTTCCCGGCCAGATCAAAGACCCGAAAGAAGCTCAAAGTTATCGAATATTCAAAGACATCGTAAAGGAAAGAGTGAATGTTTGCTCTGCAATGTAGCTAAACAAGTCCTTTTTTAAAACTATATTCACAAAATTTCCTGCGTTTACACAAACTATCAAAATATAGAACAATCTTGCTCAAAAATAATGTGACTAACACCTGATTGTTTTAGATACTTCACAAAGCTATATCAGTGTGAGTTGCAGTTAAAAAAATGTTCGTTAGGTTGAAAAGTAGTTTCATATTTAATTACCGATATTGCTTTTTCATTGTATGAAATTTAAGTCCCATTTTAATTTGCTTACAATCTTTACTTATATAAAAGCCTAGAGTAGAAAAAGTGTAGGTAACCATTCCGGGACGGACCAAGTCGGTATCATCTTAACATTGCGACGCCATTTTCTGAAATTTTTCTTGAAAAATAATACCACAAAAGTTGCATATTTTCAAAGCCCTTTAAAAATATGGAAATTTCAAGTGAACACCCTAGCTCAAAACCGTTTAGTTTTTGAAATATCTTCAAATAAAATATCCATTGCAAAGAATCATTCATTCGATTGAGTCATTCACTTGAATTTCGAATTCATTCTACTCCATGGTTTTTCATATTCCCTTTAAAAAACTACATTTTTAATGTTTAATTTTAATGTTAATTAAATTGTGTTTCACGTTTTATTTTGTTGTTGTTTACTGCTGTTTAATTATATTTTTCAGCGATGCCTGCTGTGTGGTGAGTCATTCACTTTTGAAACAGTTTTGGTTTAGTTTTGATTTAGTTTAGTTTAGTTTTGTTGTTTACTGCTGTTTAAGTACAGTCTTCAGCAATGCCCGATGAAAATGATGAATCACCTCTTGAAACGTTGATCAACATTCCGTCATTTTTGACGGGGGTTATATACTAGTAGATATATATATTTTTATAGCTAAAATAGGATCCATTAAAGTCCAATTTAATTTAGATACAATATATTTATTCTTCTGTAAATTAGGAATAGCTTTATAAGAAAACACTAGGCTCGAAAAGAATTAAGGAATTTAAAGATAACATTTTTAATCAAGTATTAATACCAGATTAAGAAATAGTACGTAAAAGTAAGTTTCTAAAATTCATATACAAGAGTACTTCTTGCTTGTCGCAATGCTCCAATACTAATTCTGACGAAATAACCTTATATTTAATGCAATTTTTCTGGCAAATATACAATATCTGCAAACATTTGCACTTAAAATATTGACAGTGTTTCAATATTGCGAAACAGGGCAAGGGAGTTGCTAAATGTTCCTTAAAACTAAAACGAACAGTAAGTTCGTCTTTGATGTACTACATTCACAATTATTTCTCAGGTGATCATCAATTCACTTATACCCAACCCTTCCTGATATTTCCCCTGATATATGATAGGGTGCCTCGTTGAAATTACGATTCTACGTGAGATGCAGTACGAATCGATATTTACCTCCATTATAAAGCCTAATCCATCGTTGGGCACTACCTATGTTGGGAAATAAGGTCTAAATCATTAATCTGCCAAATTAAGTTTTAGGGCCATTCAAATGATAGTTTTCTGATGATAGTTTGAGGTGTTTTTATTGTTTTGGGAACTGTATGACTTATTTATCTAAATCTATAACAAGGTCAAATATTCCTGCTTTGACGCTAGCAGAAGTTGAAACAGATTCCGATTTCGAATCGTTCGCACTTAAGGTTCGACTTTGCAGCGTCTACTATCAACATAAATACACAGGCATTCTAAAAAATAATTCTAAAAAAAGAAACAGTGTATTATTTTTAAGTCCAGAAAAAAATGCTCTTCGTTAGATATGAGGAGTGGCTTTTCTCTATAGTTGTAGGTTCGGTACTACAAATGTTTAGTTAGTAAAGCATACACGGATAAAGAGAATTTTTATGTGGTTATTCTGTTCCCTTCAGAATATTCACAATACTGCTGATTCATAGAGAGTTTTCTTTGCTGTAAGGCACAGGTTACTGACATCATGGAGTAGAGAAATACGCAAACGGCTAGATTCTGCCGTTTAGCAATATTTATTAGCCTTCCAATCAGAGAATGGTTTTCCCCCTTAAGGATGATGTTTAAAGATTTTTCTTCTTTTCCTGAAAATCTTATACAAAAAAATTAAACTCGTTAAAATGCAAATCTAACGTTTTTAAATAATGAAAAACAATAAATTTGTAAATAATTGGTTGAGGATTCAGCATCAATTAAATTTGATAGCTTGAACTAGCGAAAGGAAAAAGGCATTCAGATCTGATTGGAGGTCTTTTTGAAAAACCAGTTAACATTCAGATTACTAGGGAATTTTTCCGATTCCCTCTTTAGAACGGGAAATTTCATATCCCCTTGTTAAAAAGGACGGCCATTAACGGGGTTATATATATATATATATATATATGTGAGAATGAGTTTGGCAACACAACTGAACTATTACTACAACTTCCACTCCTACTACTTCGGCGCGAAGGACTTGGCGCGCAAACACAGTGATGGACTAGTGACATTACGAAGCGGATGTGTCGCTCCGCAGGCTTGCCGTTTTGAGTCAAATAGCTGTGTTGATGCTTTGTTTTTTTAAATTTCATACTAAGTGTTAGTCCTGTCTTGTAAACATCGTCTAGTTTAATTAAATGTTCAAAATAATAAAGTCTAATGATTCACTTCTAAAGGAAGGAGTACTAACTCCTTCCTACATGGGTGCTCGGCCCTCGGACTCGAAAAATACCCCTAGCTTGGACTGAAAAACTATTTTCTTTTGATGATTACCGGATTACTGTTCTCTGTGATTTCTGTTTTGGATACCGCCAGCGAAAACGAAAGTGATGTGCCACGGACTCTGATAATATTCTGATGGGATGACGAGAACCGAAAACCAGAACTGTGAGTATATTCTGATCATATTGTAATTATTTCATGCATACTTTGAAGCTTGTTCAAGAAAATTTTGAAGATTAATGGAATTCTCATCTTATTGATGATAATTATAAGAAAACTGAAAATATTTCAACGTTCTTTTGATGCAAGAATTTAATTGATGCTAAATTCATTTTTGATGGTCTTTGACGTTGAATTTATCACTTCTGTTTTCTTGAAGAGAATTCTATTTCGATGAAATTATTTGATGATTTGATGAAAATTTCGACATTTAACTTGAAGAATCTTGTTTCCTTGAACAAACCACAACATAACATATATTTTGAATGATTGCAATTTGAATACAGTTTGAAGAATATTATATTATTTCCTTGATGCATATTTTGAGAATCAATATTTTATTATTGAATTGGTATTTGAGGAAATTTCGATTTGAAATTTTATTTTTGAATTTGAGTACCTACGTATTATAAGTATTGATTTTGGTTTTGAATATTTGTATATTTGTGTACTATAATTGTTTGAACCTAGTATATAGTTATGGCTACTCTCAACGATTACCCCAATATTGCAAAATCATTAAAAATTGGTAGTACGAATCAAATAAAGGTTCTACATCGTTTAATTTTTGGTACAGACGGCGACAGACAAAATCGTACCAGATTACGTAAATTTACAGGTTTTAAACAGCCATTCGTGTTGGAAGCAACGAAACAGAAAGTACTTAAAGAGTTTTCACTTAAAGACTTGATTTCTATTTGTAATCTACTTCATTTAGAATTTTCAACTGACCCAGACAAATGTGCCAATACCATTCTTATGAGTCTTAGTGATTTATCGTTATTAAAAGCAGAATTTTCTGATCTTTCGGAATGCGAAGTGAATGATGACTCACTTCCGGGTGCACGTTCATCCCAAACTAACAGCGTTATAGAGGAAAATAGATCTCCCTTTTCCCCCACCATTGACGCAAAAGAATCTTCGAATAAGCAAAATACACACATTTCCGTTGGTGAATCAGATCAAAATTCATTGCCTTCAGTTGAAACTGCGAATCTCTCTTTCCAGTTGTTTAGTCTGAAAGACGTTGTTGATTTAATAAAACCTTTCTCGTCTCGTGATAATTACAGTGTTGAGAATTTTATATCTGACGTTGAAGAACTTTTTTGTTTATATCAGATAAACAATCCAATTCACCAAATTACTTTTGTTAGAAAATGTTTAACTGGTCCCGCTCAAACTTTAATTAGGTCTATTCGTGGAATTACAAATTGGGAACAATTGAAGCACCATTTATTAGACGAATTTTCGGACAAAATTAACGGTATTCAGTTACATAAATTAATGGAATCTCGACGTATGAAACCGTTTGAAACCCTACAAGAATATTTCTTAGCTATGAGAGATTTGGCACACAAAGGTTCTCTCGATGACTCCTCTCTGTTTGAGTATGTCATAAACGGAATTCCTGATTCAACAAACAATAAAGTTATTCTTTACGGTTGTAAATCCGTCCCTGAATTTAAGGAAAAGTTGAAAATTTATGAGCAAATCTTTAACAGATCACAAAATTTCAGACAAAATAATCAGAAAAAAATTGATGCTTCCTACCTCAATGTGAAAGTCGATAATACACGTAGCCCAAATACACAGCCAGTATGTTTTTCCTGTGGCTTGAGAGGTCACAAAAGCAACCAATGTTTGAATAAGTCACATGGTAAACAATGCTACGGATGTAAAAGTTTTGGTCATGTTCATGCTAATTGCCCTAAAAGTTATCGAAATTCTAAACCAAAACCTGATTCTCAAAAACCTATTTCTGATAAAACTGTAAATGCACTTTCTCCTGAAACTTCATCGAAAAATCCCATGCATGTTGACATTCAACTTGCAGGAATTCAATTGACAGCACCCTGTGACACTGGGTCACAGGCAACCCTCATCAATGAGAAAACCTATCGAAGAATTGGTTCGCCACCATTGCAGCCCACCAACATTCCCTTTTCAGGAATTGGCAAAAACCAAGTTCACAGCATCGGATTCTTTCAGGATTCCATCGAAATTCAAACCATTACTTTACCTGCTAAAATACATGTTCTAGAGGATGACTTGATTCCTTTTGATGTGATTATCGGAATCGACTTTTTACAGCAAACCCAATTTACATTTGATAAAGACGGTATTCGTTTATGCAAAACTCCTGAAAATAACACCTTCGTTAATATTGCTAATGTTTCTGATGATCAAGCTTTTCCATTTGATCTTTCACACATTTTGAATTCTGAAACTCGTGAGGAAGTTCAAAATATCGTTACTTCCTACAAACCACATAAAGTTCAAGACACTGAAATTAAGATGACTATTTTATTACAAGATGAAATCCCTGTAGCTCAACGTTCTCGACGACTCCCTTTCGCGGAACAGAAAATTGTAGAAAGCCAAATTCAAGATTGGTTAAATGATGGAATTATTAAAGAAAGTTGCTCCGATTATGCCGCACCGATTGTTCTATGTAAGAAAAAAAGTGGAGATTATAGACTTTGTGTTGATTATCGCAAATTGAATAGAAAAATGATAAAAGATAAATTTCCCTTACCGCTCATCGAAGAAGCTTTAGACAAACTTGGAAAATCTCGGGTGTTCACTTCACTTGATCTCAAAAATGGTTTCTTTCATGTACCTATGGACCCTAATAGCACTAAATATACTTCTTTTGTGACTCATGAAGGACAATACGAATTTTTACGTGTCCCATTTGGCTTATGTAACAGTCCCAGTGTTTTCCAACGATATGTTTACACAGTTTTTAGAAATCTCATTCGCGACAATGTTCTTATTGTTTACATGGACGATCTTCTCATACCATCTAATGATGAAGTTGAAGGTCTACAAAAATTACGCCTAGTTCTCCAAACAGCTGCAGACTATGGCCTTGAATTGAACTTTAAAAAGTGTCAATTTTTACAGCGAAAGATAGAATTTCTTGGTTACATTATCGAAAATGGAGTAGTTAAACCCTCACCTACCAAGACACAAGCTGTTCAAAATTTCCCACAACCTCAAACCCCTAAACAAGTTCAAAGTTTTCTTGGATTAACAAGTTATTTCAGAAAGTTCATTCCAAATTATGCGCTGATTGCTAGACCATTAAGTGACCTCCTTCGGGATAATGTAGAATTTAATTTTGACTCTGAACAAATAGCAGCTTTTCAACAACTTAAAAACATTCTTTCACAAAACCCAGTTCTTCATGTTTTTCAACAGGGATACCCATTAGAACTCCACACTGATGCCAGCTCCTTAGGTTTTGGCGCTGTGCTCTTGCAACAATCCGATGATGGACAGTTTCATCCTATTCATTATTTTAGCCGTAAAACTACAGTTCAACAAGAAAAATATCATAGTTATGAACTGGAAGTTCTTGCCGTTATTGAAGCGCTAAAAAAATTTCGAAACTACTTGTTGGGAACAAAATTTAAAATTATCACCGATTGTGATGCTTTCCAAAAAACGATGCACAAAAAAGACCTACCAGCTAAAATTGCTCGATGGGCATTGATGTTAGAAGACTTTGATTATGAAGTTTGTCATCGACCCGGTAGACAGATGAAACATGTTGATGCTTTAAGTCGTAACCCCATTCTTGTAATTACCTCAAATGATATCACTCAAAAGGTGAAAAATGCCCAAGACCAGGATGAATTTATATCTCAAATTAAATCTATGCTTGAATCTACACCTTCTGATGAATTTTTTGTTAAAAACGGAATTCTTTATAAACTTCATCAGGATGCCGAACTTTTAGTAGTACCACAAATGATGCAGAAAGAAATAGTGCTAAACGCCCATTCACAAGGTCATTTTGCTTCACAAAAAACCGAATTAATTGTTTCTCGTGAATTTTTCATTCCTCAACTTAAGAAATTAGTTCAAGAAATTATTTCGAACTGTATTCCTTGCATTTTGTCCTCGCGAAAATCTGGAAAACAAGAAGGATACCTTCACCCCATTCCAAAAGGTGATGCACCCCTTGAATGTTACCATTGCGACTTTTTAGGACCTTTACCATCGACAAAAAAATGTTATAAGTATCTTTTTACAGTAGTTGATGCCTTTTCCAAATTTGTATGGATCTATCCCGTGAAGTCCACCTCTACGAAAGATGCCTTAGACAAATTATCCTTGCAACAAACTACATTTGGCAACCCTTCAAAAATCATTACTGACAAAGGTAGCGCATTCACATCTTCAGAATTTCAAAGTTACTGCCAGGAACAGTCAATTGAACACATTTCAATAGCAACAGGTGTGCCACGTGGCAACGGTCAGGTTGAGCGTGTTCATGGCACAATTATTCCCGTTTTAACTAAGTTAGCTCTAGATGAACCTGACAAATGGTTTAAATATGTCCCAAGATTTCAACGTATCTTAAATAGTACCACCACACGCAGTACAAAATTCACACCCTTTCAACTTTTAATTGGTGTTAAAATGAAACAACAAGAGGATCTACAGATTAAAAATCTTCTTGACGAGGAACACCACCAAAGAATTCTTGATGACAAAGAAGCGTTACGTATCGAAGCTAAACGAAATATCCTCCGTTTACAGGAAGAAAACATACGACAATATAACAAACGGCGTAAACCGGCTTGTAAATACAAGATCGGTGACAAAGTGGCAATACAACGAACTCAATTTGGAACCGGATTAAAGCTCCGACCAAAGTTCTTCGGACCATATGAGATCACGAACATCAACCCCAACGATCGTTACGAAGTTCGAAAGTTAGGACATCACGATGGTCCAACCATAACATCAACTGCAGCGGACAAAATGAAACAGTGGTGCAGAAACTGAACACCAATACCACTGTGTTGAACACTGCTTGATTTTTTGAAATATTTTTCCTTTTTCTGCTCTTTTTTTTTATCTTTTCAGAATTATTGTTTACAACCCAGCCGCGGACGTCTGGAAAGTCAGAACGGCCGTGTGAGAATGAGTTTGGCAACACAACTGAACTATTACTACAACTTCCACTCCTACTACTTCGGCGCGAAGGACTTGGCGCGCAAACACAGTGATGGACTAGTGACATTACGAAGCGGATGTGTCGCTCCGCAGGCTTGCCGTTTTGAGTCAAATAGCTGTGTTGATGCTTTGTTTTTTTTAATTTCATACTAAGTGTTAGTCCTGTCTTGTAAACATCGTCTAGTTTAATTAAATGTTCAAAATAATTAAGTCTAATGATTCACTTCTAAAGGAAGGAGTACTAACTCCTTCCTACATATATATATATATATATATATATATATTCTTGGGCCCGTATTCTAGGGATACAAGCTTTCCCCCGTAAGGAAAAGGTTAAAGTATTACATTTTTAGGCAAAAGCAAATAGTAATAAATTATCTTATTTGCCACTTTCACGCATGCGAGGATAATCTATCCAGGCTGTTATAGTTCCACCCAAAACTTAGAGAACTCTAGATTCCACGGCCAGCAAGCGCCTGAGATTAAAACTTAAAAAGTTCCTAACACAAATATTTTGACTAGAAAAATAATCTCGACTAATATACTATAATTATTCTCTGCAGCACTGTACTGAGTCTGGCTTCGAAGGTAACCAAATAGCTTAAAATAGTCGAGAATTCACTCACAGTACAGCCGCTGTTTGATACATAAAGTGATTTATGATCCGCATTCTCGCAGAAATTATGCCCCGCACAGAAGTGTCTTGGGAGCCGATATATACTCCTCCCATTCGAAGACCTATCCGTTTTGGAATCTGTGCCGGAGACTACTGATTAAATAGCGATTTATGACAAAATTATCGGGGGTAATTTTAAAGCAGTTTTTATTTCTGATGATGAATATCTAGTGAGTTTTGCGGCTGGGCGAAATTTAGGGTACGTTTGGCATATTTCAAAGTAATGAAAGAAAAATGAATTTACCTGTAGTTGAGTCCGCTATCGATTGTTCTAATTGGGGCACAAGTAATTTTCAGTCTGAAAATTCCCAATTTCTGAGGCAGTGGCTGTGTTTACCTTTCGACTCCACCTTTAGGCAAAATGTAAGCATGAAGTGTTTTTTTAATTTTTATTTTATGTTGTTGTTGTTGTTGCTAATTCCCCCTGGTTGGAGGTTACATTCACCAGGTACTAATAGGCTATTTGGTTGAAATGTGCGGCTAATGTTTTGAATTAGCACCACAAAGGTCGGAGTCCAACTTGGCTAAATGACCGGTCCCGTAATTTTGAACCGAGTCACGTGACGAGACCGGAACACTTGACCCCGCACCTCCAGAGGTAGATTTGAGCATTTGGAGGACATTGCAGCCACAACCTATTTTACGTGACCCGGCCACCATTAGTGAACACGGCTTATTTTTTTTAATGCGTTAGTACACTGGATTTAGGCGGACAATGCTGTAAACTTAATAGCCAATATTTCAATTTTTTGTGACTACGGAGCAAAAAATCTAAATAAAAGCCATTTGAAAATCGAAAAATTTATAGATTCAAAAAATATTTAAATGCATAAAGAAGTTAATTTAACTGGTTCGCTGTAGTTGAGTCTTCTATCGATTGTTCTAATTGAGGCAAAAGCGATTTTCAATTTCAAAATGTATAATTTCTGATGCAGCGACCGTGTTTTACCATTGAATCTACCTTTAGGTACACTGGATTTAGACGTACAATGCTGGAAACTCGATAGTTTATATTTCAGTTTATTTGTAACTATGGAGCCAAAAAAAAATAAATCAAATCTAAATTATAGTCATTTCAAAAGCGAAAATTTTAGAGATTAAAAAATTCTAAAATGAAGTCATTTGAAATGCGATAAATTTATAAATTCAAAGTTACATTTAGGTCTTGAAGAGGGCACCATATTTAAGGAAATTTATCGATATAAACAAACATCTAATAATACGAATAAATAACTACTAATATTACATCTTATAAACAAAACAAGAGCATTTAAAAATGATAAAAGAGCATAATTATACATAAATAAAAAATTCCTAATTGTAGCTATCTCTGGAGAAAAGGGAAATTTAAAGTATAATTTAAAATTAAAATTTTTTCGTCAATGAATCATGAAAAATAAAATATTTAAAAAAATCTTCATCTTATGAACAAGATTCTGATCGTGATGCGATACACATTTCTCCATGACATAGTATTTTTTTCTAATGCTTTGAAATTCGCAGTTCTGCTAGTATTAATACCACTCTGTAATACCCAAAACCAATTTTAAGAAATAAATTTTGGAAAAGACAAAGTCCTTTAAAAAATTCTTGTAAAATAAAAATGGAAGGTACTATACATTTTAAATTTCGTGTATAGAAAAACACATGCCGGGTATTTATATAATTTTATAAGTGTATTTATACCATGTAAAGCATATACCAATACTTATAACATGGAAAATTTTACTTTTGAAATTTTATTACAATTTATTGGAGCATTACAGTACTCATAGATGGACATGTGAATGAGAAATTAAAATTAAGTTCTTTATTTTTGTATCTTTGAAATTTTTGACAAATTGAAAATTAAAATTTTTTAGTCGTAATATTAAATATTATCATTTCTAATTATGATAACAACTGAAAATACTCTTTGAATCGTCAGATTGTCGCAGAAAAATTTAAATCAAATACCATTACCTTGTGTTTTATTTACCGTGAAGTGCAAAGTCATTTTTTTGAGAGATAAGTAGCAATTAGTTTATTTGATAGATACATACAAATTTTTGAAATCTGTTTTTGAAATCATTTTTATATCAAGCTACAACAGATGGGAACAATAAAAACTTCGGACATATTACCAGCATTATTTTTTTTCTTTATAATTTCTTTTGCAAACTGAAGAAGATCGGAACAGTTATAATGATCGAATGCCATACAGTATATTTTGAAAATTCATGATAGGACATAGAAAATAAATTTGTTTCACACAGAAATACGTGCGGAGTACTAATACAGTATACGTATATCATTGCTCAAAATACACCATATTTATATCTACGACTTTCCTCGGTATTTAAGTTATCAGTCCAATCAATATAATACGCGGTTAATATTTTACATCATTTATTATTTAACACTTCATCGGGCACGTTGATCTGACAGATACACGCGTGTCAAATATCTCTGCTTTTGTCCCCCAAAACTTGTTCTTACGACCTTGACCTTATCAGTATCTGTCCATCTGACCACCTGCTCCTTTGGAATGCAGTAACGACCAGTTCCGTGTAGGAGAATTTCCTGTTTTGAAGATTGTTTGAAGTTTTGTATCTGTTAGATACACGCGCCCTATAACGTTTGTCTCTTGAAGCTTTAAGGAAACATCAAGATTCCCTATACGTTTTTGATTTACCTTTTCCCATGATGAGTGCTACACGCTTTTTAGATCTGAATAATCAAAAAGACCTTGAGCTAGTTCATAGTATTCTATTTAGTGATGGAAATAAGGAATTAAATGCTGAAGAATTTGTTGAAAGTGATGATGACGAAGAAGATATTTTAGAAACATGTGAAGTTGATTCTGATAGCAGTGAAAGTGACTATAATGACTCAGAACTTGATAATGATGCTAATAATGATGATTTTTATGTAGAAAAGACAATAGTACTAAATAGGCAAAATGGATCGGAAGAAAAAATGTCAAAGGTAGATCGCAGAATATTATCACAAAATTACCTGGAGTAATCGGAAGTGCGAAAGGTATAAAATCTATATACGGCTCTTGTAACTGTTTTTTTTTCTGACGAAATATTGGAAATAATTGTGAAATGCACTAAAGAATACATTTATGCAGTTTCTAATCTATGTAGTAGAGAAAGAGATGCAAGAGTAACAGATAATATTGAAATAAAAGCCTTTATTGGTTTACTTCTATTAGCTGGTGTTTTGTGAAAAATAAAAATTTGAAAAAAATAATAAAAAAATTTTAAAATGTCCGTGTGTAACAGCCTGGATCTACAAAGAAGGAAAATAGAAGATTTAAAGTAATACAAATTAACAGAAAGCACATAAAACAGATATGTATCTGACAGATACACTGTGCCCGATGACGTAAGTTTCGAGACGCGCCCGACGGAGTGTTAATTTTGTAACTATGCACTGAATAAGGTTTCAGTTCGAATTATTGCCATATAGTTATTCACTGTCCTCCAATACTAACAAACATGTAACAAACATTAGATTTATTTATACACGTAAAATTTTTCCACATCTCACACAAAGATAATATTATTAAAAATATACTTTTTCAGAATTGATGGTAAATAATGTATTACATGAACTAAAGATAGAATTTTCGTACGCGGTTCAAATTTTCAAATATGACGCTTCTCCCTTTGATTAATGATTTAATACGTCATCGAAAGCATTATGTTTTGTTGCGGAATATCCTTGAAGTACTCATAAAAACATTTTATTACGGAATATCACTGAAGTCTATGTCTGCTTCATACATTCTGTAATCCAAACACTGCGCAATATGTGTCTTGATTAGACACATGATTCTATCACACTCAGTTCCTGATGTTAACTGTGTTCCCCAACTTGATTTACAGCAACCAGTTGAAATAATTCCAGTCCACGCTTGATATTTTGCATAATTTATGACCTAGTGTCACTATGGTATTGCAGTGGAAACCGGTTTGTGTGATTTGGGGAGGATTTCGTGAAAATCCCCTAAACCCGGGAAATCGTTACGTGCGGGAAAGACAGAAGAGGAGAAAATATAATTGAATCGTATCATATGATCTTCCTCATCATATTGTACATTTATTGAAACTCTTCAACGCAACCTTATAATGCGATAGGTTCATTTATCTTTATGTAATGTACTTTATATTACTTATTAGAAAGGGATAAATTATGACGTCCAATGACAAAATGCATAATGCGTGGCATAGAGGCGAAGCATTTAGCAAATATATAGATTTTCAGCTCACAGGTATCCTTAGACCAAAGTGTTGACTATCTTGTGGACTCCTCAACAAGACATAATAAATGAGTAAGTTGGAGAGAAAGGAATTCCTAATACCCTTCGTCAGGCACCAGTAAAAATTTACGAATATTCCTCATTAGGAATTTTTTCCCTCCAAGGGGGCGTCCATTAATTACGTGAGTCTTTTAGGGGGGGGGGATGGAGTCGAGCCGAATCTCCCCCAGTTTCACGTGGGGGAAAGGGGGATCTCGTCAAATATCACGTAATTTTTTCCGCAAGAAACAGTATAAAATTGCGAGAAAACTGGCTTATATTAAGTAAAACATGGTTCTACACTAAAATATGGCTAAATCCTACACAATAGTTCCAGTAGTCACTCTTGAGACCACACATGAGTCCCCGTGGACTGAATTAGAATGAATATTCTTTTACGAATTTTAGTAGTTCCTATTTAAGCATTTTATTGTTCGATTTTCTCACTGTGATTCAAGGCTACGTTCTTAGTAGTTTTAAATACTAGTCTTAAATAAAAATAATTAAGCAAATTATGTTTTTTTAAATAAATCCATCGCAATCAAGCACAGATTAAAGTATTTACACTAAAAATACGCATTTTGAAAAGTCTCACGTGATATTAGGGGGGGGGGAGGGGGTTGAAAAATCGCCAAAATCGCCTCACGTAATTAATGGACGCCCCCCAATGCACTCATCAGTTATTCCTTGTTGAGGGGCCCATAACAAGATCGACACCTAGGGTCAACGGTACAGGTAATCTGAGGATATACACTTGTCCCTCCATTTACACGGTACTCGGTTTACAAGGTTTCGCTTTTAAACAGTTTCTAAATTTTATAACTTAAATAATATATCGATGTATTATTTATTTAATTATTGAGTGTTTTACATTGAACGCACTCATTAATTAAAGACATCACAAGTGCATTTCGTTGCGTTGCGTTGCGTCGCCTTTAGCATTCGCATTGAGGTAGATTTTGTTTCATTTCCATCCTGTCATTCCTAGTTCAGTACTACACGAGGTAAGACGTTAATTTTTTAAATACATATGCAAATAATTAATTTATCATTGCACATTACTTAAATTGCTTTGTCTTCACTCCGGCATAAACTCTTTACCTTTTTACACTCTTATTATAAACGTAACTAGGGCTTGCAGCTATCCCATTGTTTAATATGAATGGTGTATCTTGTTTTACACGATTTCGATTTACACAATTTGTCGTGGAATGCATCTACCGTGTAAATCTAGGGATATATGTATATGACGTCAAATGTTTGATTAGCCTATAATCTCTGGTTGAATTTACCTCAACCTCGAGGTTGCAGATACTGTCAAGCCTTCCTCGAAACAAAGATTAGTTAGAGCAGGGCGCCTTACTCAAAGCCGAAAGGCTACATAAATCATGCTACAAACAACAGCGGAACTCAAACACACTAAGGGCCTGTTCACATACAATCCATCAGCGTCAACGTTACTCGCATTGAAATATATTTAACCAATTACAAACATCCGAACGATTAGGTACAAAATTGTTTAGGCCTGTAATTGGTTTAAAATAGGCCAATAGAGTCATGTTGAAGCTGACGGATTCTATGCGAACAGACCTATTATGTTACACCGAATGCCAGAGCGTTGGCCATTATGTCATCGCCTGACCCTGTTTATTATTCATAAGGTGAATTATCTTCTATACTTTGTTTGTTAGCTTTGTGGCTGGATTTAAATGTGCTTTGTTCTATAAAATAATCGGCAGTGTGAATGTAGTTTTGAACTACGAAACTTCTACGACCCAGCAATGATTTTGATTCTGCTGCACGTAGTAAGATTTGAAGCCTTAGCAACAAGAATGTAAGTAATGAATTCCGGAAGTGCCACGAAAGCCGAAACGTGACAAATAACGTTTGCATGCCTGAAAACGCTATCCCCACAAAACAGGTTATCGTATGGTGCGAGTTTTGGGCCTTACAGAAAACATTGGCATCGCTTTCATTATGCTCAGACAACACGGTGAGGAAAATTGAAATAAACCGTGAAAATCAAACCGCGGGAACGTGCAAAACGGTATCATTCGTACCTTGTTTAGCTCATAAACATCGCGAATTTTAACGTAGGATTACGTTCCGCCATAACGGTCCTCCGGAAAGCAAAACTTCAGATGTCTTGCGTCACGAGTTATAATTTTGGCAGCGTGCCAAACCCAGTCTGTATCGCTTGGGCAAGCAGTAAATATTTAAAATGAAAAGTACCAAAATACGTCAAAATTTTGACACTGACACACACACACACACACACATATATATATATATATATATATATACATATATATATGCATATATATATACATACATACAGATACACACATATATATATATATATATATACATATATATATATACACATATATATATATATATATATATATTCTTAACTTCTACTTTGTCTAGCGCCAGGCTTGGCGTTCTTTGATTAAGTAGCTAGTTATACAATTCTTCTGTTTCTAATGGATTGAACGGTGTCTAAGTATGTTTATTGTTTAGATCATACTTATCAGAAACAATCCATTGGTTTTTAGACAGTATCGGCACCGCTGATGACGAGATGGTGTTTAAAACATAATTAATAATTATCTTTTCATGTTTTTAGTTCCTGGCTGCAAGTAGCTTTAGAGCTCGTACTGGTTTTTCACTTTCAACTTTGTCTTATATACATACATACATATACATATATATATATATATATATATATATATATATATATATATATATATATATATATATATATATATATATACATAAATATATACATACAAAAGAGGTAAACGTCAATATGTAATCCTATGTTAAAAACCCGCTGTAGTTTCATTAGAAGAGACTATCTGAAATTTTTTTGGTATTATACATATATTCCAAATGTTATGTTATATATCTCTCGGTTGTATTGTAATTTTAAGATAAAATTACGAATTCCTTAAATTTAAGCCTTTATCCCCATGACAAATGACACCGTTGCAATAAAATGATTACTGTAGCAGGACATCCTCAACTCAACTTTTATCTGACAATAACCCCGCTAGAACTCAACGTCTAGTTTAGAGAGAGTAATAAGTGGAGAGACACAGAGGACTTGCGCCACTGTTATTTTTTAATCCTTAAAAATGTATTCTTTAACTTCATGTAAATAGTTTTGTTCAATGTTTTGTTTTCAAGAAAAGTGTGTGTATGTGCCAATTCTGGTGTCATCTCTGCATCCCTCCACGACATTACTGAAATTTCTGAAACTGTAATATGGAAATTTATAAATTATTTGTGTATTATAAAGACAAATCTTTCTTAATAACTGAATGCATGTGCTTTTTCCTTCTCGGCAGTATTACAATTTTTCAAGTTAAAATAACCAACTCCATTAACACCAATCCATGCGCGAGATATTACGCAACTAATGACTCCGCTGTTGCCAAAATATTCTGTTAAAATTCTGGAATATATCTCGCAAATTCCGAAATTCCTCGTGCATTATACAGACAGATCCTTCATAAGCAATCAGTGACCCATTCTATTCGCGGCGGTAATTATCAGGGTAATTTTTAAATGGCTTTTTCATTCGCCCTGAAATAAATAAATCCAGAGTGCTCCGTACTCGGGTTAAATTTCTGCCTATTCCTCGGGCAACGAATTAATTACACTGCGCGTTAGATCTTTACCTATGAGACCGGTATCCCGTCGATTACGCTAATGGAAACCTTGCTCGTTTTAAATCATAAACTGAGCCCTCCCTGTTCTGACCCTTGTGTATTTGATGCGACGCATTTCGGCGATAAATAAAGGTATCATGCTGAATTATGACCTTGTCATATATATCTTTTATTTTTGATTATGTAATTGACAGTATGCGCTTCATCACGCAAGCCTCCCAAAATTCTTTCTAGCCTTCAGGTATCCCCGATATCTTGGGGCGTTGCATTGTTATAGTCATTGTTAGACTTGGACCAGTTTTAAGGTATTTTTATTCAAAATATATACAGTGCCGTTACTTTAACCTGTAAATGGTAGCATCTGTCTCTCGGACGGATATAATTCATACTTTTACCGCTAGGGAGCGTAATTATCGATTTGAAACCTTCATGTTCGAGCTATGCTTCGATTATTCCATGACCTTGGTTGTGTTTGTTTATCTTTGAGTTTTGTTATCGCCTTACATTTACCATTCCAAGAAAACTCATTCCGCTTTAAAGACGGATATTACTTTAAAGGTACGTACAGTGATTTCCGCTTATAAGAATCACGTTTGTTATTACTGTTTTTGATTCTTATAAGCGGTTGATTCTTATATCCGAAATTTAGGTTTTTGGACAGGCATACACACCTATATATACATATATTAGATAATTTACCATAAAATAGTCGTTAATTTACGTTAATTATCTTTTATTAAAATTATTTTTTATAATTTTAAAAATACAACTTCATTTCTAGACCAATAAGTAGATACACATGATTATAGTAAGAGAAGAAAAAATCCAATATTTGTTACAACATACCAGCTTAACAGTTTTAACATTTCAACTACAGGAAGGGAGCAAGAAAAAGTTTTCTATGGTAGTTTGACGTCATGAAGTCGTCAGGAGGTTGTTTATATACTCTCTTTCAATACTAATAGTCTCAGACGAAGATTCACCTTCTAGCTTACGTTTCACGGTTTGATAACGTGCTGAATATGTCACGTTTGCCTAAGGGATAGTGGACACTTCGCCGAAGATTTATATGTTTCAGGGTCCAGGAAGCCGCAACCAGAATGTGGAAGGTGGGAAAAAAAGGGGCTCCTATTTTTGTTTGTCAGTGCAGAAAAGTGAAATCGGACCCGGACGAGTAATGATGCCCCTTGGCCAAGCTAATAGTACAGTGTTGTGCTAAATTGTTTGAGGGTAAACTATTATGTTATGTCTAACAAAGAAAGGAATGAATTTGAAGACTATATTCCATTCCATCTTATAAATTTTTCTTTAAAAAAAAAAAAAAAAGAAAGAACTTCGTGCCTTTTTAGGGTTTAAGTGGCTTTTTTAGAAAAATGAAAGGAAAGCGAAGAGTATAAACTGATTCTTATAACCGGTGGATTGATTCTTTAAAGCGAAAATTTTAACATGGAAATAATGCATTTGTTTTTGTTTTCGCGATATTGATTCTTATAAACGGTTGATTCTTATAACCACTGATCACTATAAGCGGTGGTTACTGTATTTGGTCCGTCTAGGGTCCAGGACACATCTAAAAAAATGTATTTATTGAGTTAAAATTTTTAATTTTTTTGTGATTGTTAACCATACAATTTGTAAAAAAACTCACATCATAAAACTTCTCATAAAGTTTTTAAAAAATTTTAAAATTTTAAATTTAAAGAAAGTGGGATAAATTAAAATTGTTATAACTCGAAATATTTTTTGTCGAATTTAATTTTTTTTTCCTTTTATTAAACAGAAATATATATAAGTTTGAATTTTTACCCACCCTTTTTAAATATTAATTTAAAATATTTTAAAATATTCAGAGTAAAAATTTCAAAAAAAATATGTAACTTATTTTTAAAAAAAAGACGAAAAATGGTGAAAGAACCTATCATACAGAAAAACGCATTTAATGGTTTAAAGAAAGTTATATTAAAATTAAAACCAAGTGCAAATATTTTTATAAATCATTAATACCTCAAATACAGAGCTAAAATTAAATGAAAATTGGAAAATTACACAAGCAATGAGCTACAAAATCCAACTTAGTATCATGGACGGATATTAGTGTAAGAATGATTCTGACAGATGTTACCATTTATGGGTTAAAGAGGATTAGGGGTAAAATTTTACCCCTTAGGGCGTTTATTTCAGGGCATACGAAAACTTCGCCTGCAAAAAGTGGATTTATAGTGGCGTATTTTCGTAAAATCTACCAATGAGCATTGTTTTCGGTTGATAATACGTCCCGATGACGTCATTTTCGCACAGTGTGATTTTTGGATGATCCGAAACTAAAATCCCGAAATACATGTTGCCATTTACAAGTATCTCTTAAATGACCAAAGAGTATCATTTTTTATAAGTTTTAGCTTTGAAAATTCCTTTTAGAAGGTAAAGTGTCTTGCTATAAAGAAATCACGGCAATGCTCTGACTGCGTTTTCAGTTGCTCTAAGTGCGTTCGTTCAAAGCAGATTCAATATTCGCGGTAAAATATTTCTGTATTTCTTATATCTGAAGATGACTCGGAAAATAGAAATCTTACAAAACTTAAACAGAATCTGGCTGAATATAGTGACGAGAAAAAGTATACAGTGCCAGAGTAAAAGTTTTTAAGCAATCATTTACCAATGATTGATCCATTTAACCAATTAGCGCCAACTCAATCTTCAAAGCTGACGCAGACTGATTCTGTGGGAAGAGGACCTTAGAGCAATTTTTCCTCTTTTAAATCTAACGAATAAAAATTGTAGGAAAAATTTTAAGTACATTAACATCAGGTGCAATTGAAAATGTTAGCTGATTTTTTTATTAAACTAGCTCTGAGAAACATATTAAGGTTACACTGAACGAAATATGCCGTGTACCATTATAAAAAATTTTTAACCTTCATTTGACTGGTAAAATCATGTAGATATTGTGGGTTGTATTTTCGACGGAAAAAAATTTCCAACACTTTGAAATCATTAGCTTACTTTAGCGCTTAAAAGCAACAAAAACGTTCAAAGTATAGATTACGAGTGTGCTATTATAACGTAGTGCTATTTTCGTATTGCTATTATAACACTTGCAAAAGTTTAGTTCAGCACAAAACATCGGGAAATTCGTCACGATCTCATCTATCTGTCCTATTACAGATAGTGAGTAAAGTTTAAAATAAAATCCCGAACAATTTTAATCTTATTTCCAGACCATTTCTAGAATCTCTATGAGATCGTGTTCGGGAAATATCTACCTTTTTCCCCCCGCCGCTTTTATGACAAACACCTTGTCAGCCGAGCTAGAGGAAAACCTGAAAGTGTTTATTCCCATAAAAGATTTAAAGAAGTATTGGTCGTCGGCTTTTTATTTCGTTTGGAGAACGCCTAAAAAGGAGTTCCGAACAAGAAATTCAAAGTGGTTTTCCCTTGAAAGAAGGGTAGGGCGAACACAGTGTACGGGCAATAACCTAAAAAAAAATGGATATAAAATCGTTGTTTCCAAACAAAAGGTCCAGACACTTTGCAAAGCCTTTTTTTTTGAGGAACATGAAAGATTTAGCCTAGAAAAGAACTATAATTTTTTCCGTACGCTGCAAACCTCAGTAACGTAATTCTATCAGTATCCAAAAAGGCTCCTTAATTCGGTTTAAAGGTATTTTATTCTTATATTTGAACTAGCTGAAAACCCGCACTTCTCTACGGAGTATATTCAAATTAAATACAACGGTCAATGTATGCAATTAATGCAATATATATATATATATATATATATATATATATATATATATATATATATATATATATATATATATATATATATATATATATATATATATATATATATATATATATATATATTTATTTATTTATTTATTTATAATAAGTGCGACGATCAATGCGTACAATTGATGCAAAAAAAAAAACAGTTTGAGGATCATATCTTTTACTGTATTTTATTAATTTGTGGATAATGTCTAATCGTCTGCTGCATTAGCAAGGAAAAAAATATATTTTTTTGTCTATTTAGTTGTTATTCACGTGACTATAAATGTATTTAAAGTACCAGAAAAAGAAATCACGTGATCGGCATTTAATAAATTTAATTATAAAAATTAATCTTTAAAAATTCACCAAAAATCAGAGAATGGTGGTAAAGATTCGAAAAATATTTCATTTAGAAGGAAATTTTATTCTCTTCCTCTTTGATGAAAAATTTTATAACTCTCAAATTATTATTTTAAATGCAAACTTAAAAAAAGTTACAAAAATAGCTTAAAAATGTAATTTTAAAAAATCTAAGAAGAAGTTTTCAAAAATCTTTCTTAGTGCACCCCTACACTATAAGAAGAATCGCCATGCAAAATTTCAGCCCTTTAGGTCCAGCGGTTTGGTCTGTGCGTTGTATGTCAGTCAGTCAGTCAGAGAGTCAGTCAGTTACGGAACTGTTTTATATATATAGATATATGTAAATAAAGGTAAGCATAATAGTAAATAAGTGAGAGAAAAACATTAATTGAATAAAAAATGACAACACTCTTTATTGACGAGACCACATGAAACCTCTTTTGTTCAGACAAATTCACGGGTTATGAAGAATTAAAACGCTATTGCCACAAAATGAAGATTTATTTTGAAATAATTTTTGTAAGTTTAAGCATTAAAAAATATCATTTTAGAATGAAAATTATTTTTCTGCACAAAAAGCTTATCCATTGTCTATTTTGGATATGCTCTAACTGAATGACTGTGATTTCAGCAGCTCTGGGTGCCTCCGTTCAATGCATATTCAAAATTCTTGGCTAAAATTTAGCATTTGTTAGGTGTGAAGATGTCTATGAGAAATGGAAATCTTACAAAACTCATACAAAATTTGGCAGAATAGAATAACGCAATCACTAGAGGGGTGTGCGTCAGTGAATGTTTTTCTCTGCGAAAAACTTTTGAATTATATCTGAAGGGGAAAAAAAGTATTTCAAATACGTTAACTTAGATCCAATTAAAAAATTTTGTTGATTTAAAAAAAAATAGATCTGTGAAATAGATTCTGGTGCCTCCGAACAAAATTTCTGATATAAAGTAAGTATAATTACAAGATAAATAGAACTTTTTATATGCTACATTTTTAAATTTTCTGTTGAATCATATAAACTTGACAATTCTATGTATTAATAAATGCTTTTTAAATTTTTTTTGATGAATTATCCCCTGAACTTGAAAGAAAATGATCAAAGGCGTAATTATAAGAAAGCAATTATAAGAAAGATTATAAGAAAGAATATAAAAGAGCAATTATATGAAAATTTCAAACAACAAAATTAACTGAAAATGAATTCAAATCTGCTTGAAGATGGCTAAAAGTATTAAAATAATGCATTGTCATCGGGTTCTGAGCTATTCAAAAAGTTTCAAATGTCTAGCCAGTCGGGAAGTTCGTTAAAAATCGATTGCAAGATTTGTACTGGACAAACACACAAACAAGAAAGCGAGTTAATGTAAACATGATAAAAAATATTTTACTTTGTAATTTGCTGCAAAATCCTGCAGATAGAGGCAGATTATAATTACCCTGGGATTAAATCGAGTGCTTTGAAATCATTGGATGACATTAGGGCTTAATAATTACAAGATAAAAAGAACTTTTTACGTACCATGTTTTTAAATTTTCTGTTGAATCATATAAACTTGACAATTCTATATATTAATAAATTCATTTTAAATTTTTTGATGAATTATCCCATCAACTTGAAAGAAAATTATCAAATTCGTAATAATAAGGTATCAAATGCGTAATCAATCCTTTAGCTCGAGAATTGGAAGTTAACTTACGTTTAACTTTTCATTTCCGTCCCGGCCGATAGATGGCAGCACCATTCTACAAAACAAAATTAACTAAAAATGAATTCAAACCTGCTTAAAGATGGCTAAAAGTATTAAAACAATGCATTGTCATCGTGTTCTGAGCTATTCTAAAAGTTCCAAATGTCTAGCGAGTCGGGAAGTTAGTTAAAAATCGATTGTAAGATTTGTACCGAACAAACACACAAACACACAAACACACAAACACACAAACAAGATAGCTAGTTAATAAAAACATGTTAAAAAAGTAGCAAAAACGTTTAAAGAATTAGTCTACGGCAGTGCTATCAGACTTGTAAAAATTTAGTTCCAGAATAAAACATCCTGAATTTCCTCACGATCCGATCGATCTGCCCTATTACCGACGGTGAGTAAAGTTTAAAATGAAAAAAAAAAAAAAATCCTAACGATTTTAATCTTATTTCCACACCATTTCTACTAGAATCTCTACGATCGTGTTTGGGGGAAACATCCACCCTTTTACCCTTGCTTTTATGACAAACACCTTGTCAGCCGAGCTAGCGGAAAACCGGAAACTGTTTATTCCCATAAAAGATTTAAAGAAGTATTGGTCGTCGTTTTTTTTATTTATTTCGTTTGGAGAACGTCTAAAAAGGAGTTCCGAACAAGAAATTCAAAGTGGTTTTCTCCTCAAAAAAGGATAGGGCGAAAACAGAGTACGGCAATAGCTTCCAAAAAAATGGATATAGAATCGGTGTTTTCAAACAAAGGGTTCAGACACACTTTGAAAAGCTTTTTTTTACGTAGACTGAAAGATTTAACCTAGAAAAGAACTGTGTTTCTTTTTTTTCGGTACGTTGCAAGCATCAGTGGCGTAATTCGATCAGTATCAGAAAAGGCTTCTTAACTCGGTTTAAAGGTATTTTATTCTTATCTTTGCATGTAAATAATGGTAAGTTTAATAGTAAAAGGAAAAGAATTTTTGTTTTTATTGAATAACATGTTGAGACAATATTTATCATTTCGTTACGCCTTCGTCATGGGTTTTGAAGAACTAATTTCGCAATTGCCACAAAATAAACTTAATTTTGATAAAACGTATTTTAGTATTTCAACGTTATTGTGTCATTCGTTGTTCAGACATATCAATTTTTCATTTTTAGTTATTTTGAGAAGTAATATTCTAAGCGTTTAGAAATAATTTTAGATATAATTCCGATTTCCTGTCTTTCAAAAAAATTCTAACTTAAGTTAAAAATAACTATTTATTTTTTTCCCAATAACTTAGGAATGGAACTAAGTATCATTTTTCTAAAATTAAAATAAATTTTAACCTAAAGCAACTGTCTTTTTCAGCAACACAACTGGCAACAAGGAAATTTAAAATGAACATATCTTTCGGATAAATTTAATGCTGAAAAATCTGAGGTTTTTATCACTTTCCGGGAAATTATCAAGTCAAATTTAGCAACCTTTTGATGTTGACCATTTAATAACATGCATGCATTAGTCATTAGTGAAAAACGTCAATTCGCTAAACAGTTTCTAATTATAAACAACACCATTGCAAGCTAATAGCTGTAGGGTATAACTTTAAGATCAGGAAACAAAAGTGTGTCAATTTAGAGAACTTTTGAAACTTGGATTTCCCTCTTGAAACCAAATGTACTGTGAATAGCTGTAAGTATTTCTGCACATCTGTAAATGTTCTTTAATTATCTTCAATATATGCTTATTTTGTGTGAAATACAATTTATTTACTGTCGTTCAGCATTTGACTGACTTTGGTGTAACTTTGTGAGACTTTGGTGAAGAGTTTCAGAATTCCAGTGAACCTGGCGACTTTTTTGGGAGCGCGGAGAAGCAATCAGATTTCATCAACGTGGTGTGGTAATCGAGCTCTGGAATGTTCCATTGCCAGAAAATCCGGGAAAGTCGCCATTGCTGTATAAGCATGCCCAACACGGATCCAAAGTAGTTCAGTCCTTTCTTTCTCATTTCTTAGCTCGGCTATTCTACAGGGTGTTGCCGAATTCGACCGACAAATTCAGAGGGGTGATAGTAGGCGTCAAGACGAACAATAATCACAGAGGAATGTATGACCGGAAACGCAAACCTGTTCAGCTAGAGGATAAACAAAGATGCAGAAATGAAGAGCCAACATTTCTGCATTTTTGTCGATCCTCTAGCTGACAATGTTTGCGTTTCCGGTCAAACATTACTATGTGATTCTGTTTTGTTTTTGAGTTATCTACCTCCTCCAGAAAAATAAGATATTTCCGGCCATACAGTGGGGTTGGTGAATGGTATGGTCTGATTTAGTAAACAGTTCCAGTGAAACGCAAACAGCCTTCCAGCGTCAGGTTTGCGTTTCCGGTCTTACGTTCCTCTATGATTATTTCTCGTCTTGATGCCTACTATCATCCCTCTGAACTTGTCTGTCGAATTCGGCAACACCCTGTATATCAAGGATTTCCAAAGTGACGTATATTTAGTGGACCGTGCGTTCAGTGCGGTCAAAAATCTGTTAACTTGAAATAGAAACCGACTGCGAATTACTAATCTTTGTGATTTAAGAATGCTGTTGACTAAAATAGAGCCTAATATAAATAAATTGATTGCTATGTACCAAGTTCATCCTTCTCATTAGTTTTGCTGTTATTTGTAATTTTTATTAAACGATTATTATCCTTCGGCATTTAAATTTTTTGTGTGTATTGCAAATGTAATTTTGGATGATTTTAATGAATAATTTTATAATTTCAAGATTGTCTTATTACAAGAACATATTTCTTTACTATGTTCTATATAGGTAGGAAAACAGATACATAAAAGGCCGAAAATTTGTCATTGTATTTTTTTAAACTCGAACAGAATAGTAAATCTCCAGGGGGGCGGTGAGTAATTTTTCCTCTGAAAAGGGGGCGGTAGGCCAAATAAGTTTGGGAACCCCTGCTGTATATGAAGTGTAGCCCTGTTACTGTGCCTCTGTGATTGCACTGTGTGAAGTCTTTTGATGAACTTTGCTCTAGCCCTAAATGATTGTTTGTAATGTTTGTGATCTGTTTGGGTCTGTAAAGGAAACAAATTTGTATCACGGATATTTGGAGTCGATATTCACAAATATCGACGAACGAAAGGCAATAGTATCTAGATTTCTTATATTCCCAATAGTCACGTAGTACGTTCTAATATGCTTTAAGCAATAGCAAGCAGTTAGCATTAAAATTTACTATCCCATATAAATAACGTATAAATTGCGCTAATAAAATATAAATTGCTTGTAAACGCAACACATTTTTGTTGCTGAAACCATTAATTCAGTGAAAGAAAAAAAAACTCTCGTGATGTTCGCTCTTTCCCCAACAATAGATCTCCCTCACAGATGAACGAAAAACAGGAAATCTATGTGTAACAAAAGAGCGCTGCATAAAGAGTGTTGTTAGGAAACTATTCCAAAAAAAAAATGGATAATTTGTTTCCCTCGACTCAAACGAGGCAAACATTAATATCCGATACAATAAGAGAAAATCGAGTGCAAAAACTTTTCAAAAAGTATCAATACGAAAAATTTCCTAAAGAGGATATTTGAAATTTCGCCAACACCATTTTGAATGCAATTTTCCCCTTTTCCGTGCAAATTCATCAAACTTTAGGCCTCAAATGGAAATCGCTTCTCTACACGAGCACATGAAAGATGAAATATGGAAACGGTGGAAAGGAGATGAAATCTTGTAGGGTAGAAATAAATGGCAATAAGTAATAATGTTCTCTTTTCTTGGAATATGAGGTCTATTTAGTTTTCCATTTGTTCATCGCTTGAATTGAAAAAAATATATATACTACGGCGTTTGTATGGATCATACCATACAGCAAATACAGAAAGATTATGAAATGTTTCTGAATGTAAATTGTTTTAACGATATGTTGCTTTTTTCAGTTAAAAAAGGAAAATTCTATTTTTCCGAAGAACTTACAAATTCCATAGCGAAATCAGTAGGTGTTTATATTCTTATTTACACGATTGTGACAGCCGAATCGAAATCGGTTATAAACCCTACACACATAGACATCTTCTCATAACTGTGACAGATGGCGTAGCATGAGATTGTTTCAAAAAGTATATACATTTGGCCCTGTGACAAAAGTTTCCAGATTTTTGGCGAACTTGGCGAGAAAATTATGTTGGATTTGGCGATTTTGGCGGAGCCAAAGACCCAATTAGATTTCATATATGTGGCGTGATTATGGATTTCTAGAATTTTCCATATCCAGAAGGTTTGGTTTGGAGCGCTATGGTTTACATTTTGGTACGCGAGAACTAATTAGACCGGGACCTACAGTTTAAGGCCGATTCTGAACGGCTACAAACATCCATGCCAACCGTAGGACTCGAATCCACAGGATCTGAACCGAATGCTAGTGCCCTAGCCATTCGGCCATCCCCTGACCCATTTTCAGAAGTATCAAAAAAGTCGCCAAGGGTATGCAAGTATGCTCAATTTGGCTCCAAGAAAAGTTCATTCATTCCTTTCTCATTGTTGCAACTTCAAATTGATGTTGTCCAAATGGCGCTGCGACGCACTTTCCATGTAAGTACTTTATTTTTTAACCAGTGGCTTTGGAATTGGGATGAGCAGTGGAGATCAATAATTCGAATCCCAGTAATATTGGGATGTTTGTAACATAGAAAATAGGTGATTTTGAGTGGACTGTGCTGCTCCATTACAAATCTAGATCGGACAGTATATTTGCCACACTCATTTCACACGCTGCTGCTTTGTGTGATCTGTAGTCCTGTTTTTGTTCATGTGTGTATGGTCTTGTGTTATGCCAAATCTTAAGTCTTTTGATGAACTTCGCTGTAATTCTAAGCGACTGTTTGTAACATTTATGATCTCTTCGGGATTTTAAGGAATACACTTGTGAAACTATTATCTAGAATAGTAATTCAGAAATATCATCGAACGAAACGTAAACTATTTTTTTTTATATTCCAGATAATTATATTGAACTCGGTGCATAATATAATTTACTGGACGAATACGCGTGCATCGCTACGGACTACATTTTAGGATAATTACAATGAGAAAATAATGAAATTGCTTTTTAGAGGATTTCCTTATAAACAATATTTTTTGTTTCTTCATTGGGTGGAACTCATATTACCAGACTCGTCCGCAAACTTACGCGTGAGCAAGCTACGTAACACTGACCGTGGGAGAAACAATTTTTTCTTAAATCTACGCCAGCGTATTTTAAAATTTGACCTTGACAGTTATTTATCGTCATGGAGAAGCTTACTTTGAGGAGAAATTGCAGTCTCTTAAAGTCAAAAACGAGGTAATTGGGTATTAGAAGAATGCGTGGCACGAACACTTTTTCTCCTTGAGCACAGCCGGTTAAAATAATCGCTTCTATTAAATTTTTATTCAGGGATTTGACTTGTAGTCTAGTGCCATTACACAATTTCGGTGGTTTTAAATTTCGAAAGAGCATTACAGGTATGTTCTTCCGCAAAGAGAGCTTGTGTTATGGAAGACCCGGTGATTTAAGGGAATTTAAAATCTCTACCGGATAGTTAACGGTATCATCTGAATTGCAACCATTGTCTATCCACTACCAAAATTTCAGCCCTTTAGGTCCAGCGGTTTGGTCTCTGCGTTATCTGTCAGTCAGTTACGGAACTGTTTTATATATATAGATTATTCCACATTTGCTGTAATAAAACATAAATTGCTTGCAAATGCTCATTGTCGAAACTTTTAATTCAGTGAAAAAAAAACTCACATAGTATTCCCGCTTCCCTCAACAATAGTTTTCCACAGATGAACGAAAAGCAGGAAATCTATGTGAAACAAAAGAACGCTGCATAAAGAGTGCTAGAAGGAAACCATTCCAAAGAAATGATAATATGTTTCCTTGACTCAAACAATGCAAACTTTAATATCCGATACAATAAGAGAAAAACGAGTGGAAATTTCTTTCAAAAAGTATGATGTGGTGAAGTGGCTCGTGATCGTATATATGATATCAGAAATTATGAGCAAAGACATACCTGTCATACTTTCTTTTATTGAAGTCTGCTGATAACTTGGAGAGTGTACTGCCGAACAAAAAGAACTTATACCGAGCACGGATATTCAACACGTACTTCTTCCACGTGTAGGCGCATCTAGATCAACCGAAAAAAACTCGTCCAACTCTCTAGACGTTCAACAACCCGACTGTTGAAATTCGCGCGCAGGCGAAACGGGGGAAAAATCTTGCCAAATTGGCGCTCGCCACAAAACCCATTCTGGTGAAAAAGCGCAATGCAATTGGTCAGCGGCGACAGTCTGCGGCGACAAAATGGACAAAAGAACTTTGCCAAATATGCCATGGGACTGGATCTTTATATCTACTAAAGGCGCTGGAAAAAATTGCAAAAAATTTATATCTAATAATTAAAATTCAAAATTGTGTAGCTTTATGCTACATATGAATACCAAAATTTCCAAAAGAGGACATTTTTCCCCTTCCCTTATCTCCAAAATAGGTGTAATATCCACCTTATCTCCAAAATAGGTGTATCCAACTCCTTCAGGGAGAATGGAAGTATAATGTGGGAGTACCTCAAGGTTCCTCATTGGGACCTATTCTGTGGTTGTTGGTGATAAACAGCCTATTGAAAGCAGAAGAAGATAATGTGGATTTCCACATACAAGCCTTCGCGGATGACTTAGTCATCCTGATTAAGAGCAAGGTAGTATATAAGTTTTCCCAGCTAGCCGAGACCGCACTAGTCAAGTGCGAGAACTGGGCAAATTACAATGAACTAAGGTTCAATATTGAGAAGTGCAGCTACACTATAGTGGGACCTAAGATAAAGAACCTAAGGAAACCGACCATAAAGTTATGCGGACAGAATATCAAATATAATAAAGAGATAAAATATCTGGGTGTCATAATTGACAACAAACTCAACTTCCACACCCACCTCGATAGCGTAAAGGAAAAATCCTTAGCAGTCATGAACAAACAACTAAGGTACTCCAGGAAAACCTGGGGTATTAAACCACTTGTCGCTAAAGAAATCTACCAACTGGTAGTCGAAAAGATCCTACTATACGGAGTCCCAACATGGTATAATGCTACACGTAGCATGAACGAAAAACTATTGCAGACTCAAAGACCATTTCTATTGCTACTTACAAAATGTTATAGAACAGTTGCAACAGACACACTAGCCGTCCTGGCAGGGTGTCTGCCACTAGACATTAAAGCCAAAATGGAGAAAACTCTCCATTTAATTACGAAAGAAAATGGCTCACATGTAATCAATGGGTTAACCCTCGACAGCAATAGCTGCGAGGTACGAAATTACAATATAAACTTAGTTGAGAATATCAGTAGCATCGACTGGTCAACCAGGCTCGAGCCGGAGTATAGTACCCAGTACTACACAGATGGATCGAAAATGGGAGACAGAGTCGGCTCTGGTATGATAAAGTATAAAGGGGAAACTAAAATTTACGAAGTAATGGAAAGGAACTCAAACCACAGTTCCTCGTATCAAGCGGAGTTAAGAGCAATAGAGATGGTCATAGAGGATGCGATAAGAACTCGAACAGCTGAGTTCGACATATATACCGACTCCATGAGTGCCCTTCAAGCACTCAAATCGAAAAGCTATAAATGCCAGTTGGTAGATAATCTAAAAAAGACTATGACAAACCAAGATCTAGACATTTCCTGGCATTGGGTGAAAGCCCATGCTGGAAATAGCAAAAATGAAGCAGTGGATGAAGTCGCGAAGAAAGCGACTCAATTACCCACTATCAATAATACTTACAAGAGAACTAGAAGGCAACTAAAGGGCATATTATTGAAAGAAGCCATAAAGGAATGGCAAGAAAGGTGGAACAATTCCACCAAAGGCAGACGTACTTATGAGATCTTCCAGACAGTAAGTCTGGACAGAGTCCAAGGGGACTTCCTGAAGAACCAGGCGATTACTGGACACGGCTGCTTTGGACAGTATCAAGCCAAGTTCTTTTGGGAAGACGGACAGTTGCAATTGTGGGGAGGAACAGACAGTCGAGCACTGTCTGTTTGATTGCAGTAATTTTGAAATTCATAGAAGTAACCTGCCAAGGAATGCCCATACCTGGACCAAACATAAATTCTTTAACGATCACTACTGCAGCCGAGTAGTGAATAAAATCGTTAAAGATCTGATGGACTATCACGTCCATCAGGACTAAGGCTTGTCAAACTATTACTATTTATCTGTTTGATACCTAAGCTCTCATGCTTAAAATGTATATTTATCTCGATGTAACCCACTGTATTTATGTGATCTGTATATCTTTTGAATAAAGTATTGTATTAATAGCGTTTTGGCTGATTTATTGTTGTAATGTGTTACTGTTAGGGTTGATAGGATTGGCTCTTTGGGGCGACTCGATATAGTTGCGGATGACTACCAGGTCAAGGACCGAGACCTGGGTTGGTAGCCAATTTGAAGTATGGGAGAATATTGTAGTTACCAAAATAGTTGCAACCAAGTGTCGGAGCGAGGGATGTGCTCCATGCGACGACCAAGTTATCAAAAACCGGTTGGATGCCTACACGGCGGGACGATTACAAGTTTAGACTTTCCCCTTCCCATGAAAATTCATTGTACTTTAAGCCTGAAATGGAAACTTCTCTACACGAACACATGAAAGATGAAATATAGAAACGGTGGAAAGGAGATGAAATCTTGTAGGGAGAAATAAATGGCAATAAATGACAATGTGCAGTTATCTTGGAATATGAGTTCTATTTTGTTTTACTTTGTTCATCGCCTGAATTGAAAAAAATCATTATTCTACGGCGTTTCTATGGATCAAGACACAGCAAATATAGAGAATTTGTAAATTGTTGCTGGACGTAAATTGTTTTAACAAAATGTTGCTTTTAGCAGTCAAAACAATATAAATACTACTTTTCGGCAGCGTATATAAATTCCATAGAGAAATTTTTAAAAAATTTCTTGTATTTTTATTTACAGATCCGTGACAGTGGAATCGAAATCGGTTTTAAACCCTACGCAAAGGGAAACCATCACAAGAATGTGACGGATGGTGAAATATGAGAGTGTTTCAAAAAGTATATATATTTGACCCTTTGGCAAAACTTTCGAAAACTTTGGAAAACTTAGCAACAAATTTTGTAATATTTGATGATTTTGGGGATGCCAGGAGACCCAATTATCTTATCTATGTGGCATGATTATTTATTTCTAGAATTTTCCATTTCCAGAATGATATATTTACTATAGGTATACACGCATGCCAGATTCGGCTCCAAAATAAGTTCCTTCATTCCTTTCTCCTTTCAATATCGATAGATTTGTGTGATCTGTCGCCCTGTTATTGTGCCTGTGGGGTTGTGCATATTGGGACAAATCTGAAGTAATTTGATGAACTTAGATGTAGTTAAAAACGACTGTTTTGTAACATTTCTGATCTGTTAGGGACTTTAAAGTGATACATTGGTAACGCTGTTATCTAGAGAAGTATTTCACAAATATCATCGAACGAAACGCAACACAATCTATTATTGTTATTCCCGATAGTCACATTATACGCTCTGTTATACTTTAATGCATAACACGCGGTGATGTACTAAATTTATTATCCCATATTTCGAGCTAATAAAACATAAATTTCTTATAAATGCAATGCTCATCATCGAAACCTTTAATTCAGTGAAAAATATCTCTCATGATGTTCGCTCTTTCGCCAACAATAGCTCTCCCTCACAGATAAACAAAAAACAGGAAATCTCTGTGTAACAAAAGAGCGCTGCATAGAAAGTTCTGGTAGGAAACCATTCCAAAGAAATGATAATCTGTTTCCCTCGACTCATATGAGGCAAACATTAATATCCGATACAATAAGAGAAAAGCGAGTGCAAAAAACTTTTCAAAAAGTATCAATACGAAAATTTCCTAAAGAGGATATTTGAAATTTCGTCAACACCATTTTGAAAGCAATTTTCCTCATTTCCGTGCAAATTCATCGTACTTTAGGCCTAAAATGGAAATCGTTTCTCTACACGAGCACATGAATGATGAAATACAGAAACGGTGGAAAGAAGATGGAATCTTGTAGGGTAGAAACAAATGGCAATAAGTAATAATGTTCTCTTTTCTTGGAATATGAGGTATATTTTCTCTTTCGTTTGTTCATCGCTTAAGAAAAAATAACTTTATACTATGGCTTTTGTATGGATCAAACCATACAGCAAATACAAAGAAGTTATGAAATGTTTCTGCACGTAAATTGTTTTAACGAAATGTTGCTATTTTGCAGATATATGTGCTAATTTTTGTAGCGTATACAAATTCTATATGGAAATCAAAAGATTTTTATAATTTGATTCACATAGTCGCATGACCCCTACACAAAGGGAGGCAAATTTCGATACAAAGGAAATTTCGGAGCACAGGACACGTCCCAGTGCTTTAAACTTCGAATGTACGAGGGTATTTCAAAAAGTAAGAGCAATTAGAATAGTTTGAGATATATAACTCAATTAAAAGTTCAACTGATATGTCATATTTCTAAGTCATCACCCTCCCTTTCAGTACCCTTCACCCAGCATATATATATACAGGTATATATATATATATATATATATATATATATATATATATATATATATATATATATATATATATATATATATATATGTCAGAATATAAAATATGCGGGGCGATCGCGCGACCTTAAAACGGGATTTTAGTTAGTAAAATATTGGATTAACAATTTAAAAGTCTGGGAGTTCAAATAAGCGGCATCAGGTTTTGCAGTGAAAATAGAATTAATGGGTTCGACTTGATTCGATTACCAAAGAACCACAGAACCACATGGAGAATTTTAGGTAGATGTAGCCTTGAGCTGGCGCTAAGAAAGGAAATGTTTAGGTCAGCTAAAAAGCGTGTACGTTATGATGAAATGAATAAGTAATGAGCGTCACTAAGCGTTGGTTTTTAAGGTTGAGACAAAGCAAATTTTCAGAGCCATGGAGAGATAGCAACGAGTAAAGATGTGTGCTGTAGGCGCACAGATTTTAATGGGGATTGGGAAGGAAATTATTAAGTTATGGAGCTGAGGAATTAATTATGAGTTAATAAAGATATTTAGGAAAGTCAACTAGACTGGTTTCTGGCTAATCGTATCAACACCTTGACTGCACTGATGGAAGTTTATAAATTATGAGTGTCCTCGCCGCCGGACCACGGACTGCAAGATGATTCTCAGGATGTTTGGAATATTACGTTAAATAGATCGGGCGTGAAGCACCAAAGTCCGACATATATATATATATATATATATATATATATAATGAAACTTCTCTGGACAGCCACCTTTCTAAACCACTTTTCCCTCAAAATGACCAATATTTTTCGAACCCATGACTGGCCAACATAGAGAAGTTTCTCTGTATACGGAGATTCCTTCATTAGTGAGAGAAGGGTGTATCAGTGTATTGGTTCGCTTAAAAATGGGTGAAGATCAATTCGGATGGAATAAGGAAGTGAGTGCAAAGGAGGGAGAAGGGTATTGAAAAAGAGGGTGATGACGTAGAAATATGAAATGTCATGTCAGTTGTACTTCTAATTGAGTTATAGTATATCTTAAAATATTAGATTTGCTCTTACTTTTTGAAATACCCTCGTACATTCGAAGTATATGGAACAGGGGTCCTGTGCTCCGAAATTCCGTCCACATTCGACTCAAGAGTGTAATTGAAAGGATAGATATAACACTTGGAAAGCGTAATTTATAGGGTAGGAAAACATAGAAAAGGGAATACAATTTTTTACCTATTATTGTCATATATATATGTAAAAATGGATGTATGTATTTATGTTCCAGCTTAACTCTGGAACACCTGGAGCAATCTAAACCTAACTTGGTACACATATGAAAAAAAAATACTGTGGGGGGTAAGACACCCCTAGCACCCCTAGGGTTGTGTGTGGGTGGGAAAGGGATGACATTTAAAATAAACCTAGATTAGTGTCGAATCGCCAGTTTTCGGGGTCGATGAGTAGAATGATTAGCCTCCCGATGCCATTTAAGTCGATGTTCAGTCCCATCGGCATGGGGGTGAAAAAACAGTGAAAAACAAAATGACCAAAATGACCGATATAAACCGAGTACAATCGAATCCAGTTAATTGGACCATCGGTTAATCGGACCGAATCCTAAAGAAACGAAACAAATCCTATTCCATAACGCTAATAGGGCATGTTTGTGTTGTCGAACCAGCTGGTTATTAGGACCAAAATGATCTCTCCCCGATGTGGTCCGATTAACCGGAATATACTGTATAAACATGAAGAGGACCAACCATTCAACTCTCATGAGTTCAATGTAATAATTATAAATACTAATAGTTGGGAATATTCTATACAATCCGGATCTTCTTGCTGAAAATATATAAATTAATTAGCGTCAAATATCTTAGAAAGTCAAATGTTTAAAGCATATTTCCTTAGGCAGTAGATTCCGATATGTGGAAGTCCGGTTTAGGGAAAGCATGTACGTATAATTGTGAATTCATAATATAATAAGGGCCTTATAACAGAGCCATAATGGGAGGTAGCCGACATTTTGTATATGTCACCGGTCTCCATTTCCCTTTAAGCTAAGGCCAGTTTCCGGTTTATCGTAGCCTGCACGTTTAAAGCATACAAAGCGTATCAATCGATGAGAGTGAGTGATCATTCTTATCGGATAGGACGATCTCGGTAGCTTAATGAGATATTTCGGTTTCAAACTCTCTCCCCGGATACCTTTAGAGCTTAAATAATCTATCGAACGCGCCCGAGAATCTATCTAACAGCGGAATGGGCTAAAATTGTCTGCGACTATCATGTTCGGATATAAAGACTTGATTTTAGAAACATGTGTATAACATTAATGTTTAAGAAGTTTAAAAGACCAAGACATGGGAAAACAGAAAAATGGTGTCAAATTTTCAACCGAATACAGAAGGAAACGCACTTTCCATGGCCTATACAGTGGTATTCAAATCTGTTGTTGTTGTTGTTGTTGCTGTTGTTTATGGCCCTTGGCCGACAGCAACATCAGATCAAGTCCTATATAGACTATTGGGCTGAAGGGGGTTGGTTCCGATTTGAATTAGTCTCACAAGGGTTGGAGTCCGACTTGGCTATGAACCGGTACCGTAGTTTTGAACCGAGTCACGTGAAGAGATTGGTACACTTGACCCTCCACCTCCAGAGGTAAATTTGAGAACTTGGAGGACATTGCAGCCGCGGAAGATTTTTCGTGCACCAGCCGCCATTAATGTACCCGGCGGTGAATTTGCCAGCGACGGGCATTGAACCAGTGATGTTCAGATCACTGGCACGCTGCCTTTGCCAACTGGGCCGCCGTAGCCCGGTATTCAAATTATTTATTTCAAATTGAAACTTGAAAATTATCCACTTTAAATCACTGATTCTTGCGACATCATCGGAAAAGAAAATCAGAAGAAACGGAAAGCTGAATTAGGCTCCATACCAGAACTCGGACAACCTGTAATAGCTAGGTTTTACAGTTTTATACACTTGGCAATGTGACTGCTAAATATAGTTTTATTACATCGTGCAAGAGCCCAGGTCAAACTAGTAGTTTGCGTATCGAGATTTGGTAATGGGGTTGCTCGGATTGAATCCAACCAGTGTCACTGAATTTCCTGGTGTCTACGCTTGGTATGGGCACTTTAAATCTGTACGCCGGAAAGTCCCTCCGTGTGGTTTATAGGGGTGGGTAGAGGTTACGATTCCTTCAAATGTCACTCTTGGGCCTGATCGGTCTAAATTGAGGTGGCACAGGGGGCAATGTTGGTTCACTTGAACGGTGACCCTATTACAAGATACCAAGGACTTTCACAGTGTTGAGTTGACGAATGTTGAAAGAAAATATGTGCGGCGCGTTGAAAAAAAACCCCATTTTACATGAAACAGAGCTTCCATTTCTCTTATCGCTTATTTTTGTATTCACCTTTTTCTTCGTCTGTTTTTACAGGACCGATATGTATACGGCTGAATTAATATATTTTTGTCTCTATCTTATTGTTGGTTTGCTTTGGTTTGGAGCACTACGGTCAATTTTTGCTACACGAGGGCTAATTATATTATTGTTGAACATGTGGTTTTAGTTGTTTCTCTTTCCCAATTTGTTGTGTTTATGGGCCATGAATATTATTCTCAATTTTAACAGATTTTAACTCAAGGAAATGGGTTAGCTTATTCAAAGATTTATTCATGTTGTGAGCAAGTGTTACCCCCCTCCCAAAAAAAATAACAAAAAAAGAAAAACACCTACTAGTTTGTACAACTATAAATTTCATCTTTTTATGTATTTTGTAGACGGTTTCAGATGGACCAAAGTTTCCGGAAAAACTCTAAGATAAGTAATTAATATCTTCTTTCTTTCATGGTGATTTTATTACACGGGGATTGGCCATTGTCAATTTGAACGAGCATCAACACAAAAATGAGTGAACCTTTACCTAATTCACGAAGTTTTCTGCTTTTTAGCAGTAGTGTGAGTTATTTACAGAGACTGCTGATATATACAGTGCAGTTTGTACTTTTTTTGTTCCGGTTTTATGCTATGGATGAAGCTTAGTGAATCTCAGAATTAAAAAAAAAAGTAACAGTTTCGTCTTAAGCAAAGCACCGAATGTAGAGATAATAAATGTGCTGAGAACACTGCTAACGGAGATTTCTTGAAAGCACCAAGAAAGAAAATTACCACGACTGGAGGTGCTGGTTGAAATCTGAGAATCGCACCAGGGAGTGGTGTGAGTTCACCTATACGGTGCCTCCGTTGAAAGCAACCAACGATTCTCGTGGATTATGTTCAGATGTCTTCACTGACAAGTGTCCCGCATTGGAGAACATATTCCATTCTGGTGCAAGCTGTCAGTGAAGCAGAAATAAGTGAACGTTGGCAAAACGGTTACAGTTTTTAGTTTTTTCAAAATTCTTCTGTAACTGGCAAACTTAATACTATCCAAAACCGCTTTGTTACTTGCTAAGGCGTCGTACTAGTTACATTTTTAATGATTATTGAGCAGATATTTGTATGACCTCTATTACAATTTGAGAAATGCAAAATATAGAGACGAAGGGACAGTGGCATCGTCTGGAATGGGATCTTGGAATGCTATCAGTTCTCGTATTCGAGATCGTCAATCCCCCTTTCAATGGAATAAAACCTATTTATCGATTGAAATTATTCTCTTCACACGCTTTCTTTCTTGGAAATAAAAGGGGCTGTAACAGTTTATTCTCTGTTAACAATAAATTGGCAATACCCATGGCTATTAAAAAATATTATTTAATGACTCTTTGGTAGTCAGTTCTAAGGTTCGACTATTACTAGGTGTTATAGATGGATTATAAAAAGCTGTAACTCAAATTATATATTACAGAAAAGAACTAGAAATTAATTTTTATCATAATCGAAATCGCACTGTAGAATTCTACTGTACTATCTGATCCTGCTGTTATAAAAAAGATTCTTTGATGCAGGGAAGAACGATGCACTTGCAGCTGGAGCAATTCAAGATTTTTATACAGTTTACATGTCCTAGAATGGCGAATAAAATAAAATAAGCAAGATTCCAGAAGTTGATCCAAGATCCCGTTTCGTTGAAATTTACAGTGCTATATGAAATACAAGGTGTGGCCATTCCTTTCCAGGACTGATCTAATAACTCCAGAAAATATTACATGAAATACATACCCATTTAATATGTCTCGAAGTAACTCTCACCTGCCCTAATGCACTTCTGTGCTCGGCTGTATAAGTTTCGGAAACAACTTTTAATGTCCTCCTTCTGAATGCTCTTTAATATGGACGTCACCGTTTTCTTGATGGCCTAGTCATCCTCAAATCTTGTTCCCTTCAGCAAATCTTTCAGTTTTGGAAACAAGAAAAAGTCTGCCGGGGCTAAGTTCGGAGAGTTTGGAGGATGCTGCATCTCCATGACCTCATTCTGGGCCAATTTGCTGAAGGGAATAAGATTTGAGGATGTCGTAGTCATCAAGAAAATGGTGACGTCCGCATTAAAGAGCATTCCGAAAGAGGACTTTAAAAGTTGTTTCCGAAACTTATACAACCGATCTCAGAAGTGCATTACGGCAAGTGGGAGTTACTTGTAATTTGATGTAATATTATCTGGAGTTGTTAGATCATTCCTGGAAATTAATGACCGCACCTTGTATGTCTATTTATTGGTCCCAAAACACAACGAAAGTTGGTCACGAGTGTCGAATAATATAAAGAATTTCGCTTTAAATTCCCAATATACCTACGAACAAATAGCTATACAATAGTATTACACCAAGCAATTCATACTATCTCTGGCATGAAATCCAAAGACTCGATCCGATTTTATAAGATCGATATGGTCTAAAACTATCCTAGAAACTCGATGTTCTACCTATATCTTAACACTATTATTGGATTACTCATCACGATCTTATCTGCTCTGATTTTATATGAATATGTCTTTGAAACTAAAACCAATGTTTTTCTCAATTAACAAATAATTTTTAGTCTATTACGTAGTGAAACGAGATGCTAACTTTTGAAGAATTTTAAATTTCTTATTTCAATTGACATTTTTGTCCGCTGTGATACATCCGTAGTGTAGATCGTCGCTGTGTTGGGAAAGTCCCCCCTATCAGAATAGAAAGCTAAGTCGAATTTTACCGATGTCTGAGCGGCTCTAGGTCTCTTATAGCTCTGAAACACGTTTTACGATACCTCAGAGAGAAGACGCCATCGATTAGCCTAATGGAATGGACTTGGACTTAAATTCAGAAATGGCAGTAAGCATGGGCTTCTAGATCGAGTCACACGTCATAAAATAGCACTCTTAATTTTTTGAAGTGGGGTCTTCTCTCGTTCGAGGAACGGCGCTATAAAGGGCTTGATTTCGGCGTCGAAATTGGGTGCCTAAGCTCTGAGATGGTTTTGGTCGGGCAGAAACAGTTCAGTATAGCTATCTCTTCTGTTAGAAAGATAATTATAAATTTTATACAATCTATTTATATAAAGATCAAATATCACTCACTTACTGATCACTATATCATCCATATATTTAAGTTGCTAAGCCGATTCTTCGGGCAGAACGTGAATAATTACAAGATAAAAAGAACTTTTTATATACCATGTTCTTAAATTTTCTGTTGAATCATATAAACTTGACAATTATGTGTACTAATAAATACTTTTTAGAATTTTTTGATGAATTATCGCATCAACTTGAAAGAAAATGAAGTTAATTGGAAGTTAACTTGCGTTTAACTTTACGTGCCCGTTCCGGCGATAGATGGCTGCACCAGTCTATAAAACAAAATTAACTGAAAAGAAACTCAATTCTGCTTAAAGATAGCTAAAAGTATTAAAATAATGCATTGTCATCGTGTTCTGAGCTATTCTAAAAGTTTCAACTGTCTAGCTAGTCGGGAAGTTAGTTAAAAATCGATTGCAAGATTTGTACCGGACAAACACACACACACACACACAAACAAACAAACAAGAAAGCGAGTTAATAAAAACATGGTAAAAAAACTGCTCCATCCATTTACTTAATTTCGGTCTTAAACGTAAGATTTTTATCTATAGATGTGTCAAATTTGGTTTTTATAATCGACATTTCTATTAATGAGCGATAATTTACAATTAAATATTGCTTTCTGCGTGCGCTCAGTGACATGTTTAAATCTGGCTTTAGATACTCATTAAGCACGAGACCGCATAAACAGATTAATTTGCTTCAGCGGACGCTCAGCGACATGTTTTAATATGGTTTTATATACTTACTAAGCACAAGGCCGCAGAAACACGTTAATTTGTTTATTCCGAGTAATCTCAATAGCTCTTTCTCTTCTATTTTTATTTTCAATTATGTTTGTGGTATGAAGCATTAAACCTGACGGAAATTGTTTATTTCGCGTGTTGAGTCACCCTATTTCTTTTCATTGGGTTCTATAGTAATTTTTTAAAGTGTTTCTGTCTCTTCTTAATAATATGACTTTCAACATTTGGCAATGATGTGTTCAGTATAATTCGTGTATTACTACATTTATTTACTATCCAGCCTTCATGTTTTGACGGGTACCAACTAGTTGGAGCACAAAGTCCTAGGATGTTGAAATTTTGCATAGTGGTTCCTCTTACACCCTAGGGCAGGGGTTCCCAACCTTTTTATAGTACCGTACCTGTACGTTGTAAAAAATTTGACGTACCGGTAGACCAAAAATTTTGAAATGGGGAATAAAATGCAATGGAGAACAAAATAAATTAGGATATATAAAAAATCATTTTAGATAAATATCCTGAATTTAATACACTTACCTTAACAGCTTCTTAATATTTATTAATAATGCAATTACTATTGATTAATAATATGCAATTAATTTAAAGATGTTAAAACACAAAACACAATTTTTAGTAGAACTCAGACACAGTTATAATTCGAAAACACAGTTATAGACACAGTTATAATTCGCAGGCGAGTGGCAAATTTTTATGGGGTGGTCATAGATAACACATTCAGGTGTAAACGGCATCTTTTGAGATAAGGTAAATCCCAATAAAGTATTACAACACAAGCAATGAATAAGAAATTCCAAACTAAAATATTAAAACGTATGGATTATTAGTTATTGCAGTCATTTCTTTTCTTTTTTCGTAATACAGATTTTTAATAGATTTTTGTTTTAAATTGTAAAATCCTTTGCGAACCGGTAGCTGCTTGTCCGCGTACTGGTACTGGTACGCGTACCTATTGTTCGAAACCACTGCCCTAAGGGATCATTAAGAAATATTTTTTTCAATGTTACCTCAATCAGACTCTTAAAAACGTAATTGACCCAGTCATTCAAAGAAATACATACTTTGCTACTTCTGAAAATCTACTCCTTTGTATGATATCAGATGATCGCAGTCATGTAAGAGATCTTGGATTACGTCGGATTCTAAAAGCAAGGTTCTGAATATGAAGGAGACATCAGAAAGTTTAATTCAAAGTATAAACTTCGATGCCAAGGATTATATTGATATGATTGAATGTAATGATGTTAAAGTAACGGAACCACGCCTCGTATGACGAAGCATATTTCTGATGACAAACTAAAGCAATTTATGAAGGAAGCAAAAGAATCTGATCACGAGAGACAAAGTATTGACTTCAATAATTTTCCATGTCACACACAAGCAGTAGAAAGGATTGTTAATTTATTTACCGAGTCATCCTTGTCCGTTCGTTTTCACTTCTGCAAGCGATGCATTGATTAAAAAAACAATCTTAAAAGATAATGCTAAAATTTGAAACAAAAAGAAACAATTCATTGTGTCGGTGAAATAAGTAATGGAAACACTGTATAATTACTATGGACTTTTGAAACACATGAATGTCTTTTTCAAAGTAGCGTTTTGCTCTTAAAGACATTACATTAATATTTTTATAAATAAGTGTGATTTGTTTATTTTAACTTAGGTCAGTTAACCAAAAATTGCTTTTCTTTCATTCCAATGAGTATTATAAGAATACGCTACTGTAAAATTTATATGATGAAAACCGCGAAATTCTACAAGATTAGTTGTTTTGTAATGGCATCTAAAAATCAGAAATACTTATAATATGTAAGTTTTCTGTAAAAATATTAAATTTCAAATATTTTATTTACAATATATATATATATATGTATATATAAATATATACACTGCTGGCCCCCCCAAATTGCAACACCAAGAAAGACAAGAGATATCACAACAAAATTTATTTTGTAGATAACATGTTGACCAAGTATCAAATGATTAAATTTATAGACTTCTGTGAAGTGTGGTTCCTGCCAAAATCAGTAGCCAGAGTAGCCGCCATTGTTGGAGATCACCGCTGCCACACGCCTCGGCATTGATTCAAAGAAACTTTGGATGAGTTCTTAGGGTACAGCAGACCAAGCAGCTTCCACACGTTGCCAAAGTTGATCTGCTGTGGCAGCTGGGGATGGAATCTGGGTCAATCGTAGAGCAACCATGGACCACATGGTTTCTATCGGTGAAAGATCCGGAGAGCGAGGCGGCCAAGGAAGCAATTCAATCTGGCGATTGACGAAGAACCGTTGGACAATGCGTGCCACGTGTGGTCGCACATTATCTTGTTGAAATATGGCTATGGGCAAGCCCTGAAGGTAAGGAAGGACAACTGGCTCCAACACCTCGGAGATGTAGCGAGATCAAATAAAAATATCCCAGTCGACAACCACTGGAAAAATGTTCTCGATAGGTAAACACTGAGCGAAGCGAAACCAATAGGTCTAAAACTGAAGAAAAAGATCGCAAAATTTCTAGTTTTCTAACCCTAATTAGGCGACATTTGTCTACTTTGGTTCAGGGGATTAGTTCAATTTTAATCTGAATCTAGAGGTCTACAAATCAACAAGGTACTGCTATAAACATTTATTTACAACACTTAAAGGGGGTCTACATAATGCCACAAATCTACGAGCCTACTTTCACTGCGAAGTCTTAAGTTTCGTCTGGTCGAATTCTAAAAAAATAAAATGAAAAAAATGGGGGCGCTGTTCGCTACGTCATACAATAAGTCACAAATACACGGCAGCGCCTAAGAAGGAATGGTGTTAAAAAATGAGTCAACTAGGCAAGATAATTTGTAAAACATGATCCTTTGAATAAACCAATACCTAACCAATAATATGAGTTCAATATCTGGTGCCATTGATTACCCCCCCCCCCGTCACCTCCAAAATAGAAGTGAGCAATTTTAAATCAAATGCAAAATGCCCTTCCAGCTCAGAGAGGCTGTCATAAGATATTTTATACATATGGAGTCAGATTTTTAAAAATCTTTGTTGAAAAATTTATGACATTTAAGATAAAAGTATTCCAAAATAAAAAAAGAAGGAATTAAATACGTATCTTCTCCAGAGGAATTTTTTTTAAAGGAGTTACAAATATCTCGCATTCCAAAACTAAAACAAACTCTTGAAGAAAACACTTCGACATGTGCTACAACAGAAATAGGACGAGTATTATACATGTATATTATGATATCTATATACTATATAAAACAGTTCCGTAACTGACTGACTGACTGACAGATAGCGCAGAGACTAAACCGATGGACCGAAGGGCTGAAATTTTGCATGGCTATTCTTCTCACAGTAAGATAGATTTTTGCACTAAGAGAGATTTTTGAAAAATTCTTCTTAGATTTTTTAAAATAAAATTTTTAATCTGTTTTTTTTAAATTTTTTTAAGTTTGCATTTAAAATAACAATTCGAGGGTTGTAAAATTTATATCACGAGAAAGATAACAAAAAATTCCTTTAAAATAAAATCTTTTTCGAATCTTTACCTCCATTTTATGATTTTTGATGAGATTTTAAACATTTAGTTTTAGAATTTAATTTATTAAATGCTGATTAAGTGGTTCCTTTCTTTTTATAATACCTTATACTAATTTTGTGTGACGTGCATTCCAAGGAAATAGACAAAAAAATATTTTTCCCTTTGCTAATGCGGCAGTCGATTGGACATTATCCAAAAAAAATATTAAAATACAGTAAAATATATGTTCCTGAAATTGTACTATATTGACTGCACAATATTCTTTAGTATGTTCTATTAGATTTAATTTGAAAATTTTCTTCTACATTATTTTGTCTATAAAAAATATCCGTTACGTTCTTTTTTATAAAAATATTTTTTTATTTCTTTAAATCAATTGCATACATTGATCGTTATATTTATTATATATATATATATATATATATATATATATATATATATATATATATATATATTATATAATGCTAATATATATATATATATATATATATATATATATTAGCATTAATTGCTTACATTGACTATTGTATTTAATTTTAATGTACTCCGTAGCGAAGTACGGGTATTCAGCTAGTATAGTTATATATTCTGTGACGAGTACTATATTATAATTCGAGAGGATTTTATTCCTGGCATGTGCTTTCCTCCTAGTCTTACTTTTTGGTTCATTATCATATTCCACCACCAAGCGTGTAATGCAGCGGCATACCGTCTATCCAGGAAACTTAAGTTTGTTCCATTGAAACGTACGCACTATCAAATCCCTCATTAGTCCTGCGAGATCTCTTTTATCCATTCCGGAAAAGCTGAAGAATATAAAAACAAATGAAACATACTTTCTAGATGGAAAAATGTACAAAAAGAATATTCAAGTGGATAAAAATATCCCTATATTTCTCCTTATTCCACGATCTATTCACCTGTTCAATATTTTGTTCCCTTTACGCATTGCTAACTGTTCTGTATTCCTGGCCCCCGAATTTATTGCGTCATCAGTAATATTTTCCTAAAAAATTCTACCCTCGATGACAGGGTAAAACAATATGTCCTCGTATACGTAGAAGTGTTTTTTTTAAATATGTAATAAAACCGGGGGATAATCCCCAATTAAAATCAAAATTCCATTATAATTCATTTTTAAAGTGGATACTAAGAAGATGTGTATTCCTGTTTTATAATGTAATATATATATATATATATATATATATATATATATATATATATATATATATATATGTATGTAGATATATTTATATATATATATATATATATATATATATATATACATATATTTATATGTATGTAGATATATTTATATATATATATATATATATATATATATATGTATATGTATATATATATATATATATATATATATATATATATATATATATATATATATATATAGTGCGTGTAAAACTTTAAAGACAGCAAACAATTGTAAAAATTTGGATAAATGTCAAAGGAGATAGTTGAAAGGGAAATTTAATGTTGATCATAAAGTTGAAATAGTAGTACTAAAATCAACAAAATGTATCTTCGAGCCTTTTATTGCTAAAAATAATAATTATGGAAACAATCGTTATTTTCTTCTGTATAAAAACTTTAAGGAAACTACTATTTTTTATAGAAATATTACGCAAAGCTATGATTGATTTGCACGTTAAATACTCTTGTGTATAGTGACTGTTCTGACGTTTTCTATTAAGAGTTTTGTTATTTTTATAATGATTCCAAAAGGAAGTAAACTGACTGAATATGAAAAAGTTGTTGAATCTTTTACATTACCAGGAATGAGTTGTCGGTCTATTGCAAAAAAGACAGGAAGATCTAAAACCGTCATAGGTTTAGATCTAAAACCGTCACTTGTGTATAGTGACTGTTCTGACGTTTTCTATTAAGAGTTTTGTTAATTTTATTATGATTCCAAAAGGAAGTAAACTGACTGAATATGAAAAAGTTGTTGAATCTTTTACATTACCAGGAATGAGTTGTAGGTCTATTGCAAAAAAGACAGGAAGATCTAAAACCGTCATCAGCAATTTTTTCAAGTTAAAAGACGAATACGAAAAAAAAAACCCCGCTGGAGGTCGACCAAAAATCTTGTCACCCACAGAGGAACGGAAAGTTTGAAAGTTAGCTTCAACTGGAAAATACTCAAGTAAGGACATTTTACGAACAACTGGGTTCAATGTGTGCAAGAAAACAATCTGGAATGCAATTACTCGATGTGGGAATTTTCAATACAGAGCAAAATTGTGCAAACCACCTTTATTGACTAGACACAAAACCCTGCGTTTACACTTTTGCAAGACAAGTGATGACTTGGGGCGACAAAAGGCTGCAGGTTATTTTCTCCGATGAAAAGAAATGGAACTTCGATGATCCTGATGGTTCGAAGTATTATTGTCATTATTTGAGAAAATAAAAGAAATTTTCAAACCGTCTATTAGGTGGCGGATCTATTATAATATGGGGCTGTTTTTTTTTTTTAACGACGTGGGGTCAATTGCATTTCTTTTAAAAAAAGTTAATTCAAAGCTAAACACTCTTTCTCACCATCTTTCATCTGTTGCAACACTTCTGGCAGTGGAAAAAATGGATTTTTCAGAAAAATAATGCGCCTATCGACACGAGCCGTAGGTCAAAACTCTGGTTCCAGAAGAAAAATATTGAAGTCTTGCAATAGCCACTCAGAAGTCCTGATCTAAAACCTATCGAGAACTTGTGGGGAGATCTACAAAGACGACTTTACAAAAATAGGAGGCATTTTCCCCAGCTTCAGAACTCCGATCTAAGATTGAAGATGAATGGTACAAAACCAGTCTCGAATTGTGCCAAAAATTAAATCTTATCTTGCACTGTAAAATCCCCCCGACTATATATCGTCCAACCACCTTGATCTGTATAAACGAATAGAGCCAGGTATCGATATCCACCACAACATCTGTACAGGAACTTTCATTATTTTTCCCTGAAGAATGGTATAATATATTCTTAACCACTATTTATGACTTGTATAATCCAATTCCAAGGTCAATCAGGTGGTATTACATGACAAAGGTGCTCCTGCGCCGTATTAATAAAGGTTTTCATGATGTTTCTTAGTGTTTCCATTATTTTGATAACAACTTGTGTATATATATATCTATATATATATATATATATATATATATATATATACATTGTATTCGTGCTATAGAATACTATGTCTGTTTTCGAAGGATATCGAAACATTAATGCTGAGTACTGGAGACCGAAGGATATACTGACAAATAGGTTGTTCATACATTTTCCTATGCATGTAGAGGTAGAAGAATGATTGATTATTATTATAACTACAAACTCTGCAATATGCTGGGACGAAATTCACATTTATTATCAGAACGTTGGTGTCACCCGAAATAATATTATTAGATTTATTATATCATTGATAAAGGTTACCAAATCAACACATGAAGAGTAGACTGGGAATATAAAACTTTGTAATTTCATCAGATAACGGACATATATATCCCAATTCAAATTTTATCATCGAGGTTAATTATCTGTATAAGAACACGTAACTAAAAACGTCACTGACATGCAAACTTTATTAGAAGCGTTCTAGTACATCAACTGCTCTAAGTCATATTTTAAAATTTCATTGTTTGAATATCAAATTTTACTTCTCACAGTTGCTGCCTGAACTCCCCAATTCAAACGTTTTGCCACACTAATAGTAAATCATGCTCATCATACACCAGCCCTATTCATCGTTGACCTCCCCATCCTATTAAAGTGGAATAAGGGGCACTGATGAGTGTTGGTATCTACCGGTGTCTTACCATTAGTCGAGGCTTTGTCGTTCGACTGGATATGAATACCTTCCACCAACTGTCGTTCCATATTTGGTTCTCTTGAATAAATAAATCATTTTTTTTGCTGTCTTAACTGAGTGAATTTTTTTATGGTATATTTTGATGGGATATATGATCGTTTTGAGGAGAAATTTTGCGAAACTTGGAGTATTCCAATGCTTCGATTTCAGAGGTATGCAGAAATGAGTTATGCAAGACTTCGAATGCACCGATTTGAGAAGTACGTAGACGTGAGCTATGTATAAATTCTAATGTATCGATTTGTGAAGTATTTTGACATGAGTTATGTAAGACTTCTAATGTATCGATTTGAGAAGTATGTAGACATGACCTATGTATAAATTCTATTGTATCGATTTTAAATGTATGTAGACATGAGCTATGTATAAATTCTAATGTATTGATTTGGGAAGTATATAGACATGAGTGTCGTGTTGCTACATCCAGTTTTTAAGTCAATTGGGCTCGGATCGTAAATTTAATTGGGTTAGTACGAAGTATTTATTTGTCTTAGGATTTATTTGGGTGTGTTGTGTTTAATATTTATTTTCTTGAATCCAACCCATAGCTCTGGATGTCGAACTTAGCAACCGAACAAAACTAAATCTTATTCTCAGTCTTAGATTATGTAAATTAACATCAACAACTTTCAATCTAGACAGAATAAAAAGTTTAACATAAGAAAATATAGTTTATTTACATACTTAATATTTACATGTAATAAAAGAATCTTTCATTTTCCGAAAACAATGCACAATAATAATTTTTATCTTTCACAACTTATATTTTTAAATCACTTTGCTAAGGTTAGGGAGCGTCCCGAGCGCAACAACCAAATACCTCACTATTCGTTCAACACAATACCTTTTCACTAAAAAAACTCCTTGCTCACGAAAAACTAAATTCATTTTGCCTGAATCGGAACTGAACAAATCAAAATCATTTACTTAACACTCAGCCAATTATTCTTCATAAATTCAAGGTGCTCTCTTGGCCTTCTCGCCTCGCCTACGGTCAGAGATCACGTTTCTACGCCGGGCAGGGGGCTAACTTTATTTCTTTCACGGTGAATTACCACTTCCTCTCTGTCGATAAATTGTAGATGGGCTCTCCTTGGCGCATATCTTCACTATATTTGCACGGGCGCTGGATATCTCTTCACGTAGTGACACGGGATGGTGGGGCACTTCTCGTCGTTTAACTTCTCGGCTGGGGCACGGGAGCTGAGTCTCTTGGTCTCGTCTGCAAATCTGGGTGCGGACCTCTCTAGTTCACTTGGTCAACGCAGTCTCGCAGTTGCCGTCACAGGTTTATGTTGAACCCTCAAGTCCAACTTAAGGTATATCTATTTAAGTCGTGCTGGAGATGTAGACCTACAGCCTCCCCGATCAAGACTCTCTCTCTTTTCTCTCTTTTTCAAACTCTCGAATATATTATTTTAATCCCCTTTCATACTTATGACTCCACCTTCTCATAAACTTCCATCAGCCAATCCGGCCACCGTAAACTTTTCATTTGCTGTACTCCCTCTCTCACCTTCTCATTGGCTTCTTAACTCAAAAACGTTACGCCCTCACTGCCTTGCCCTTGCGACCACCTGATTTTCAAAATGACTCCTTTACTAACCGTACTGCCATAAATCTAACAATAAAAGGCTTTTGTACATATAACGTCATCGTTTGGTTCCGTCACCTTATCTGTCTCTCCATCTCAGACCTTCCCATCTTCAAAACTCATAAAACTGTCTTGCAACAGGCTACGTCCTAAATTACTCCACTCAACTCTATAATTATCTGTCGGCGTTAAATTTGATTCCGACTTTTATCGCAAACATGTAATAAAGCCAGATTTTTATTTAAAAGCGCTTTACTACAATGAGCTATGTAAGAATTCTAATGTATTGATTTGAGAAGAAAGTAGACTTGAAATATGTATAAATTCTAATGTATCGATTTGGGAAGTATATAGACATGAGTTATGTCAGACTTCTAATGTATCGATTTCAGAAGTATGTAGACATGAGCTCTGTATAAATTCTAATGTATTGATTTGGGAAGTATAAAGACATGAGATGTGTGAGAATTCTAATGCATCGATTTGAGAAGTAAGTTGAAATGAGCTATGCATAAATTCTAATGTACTGATTCGGAAAGTATGTAGACATGTACTGAAGGACATTATGAAAGAAGATAGAAATACAGAAAAAGAATGTGTTACACATTTTCTAAAGTAAGACAAAAGATAAAAAATACAGCTTACGCTGAATTTAAAAAAAAAAAAACTTGTCCAAGGACTTTATCATAAATATTGACTCTCCACACTTTGAAATATCAGAGACTTCAAATAACATGCACCCCACAAAATCAATTCCAAAAAAAATTATTCAAATTTCCTCATAAGCAAGAATGATTGATACTGACACACAGAATAAAAAATATCCCGAATTTCGTTCCTTTGTTCCTCTCTCTCATTCATTCCTCACAGACCGTACCACTTCGACTCGCAACTACCATAGCAGCATCCATCCAGCGTGCCTTCTATTCACAGAACACAAGTTTCGCCGTAAAGAAATATTCGATACTTCGGAGAAAGGATCACCTACACACACACACACACTAGGAAATCCCTTTATAGTCCTCTGAGACAGAATTGATCTAGGACAGGAGCGGTGCAAAGGTAAAAGAAAAAAAGAACGAAAGGGAGGGGGTCAAAAAGAAGAGGGAAGGTCCGAAGCATATTCAAGTGGATAAAAGAAGAGCAGTAACATTCGAGTTTTCATCCACTCCCACTTTTTTTCCCTGCGCACATCCCATTCGCACTTTTAATATTTTATAACTCTGCAACGTCGAAAATCTTTTTTTTTCCTCCATCTTTTTTGTCAGTAGTAATAAGATTTCCCCCGCAAAATCACCCGGAAGATCAAGAGAGAAAATAATCTTATTTTTTCATAGGGAGACGAGTTTAAACAACAGTAACGGCGAAGAGGAAACAAAAAAATCAAAGCGTACGAGTTTCTATTGCTTTCCTATTCAGAGCCGTGATGCATAAAACAACAGAGGCAGTTTCGGAAGGGTATGAGGAGAACAAACGAGAAATGTGCGCAATTTTGGTAATCCAATAAAACTCAGCTTTCGGGAATGCAAAAAGGTCATTCACGCAAACTAACAAACACGAATATATCTTATATCTCCTCCTTCACTATAACAACCCATACGCCATGTATGCAAACACATACATCATAAATGCACACGTTGGCATAAACAAACCTACATATATTTACTTACACACACACACACACATATATATATATATATATATATATATATATATGGGCGGTCAGAATGGGGATTGGTAACGGTCGAGAAGAATGATGCAACTCACATATGATCACATTTAATGACGAAACACGAACAATTAATACAATTACACATACTAAGAGATTAAAACTAACGTCTTTAGCGTTCTTGACATATCCATTAAAACTTATTAAAATCCGCTCAGCTGACTCAGGGTTACCACGAACAGTAAACGAAGGAATCGTCCTCCAAGGAATCGCCCCTGCTTCCAGTGAAGAACGGCTATATATATTCAGTCCTAGTCGGTAGAGGTCGATTCTGTTAACGTCTGGTGGGAGATCAGTGGTTCCATTCCACATACACTCAAGAGCCAAAACATTATGACCACCCCTACATTTTGCAATGAATTCGCCTGGATGACGTGGAAGGCACGTGATCAGGTGGAAGTGGTATTTAACTGCTGCTCGAGAGTCTGAAGAATGATTCTTAAACTTACTTCTGTGTGTGATGGGAAAGGCTGCGGATCTAAGCGAAATTGATAGAAGGCAGATTGTAATGGCTCGAAGGCTCGGAACAAGTATTTCCGAAACTGCACGACTCGTCGGTTGTTCGCGACCTACAGTTGTTAGTACTTATGCAAAGTGGATGAATGACGGTGAAACCAGCAGTAGACGACATGGTGTTGGACGTCCACACGCTATCAAAGAAAAAGGTCGTCGGAGACTGTCTCGCATGGTGAAGCAAAACCGGAGCCAGACAGTGGCTCAGCTGACAGCCCAATACAATGCAGGGCCAAGTAGAATAGTATCGCAGCACACTGTTCAGCGCACACTGTTGGATATGGGGCTACGCAGCAAACGTCCCACTCGTGTGCCTTTGCTGACCAAGCGTCATCGCCAACTGCGCCTGCGCTGGGCCCGGGAACATCGCGACTGGTCCATGGATCAGTGGGAGAGAGTTGACCGATCAGATGAATCATGGTTTGTCATTCATCACGCCAGTCATTCGGTTTGTCACTGTTTGTCATTCAGGATACGCCGTCTTCCAGGCGAACTGTTGCTCCCTCAATATACAGTAGGTCATACACAGGCCGGTGGTGGCGGTATTATGCTTTGTGGGACGTTCTCTTGGGCGTCTCTGGGACCCGTGGTTGTGGTAGAGCAGACCATGAATGCTACAGGATATCTCAACATCATTGCGGACCAGTTGCACCCTTACATGGCCTCTGATTTTCCAGCTGGAAATGGAATGTTCCAACAGGACAACGCCCCGTGTCACAAGGCTAAAATTGTGTTGGAGTGGTTCCAGGAACATGATGCTGAATTCCAGTTAATGTCCTGGCCACCTAACTCACCGGATCTCAATCCGATAGAACACATTTGGGATGTCATAGGACGGCAGCTCAGAGTTCAAAAACCACCAATTCGCAATATTCTCGGATTTGCGTGACCGTTGCTTAAACATCTGGTACAATCTGTCTCCGGCTATCTACCAAGGACTTGTGGCATCCATGCCAAGGCGGGTTGAAGCTGTGTTGCGCGCCAAAAGTGGGCCAACTCGTTATTGACAGGTGGTCTTCATGTTTTGGCTCTTGAGTGTATATATAAATATATTTATATGTATATATATATTATATATATATACATATATATATACATATATATATATATATATATATATATATATATATATATATATATATATATATATATATATATATATATATATATATAGATACATAGATAGATAGTGTAATATATATATACGTATCTATCTATCTATCTACGAATAAGTATTTGGACACCCATGTAAATGACGATATATGCGGTACTCATACACATCATGCCCTTCGCCGTTAACTATCGTGCAGGAAACAACATTGGCATTACAAGCATGCAAGATGCTACGAAGTGCAGAGTTATCTGATTTCGAGAAAGCTGTAATCGTCAGGTATCACAGAAATGGCCGATCCTTAACGGACATATATAGCAAGCTGAATTCCCCAAATCGACAGTGGCCTATGTGATCCAGAAGTAGAAGGTGAGCGGTGATTGTCGAAATGTACCCCGAGTCGTCAGACCCATGAAGTTGGGAGATACAGACCGACGGGTGAATCCGATCGGGGGTCCAGAGGCCGACGGGTCCAGAGAAATTCGGAAGAACCGCTCCCATCCGATGGCCCACATATACAAGAAGTTTCAACAGGCATCCGGGAGTGTTGTTTCGATGAATACAATCCGTAAGGACTTGGTTTGATTTTTTGGAGTGCTGCGGTCATTTTTCGCTGCACGAGAGCTAATTAGACCGGGACATACTGCTTAAAGCCGATTTTGAACGGCTACAAACATCCATGCCGAATTGTGGGACTCGAACCAACACACTCTGGTACCGAAGGCCAGCGCTCTAGCCATTCGGCGATCGTCCGGCTACCATCCGTAAGGAAGCACATCTGCTTGGTTCCACGTTTTTGGTTCCACTACTTGGTTCCACTGGTCACCATGTTTTTTTCTAAGTTTTATTCCAGTTCAGTTTGCGACAGAATTTATTGCTATATTAAAATATCATGTAAAATTTCCGTATGGAAATCGTCTCAAAGATCTTGCGTTCCATAAATTTTAAAATCTTAATATTAAATCCCTTTTGTAGTTAATCATATATCTTAGGTAAGAAGCAATTCTCTAAATAAATAAACATTCAATTCATAGAGAGCCGAACAACTGTTCAAAAGCATTTTTTTTATTAAGGATTTCAAGTCAAATATAATTTTATGCGTGTAAACAAAAGCCAAAATTTTGCCTGAAATTAAAGAACCTATATTAAGTACACTTTATTTTTTACCGAAAACTGAAACTGTCCTTTCTCTGCATTCAGGTTTCAGTTTCGTTTTAATCAGGGTTACAAACACCTCAACAATTTTTTTCTACTTCTCACATTCTAAAGAAAAAAAATACTTTTATCTTTCGAATGAAATGCCTTTACTTTTCCAAGCGCTTATTACGAATGCTTGGAAAAGAAGATGAAAAAAAAAAAAAAAGTTTGTACCTCTGAAACTTATTTGCTTAGAGAAATAGTAACCACATGCTATTCTAAATTGGAAAAGAAGACGGAGAATTTGGCTTTTATGAGGTTCTTTTTTCTTTATGCTCAGCATTGTTTTGTCGTTGCACCCAGTGAATTTCTAGTAATTAAAGTCATGTGTGCTTTTTTTTAGAGCGGTCCTGAATCATTTGCTTTTAAATTACTGAATCTAATATTTTTTTCCGTTAATAAGATGCAGTATTTTCATCTTCCTAGTCAACATTTATTGCTTTTCTTATGATTAAACAAACAGTATTTTATGTATTTATACATATTCAGTTTTTTTTTGTTCATTTATTCCATCACATAATTTCTAGAAACTGCATGAAGAAGAGAAGGGTGTTAATATATCTCTCTGTTTTTATTTCTTCCCTTATTGTGCGTTATTTAATGGAATTTTTTCGTCAAAAATAATGAAACTAAGGTTTTTTGGATATAATTAAATAAAAATATTATTTATTTATCACTTTTCATCCCTAAAATTCCCTATTATATTGTTATATGCATAGTAGCGAAAATGGCACGTTTCGACATCAGAATACAAAGGCCACTTAGGAAAAGGGCTTCATGAATCAGTGTCATGAAACGAGAAACTCCCGTTTTAGTAAACTAAACAAAAAGACAAGTGGGCTAGCTGAGTTTCGGAAAATTGCAGTAGAATAAAGCGGCGCAGTCATTAGAGTCTTGAAACTTGTGAGCATAGTTAAGAGAAACTATAGTCCCGTGAAACTATATTCACGTATAGTTCTCCCACTACAGGGGCCTAACTTTTCGCTTCTGCTAAACTCCCTTTCGTTGGCATCATTTTCGACCTCTAAATGTCCGACTTTAACCACACTCTCCTTTTCGGATTGGTTCACAAATGAGTGAGGAACACGTTTCTCATTACTGCTTTCAATTTTCCCACGAAATTTGCATCGAATGACTCCTATAGATAAGAAAGACCTATTTCTGGACTCAACATAATAGCTGTGGGTAATACCTGACTCGCGTCCCCTGTTTCTGGACACAAACATCCGGTTTTCACCACGAGCGAAAAAATTTCTATCGCATTTTGGGCCAAAGAGGCTCCTGAACTATTTAGATTTCCGGTTCCCCGAGTTTCTTTCTAGAAAACTAACCGCAAGGTCCCCTTTGTTACTGTCGCAAACGGAAAGTTCGTCGTTTCGACTAATGGAGAATCATTCTACTCAGGAATAATCAATTTAGCGTTTCCGCTGTTACTACTAGCCATATCAGTTTGAAAACTAAAATGATTACTACTAGCACTCCGTAAGTTTTCCTGGACTCCATTTTCCAAGATGACCGCAGGGTCCTTTTTGTTACTGTCGCAAACGGAAAGGTCCTTTGTTTGGACTAACGGAGATTCATTCTCCCCAAAATTCTCAACTCTACGGGGTAATTCAATTTGTTGACCTACGGTTTTGATTATTGCGGGGGAGTCCGTAAATGACAACTTATCGTCTCAGTCGCTAATACTAGCCGAAAAAGTTTCAAAGCAAATACTATTACTTGCCTGCTCCTCACTAGGAGAAGATTTTATGCATGTTTCCCTGAACTTTCGCAAGTGCCTTCTTAAAAACATCAATTCTCCTGATTTTTGCTTCCGAACCGAATCATGAAAAGAGTATTTGGCCTCACATTCCAGATCATACTCAACTCTTTTTGACACTCACTTATAGCTTAATTCGGACGAACCACGGGATTCAAAATTCTCAAACAGTTTAGAAATTACCTCTTTAAGGGAACAAGGGATCTTCAATATCATTGTTCTTTAATTTTCAATATTTTACTCTATATACCTCATGAATATAATTAATATTCTTTTCTACTACAATGAAGATACTTAGAATTCACAAATAAGTATTTTGTGGATTAATTAGACCTATTTATCAAAAAATTATTCAAAAATACTAGAATTTTTCAAAATGCTCCTACGTATTCATTTTCTTTTGATATCTTCCAAATTTCTCAGAATTGTTAATTGAAGTGTTTGTCACAAAGCTGTGCATAATTCTTTGTAATCACAAATATTTTTCAAACTTATAGACCATAAAATGAGGTAAAAACATGAAAAAAACATAAAAAATTACAGGCAAAATAGAAAAAAATTATTTAAGACTTTAGATTCTTACAAAAAAATTAAATGCACGTTTCTATTTATATGCATATTGTAAACTTGTAATAAAAAAATCAAAGACTTTAATTAATATAGAATGCGCCCAGAGCATTTTGAATAACCTTAGCATTTTTGAAAAATTTTGAAAAACAGTCATTATTCTGCAAAAAATTCCTTATTTTGAATTCTAGGGGTTTTCAATGTAGTAAAAAAGAAAATTAATTATTCTCATTTCGTATATAGAGTTAAAATTTGAAAATTTAAAAAAAAAATCTAATTTCAAGGTTCCTAGTCCCCTTAAAAAGAGGATACGAGGAATTTTCTGACCCTATCCTGAATTTTGACTATTCAAAAGCTCTGTCTCTTTTACGTAGTTCGACCTGGCGATTTTGCTCCTGCTCACGCAAATCATCCTGACGTTTTTGCTCTTCCCAAAATGCTTCAATACGTCCCGGAATTACTTCTTCATCAAATTCGGGGCTTTTTTTAATGAAAGAAATTAAGTGATCGCTCCTCTTACCGTTCGAATCAATTCCTAATTCTTGCGCGAGATGCGCCAATTCCTGTGGCTGCGCTTCTTTAAGAAAGCCATCTTAAATTTATAGATACCCGGAAACAAAACAAAACTTGTTCTTTAAAATTTCCAAAACAATTTTAAAAACCGAAATGTGTTACAAAAAAACACCCAGAAAATACTCAATATTAATTCGGTAAAGCAGGTTTAAAAACACAAAAACAATTCACTTAAAATAAATTTAAAAACACTTAAAACTGACTGGTAAAACAAAATAAAACGGTTTATTCTTAAAACATTTCACATAACAATAAAGCAAAAATCTCTATCAAGTTTTAAAGTTTCAAATGGCTTATAACACTTAAACATAAACTTTCAATTTTTGAATTGCAATAAGTTTAGAACACAAAAAAAAAACTTAAAATTTCCTATCCAAATTTTGAAATGGTCACTGTCTTAATGAGAAGCTAAGTAATAACCCCGTTTAGCAGAGCACACCAGCAGGAAAAGCACAACTTTCGTGCAAGACCAGTTCTTTAAAAAAAAATTTCAGAACACTACACACGTTCTTGACACGGAAGGGAAAGTTCTTGGCAGAAAATTCGACGACATATATTGGAAGTCAGTTGTAGTACATACACACAAGAAAAAAAAATTCTTGTTACTATCACGGAAAGTTTCTTTTTAGGAAATTCTCGACGACACACTGGAACAGGGATGCTTGCTTCCACACAGGGCTTTCTCTGAGATTAAAATCTCAATAAAAAATATATAAATAAATAAAATAGGACAGTGTCCTCACACGTTTTCACATTCGATGAAAATCGTAATTAAAGAGAGATTGACTCTCAAACAGGACAGACAGCATCCTCACATGGTTGCCCTCGAGATTGAAATCTCAATATCTGGACGGTAATACTCTCAAATCACTAAACATGACAACCTATCTCGTAAACATGAGATCTTAACGCTATCTGTTCGAATTTTCGGCGGTGCCTCCACTTAATCACTGTCTGTGACGTCCCTGTGGATGAAATAACCACACGAGAGACAGAAATCTTTAAAACACAGAGCTTGAATTATAAACTTAATATATATATATATACATATATACAAGCAAAAAGACTATGCTCGTCTGTATATGAGAGATATTCTCAAAACAAAAACCAGTCACTAGGACCCAATAAGTCTCTGGTCGAGCGACGGACTCGCATCGGTCAGCAATCTGGGACCGTCCCGTCCCAATAATTTCACAGAAATGTTGACAGAGCACTCGGGCACTCTCACAGTCTCTAATCGGGGGAAATTGGCCGCTCGGCTCAACATCTGGGATGGCTTCTTCCCAATCCTTCGCTGATATGGTTTACCGTCTGTGGGCCCTTCTCTCCGAAACCGCGAAAACTGCGGGTCTCCCAGAGCTCAACACTCTCTGGGGTTCCCGAGGTCCTTTTGGCTTTCACCGCGTAAACGCAGCACACTCACGGCACTGCTGTAAACGGAACTGTGCGAGGCTCAACAACGACTCTCTAGGTTTTTTTGGGGGGGAGAACTCTTTCCCGAGCTTTCTGGCAGCCACCGGCACTGGTCTATGTCCGCTTCCATGGGGGGTCGAATTTACTCGGTGGAGACGAAGGGCCGTTCGGTCTCGGCATTCATCTGTGTCTCGAAAGGACAGAAACACACAGCGTGCTGTTTCTCCCACACGGAAGTCAGGTGGCCAGTCGGTTTCAGCCAGATACAGGAAAACCAATTTACACCACAGGCTTACATTTTCTTCTGATAATTAAATGCGGCCCCTTTCCTTCTAGGAAATACGCCTCCTTAGAAATAGAGAACTTTGGGGCTTGGGTGGTCTCTTACAGGAAGGAGCCACGGCGTTACAGCGTATTTAAGAAGAATTCATTATCTGAAAGTATATTTGATGTGTTACAACAGTCAAACACCCACTCATTATCCTATTCAACATTTTTCCATGTTTTTATTAACTCGCTGTCTTGTTTGTTTCTGTGTGTGTTTATATGTTTGTCTTGTACAAATCTTGCAATCGATTTTTAACTAACTTCCCGACTTGCTAGTCATTTGAAACTTTTAGAATAGCTGAGAACACGATGACAATGCATTTTTTGTATACTTTTAGCCAACTTTAAGGAGAATGGAATTAACTTTCAGCTATTTTCAGTTAATTTTTTTTTTGTACACTGGTGCAGCCATCTATCAGCCGGAACGGGACCGTAAAGTTAAACGCAAGTTAACTTCCAATTAACTTCATTTTCTTTCAAGTTGATGGGATAATTCATCATAAAATTTTTAGAAAAGTATTTATTAATACATAGAATTGTCTGGTTTATATGATTCAAGAGAAAATTTAAAAACATGGTATACTAAAAGTTCTTTTTATCTTGCAATTATTTTTCACGTAAAATGCACATGAATAGCTGAGGAAATAGCTCAGAATTATTTACGCTTCAAAAAAGGCCGACTGTTTGTAGTTAGAAACTACTGGTAATGAAAGAAACAAACCAAGTAAATTTTCATTTTCTTGTTTGAAACAAGTGAAATCTAGTTTCATACGAGGCCTATATAAAAGCAACTTTAATCAAATAATGGCTAATTCGACAAATATTTATGCTATATAAGTCCATCTACATTTGTAGACTACTTTATTTACTACGCAACGTGTGACTAAAAGTTTAGCCTGAATTTTTGAATGATATTTTCGAAGGCTCATGCCACTTGAAACAACAGTCAAATTTGTATACCCTTTTCCGCTTTTAGACATCTCCGATGCAGTCTGTCGCCCAAGTCTTCAAGTGATCAGAAAGATAATATATATATATATATATATATATATATATATATATATATATATATATATATATATATATATATATATATATATATATATATATATATATATATATATATATATATATAGATATATAGATAGATAGATATATATGTATATATATATATATATATATATATATATATATATATATATGTATATATATATATATATATATATATATATATATATATATATATATATATATATGTATATATATATATATATATATATATGCAGCTTGTTTATGCGATGAAATGAGACACTTCTTTTGTCTTTAAATATGTATTTAACACACACATAACGTAACCGTCACATAGAACGTGAATGCACGTGGGAACATAACTCAAATACCAGCGAGTAGCTAAGAAACTTGCGCCGACGTCTCGAGTCTAGCGCCGAACGCTACGTGTGTGAGGGAGAAAAAGTTCTGTAGCGAAAATATAACTAGATTTAATTGGGTTAAAATTAGGCAAATTAACGTGAAACGATAATTTACAATGAGAATTTCACTATTTATTAACACCAGAGTACGATTTCAATCTCTCGGTTTAAGAGAGGCCTTGATCGAATCGCAGAGGATAGCGTCATATCATCGAATGTTCGAAATCACGAGAGAGTGGCTCACGCATGTCACAATATACATCGCCCGCGTAATGGCAGAGCACAAAAAAAGAACAAAGCATAGATTGGAGGTGTCTGCCGTTGGACGAAGTCTCGTGTCGTGGGAAAAGACAGATGGTGGGAACTTAGCGCGGATTGGAATAACTTTAAACTAATATTAATAAAAGAAGTCCTTAATTGTTATTTAAGTATTACGTATTTCACCGGCCTTTTGTTAATGACTGCCATTATGTGTTAATTAATTAGATAAGGGTTACGCGGTGTAAGCAACGTGTCAAATATATATATATATATATATATATATATATATATATATATATATATATATATATATATATATATATATATATATATATATATATATATACAGTCGAACCTCCATATATCGAAATTTTCTATATATCGAACTCTTAGCAAATCTTCATGTTCATTACATAGAAAAACTGCTTCTATATATCGAAATTTTTTTTCAAGGCATATTGGGAGATTTTATTCCAGTTTAGAATAAAATCTCCCAATTTTTGGCGTTTGAAACAATACGTCGTGGACTTCAATTCGCGGAAAATGTCCCTTATGAAGTTATTAGTGGACTCAATAAATACAAACATTTCTTTGGTGAACTTTCGGCAAAACTGCCTGTTCAGCAAGATATTCGTAGTTTTTTTTTTAAAGGATGTAACTGTGATCATTGTAACCATTGTCTGGATTATTGTTTTTTTTAAAGGTATGTAGTACTCAATAAATCTTTCATATTAATTAATTTATTTTTTAGTTATTCACTTTCATTTAATGTGATTCGCATATAAATTAGAAATGGAGTTTCGTATACGAAAATTAGCTTTAATTTTTTTAGGAGAATTATGATATAACTAAGCTCAATTTTATATATCGAATTTTATTCCGACAATTTGCTACTTCGATATATGGATGTTCGACTGTATGTATTGTAACGCGTTGATCGAGGTAGCAATCGACTCAACAAAAAATCCCAGCCAAATAAATTAAAATCGACGAATTTATTTCAATTCGGAGGAGAAAATTTGGAGATTGAAGATCCGTTACATAGTCAATGAAAGTCCTCTAAAATGACGACTGAGTCCGTTAGGAGGAGTTACCACTTGGAGTTTTGCTAATTCAATATCATCGAATAGTTCGTTGAAATTAGAGCAAGTCCCTCGATTTTCACTCCCTGCAGGGCGGATGACTGCGAGGCACTTTATAGAATCAGGATGATCCGGACTGATGATTTCGTTGAACTGTACCCAAGCTTCCTAGCCGAAGCTAAAAGTTCTCTTCGTGAGAAATAAGCCGCCAACTACGCAAGTCCGCGTATAGCCTTTTTCTTTCGACCCTGGATGGTCGGAGGAGTCTACCACAGCTTAGCCGGTCGCTAACTGACTTTTTCTCGCCCCGTCTAATTTTGGACTCTCTCGCTCCGTCCAGAGAACTCGTCTCCTATTGGATCTGCTAATCGTGATGTCATTCTAGACTTTTCGATTTGCTGGCAGGCAAGGTTGAAAAATCCGTGGTTTCCCGGTGGTCCTGCGCCATTAATCTGGAGCACCGTGGCGAATTTCTGTTCCGCCAAGATGTCACGTTTTTCCCACCGCTTTGTGTTCCTTTCGTTCCAGCTCGCTGTCACCTGCTATACGTTAAAGGGGGGGGGGCGTGTCGGTCAGTTGCGACAAATTCCAGCCATGTGCTGCGTATATTTTAATTGTGCGAATTATTTTAATTCGTCACAATTTCTCCCCCGTTGGGGAGAATTTGTCTTGCAGGCAAAATCTGGAAACAAGGGTTACATGGCTCACCTGACAACATCATTAGAGGCAATCATAATTTAATCTTTAAAATTACAAAATTAAGTACTTAAAAATTTTCAAAACAAAAATTATTTGCAACACTATTATACAATTACACACTACTAAATTAGTCAATTAATTACAAATTCTTAAATTATTCAATTGATTACACATTATTAAATTACTCTTTTATTCTGACAGCGTCCTGCTCAAACACTCTGCGTTCAATTTCCTTTTCAGAGAATTATAACAAAATACAAATCCTTTTAACTAATTTCCGTTGAAGAAATCTATCACTAACCAAAATTCTTGTATGTTTCTTTTCTAGTGAAACATACCATATACAAGTCGTATAAACTAAATTCCCTTCGGAAAGCCTAGCGGCCTTTCCAAAAACCGTCTCATTATTTTTAACAAAAACAGAACAGAACAGAATTATTCTTAACAAAAACACATTATTAAGTAATTTCCCTTCATAAAAATAAGCAATTTAAAATTCAATTAACAACACAAAAAAAAATATACACAGTAATACGATTAAATTCCTAGGTTTCCTATTCACACGGATTACCTAGATCATTATAACTACATTTGACCCTAAGAATTTCGTTTGAAAGATTCGAATTTCTCGAATCTACACCACTTAAATTTGGATGTAACTTTCTGACTCACATCCCACTTGTTCTGAAGTGCCCAAGAAAACTTTTCACTGGGTCTCGGTAAGTCAACCGGTCCCTTTATCTTAGAAAATTTCCTCAACTTTCTCTTCTGCCTAAGTCCTAGACAAATTTGTGCCTTCTTGGCTAATTTACTTTCATTTCCAAATTTTGAGCTTTCATAAGCCCAGAACAACTTTTCCACACGCCTCCCGAGTCACCCTCGAGTTCCTAATAATAGCTTACAGAGTTCCTCAATCGGTTTTTCATTTACCCCTTGGGACTCGACATTTTTGGCTGTCTCAGTTTTACGCAACTTCCCTTTCGGAGAGTCACTATTGAAGCATCTGGTCATTCCATTCTCCTGGGGGGATATACCACGCTCGACCCTATTGTTCGCGTTTCCCTTAACCTCCGTCGAAACCTGACAATCAAGGGTGGGCGGATTAGCGCTCCTCCTTTGGCTTGGAGGTTCAACAATGACTTTTCCTAAACCCCCCACTTGGAAAGAAATGCCCACAAAAGACTCTGAACTCTCCTTCGTCAAAAGTGAGTGCGGTTTCACGAAACCAGTTTCCCTCTGGTCAGAATTAGATCCCTGAAAAACGGTTGCAGGGGAACTTCCCTCAATCCCTGTGTCAATTCTGTGACAAAACGCAAGTTCCGGCCTTTCGCCTGACCGAAATTCCTCTCTATTCTTACAGAGTAATTTGTATGGTTCCCTCAGAGTTTCGGCTCCTACGAATTCCCTAAGGATACCCTCGCTAAATTTTGACTCAGTCTCTTGACTCATTTCCTTTTTGCGTCGACTTTCTCGCGTCACTACCGCATTAATTTTCTGAGAATTATTTTCACGGGAGTCAATTAATTTTTGGGTGGAATTCCCCAATAAATAATGGTTCATCTCTACGGATTTCCCTACGATAGCTGCTTTCGTCAAAATGGTTCCAAATTCGGGGCTCTCTAATTTTATCCGAGCTAGCGGCAAGCACCTCAATTCATTTTCTAGGGGCTGCCTTACCCATATTTTTTCCCCTGTAAAATCCACGGGTTTAGTCACGAGTAATGGAGCTAAATCAAGACTACTACCTGTATCCCGTAAAATAGTCATTTCCCTAGAATTTACCTTGGCCTGGCTTAAATAGGGTTTAAAAGAGGGATCAAAATTTTTCGTCACGGCCAGATAATTTATAATTCCCACCTCCTTCCTGGGTTCGGGACAATTTGGTTTAAGATGGGCTGGCTGATTACAATTATAGCATACGATTTCCTTCTTACGTTCAAACTCCCTCGTTCGAAATGCAGGATCTATATTCCTAGTACTATGTCCATTGTTTTGCCCGCTCTCGCTAGTTTCAACTCTTTTCTCAACCTGGGGTTTTTCAGTTTTTGGGAGATCTACGACTCTTTTTTCCGTCGGTTTAAAACTTTTGGGTTTGTTTAAGAAGCGTCTAGATGCTTCATAATGGTCTAGTTTCTTTGCTAGATCATCCGGATCATTTAAGTTTCCCCAGTCATCTATGAAATGTTCTTTCATTTCATTAGGGGCGCGTTTTTTCAACTGATCCGCTATCATCAGGTCTTTCAAAGTCTCATAATCTATGACCTCGATTCCCTCTAACCAACCTTCTAGGTAGCTACGCAACTCAAAGAGGAGATTTTGCCATATCGTCCCTTCTTGTTTCCTGTGTGTCTGAAATTTTGTTCTAAAGGCCTCTGAGCTAAGCTTAAATCTTTCTAACAACACGGATTTAACATGGTCATAATCATCCCATTTATCTTCCGGCACTTTAACAATTATCTGCGCAATCTCTAGGGGTAGCAACTCAATTAATTCGGTTACCCAATCAGCCTGATCAATATCTATTTTCCGAGCTTGGCGCTCAAATAATGTAAGAAATAAAGCCATATCGGACTTTTCTGGGTCGTATTTTTGCATTCTAAGGGTTTTGCGAGGTCTCGCGCTCTCATTACTCGCAGAAGCTACGCTAGCGGTTTCGGCGCTCTGCGTTAACCGCAACTTTTGAAGTTCGAAATCTCGCTCCTCCCTTAACTTTTGCGATTCCAATTCTCTAGCCTCAACTTTTAGTCTATCCTCAATTATGGTTTCCAGCATTAATTTGGCACTTTCTTCGTCATAATCTGCGCTCCCTACGATTTTCTTAGAGAGGTCTAATATCGTCTCTTCATCCCCCACCTCCAATCGAAATTCCCTAGCGAGGTTTTGAAGATCGGCTTTTCTATGCCGTTTTAAGAAAGCCATATTAATATCTTACAATTTTACTGGACACAAGTTTACTAGACAATTTTACACTCCTAGCTTCCCTTTCCAAAATTTTACAAAATACAATACACTCAGAAATACAATAATACACAATTCTCTTATCGACTTAGCAGAAGAAAAGGAACTGTTCTTCCATTCAATCGCAACTGCTTTTAAGTAGGGTAGAAAAGCTTAACCTCTACAATCGTTGTTTGCTTTCAAATTACAACATACCATGAAGAATCAATAATTCAATTACTAGCAATAATAATGTCATTTCAACATCAATATAACACTTAGTTGCAATAAGCACTTTTCATATACGACACTAAACTCAATTCTTTCACTGGCTAATTTTAATTCTTAATATACACAATTCAAAAATACACTGAGAACTTTTGCAATTAAGACCACCTTAAAATTTTACTCAATTAATTTTAGAATTCAGACTTGCATACTGTTTGAACAGTTACTGATGCTTGCGCGTAACTCTTGCTCTACACATAAAAAACACAATTCTACTAAATTTTCACTTGTAATATTTTCCACATATTTTAATTCGAACACAATTACTTTTCGATTAGAATCAAGTGCATTTACTAATTTATCTTACAGCACCGTTCAACAATTATACATGCAAAACTAAGAATAGTCTTCAATTTAAAATTAGCATATATTACTTTTACTACACAATTTCTTTGCCTCTAAGAATGAGTCAGGCTTACCTTTTCTAACGACCCTCGTTCTGCAATCGATGTCGGTCAGCTCAATGTTGTGGCTCCTTTGCGGAATTTTGTCGGCACGGCAACGGATATTAGTATACGGCGGTTTCCATCGGCTGAGGCTCCCGGTACTTCTACTTTCCAGGACGGGGTGTCCTAACAGGGGTGCTTCCTGGACAGGGTGTCCTACATCTATCTTCGTCGATAATGTGCACAATGTCGTGGGCCGTCGCTGTTGATTAAACGACGATTCTTGATCCTACTTCGCTGCCACCAATATAAGGCTGTAACGCGTTGATCGAGGTAGCAATCGACTCAACAAAAAATCACAGCCAAATAAATTAAAATCGAAGAAATTAATTTCAATTCGGAGGAGAAAATTTGGAAATTGAAGATCCGTTACATAGTCAATGAAACTCCTCTAAAATGACGACTGAATCCGTTAGGAGGAGTTACCACTTGGAGTTTTGCTAATTCAATATCATCGAATAGATCGTTTAAATTAGAGCAAGTCCCTCGATTTTCACTCCCTGCAGAGCGGATGACTGCGAGGCACTTTATAGAATCAGGATGATCCGGACTGATGATTTTGTTGAACTGTACCCAAGCTTCCTAGCCGAAGCTAAAAGTTCTCTTCGTGAGAAATAAGCCGCCAACTACGCAAGTCCGCGTATAGCCTTTTTCTTTCGACCCTGGATGGTCGGAGGAGTCTACCACAGCTTAGCCGGTCGCTAACTGACTTTTTCTCGCCCCGTCTAATTTTGGACTCTCTCGCTCCGTCCAGAGAACTCGTCTCCTATTGGATCTGCTAATCGTGATGTCATTCTAGACTTTTCGATTTGCTGGCAGGCAAGGTTGAAAAATCCGTGGTTTCCCGGTGGTCCTGCGCCATTAATCTGGAGCACCGTGGCGAATTTCTGTTCCGCCAAGATGTCACGTTTTTCCCACCGCTTTGTGTTCCTTTCGTTCCAGCTCGCTGTCACCTGCTATACGTTAAAGGGGGGACCTGTCGGTCAGTTGCGACAAATTCCAGCCATGTGTTGCGTATATTTTAATTGTGAGAATTATTTTAATTCGTCACAATATATATATATATATATATATATATATATATATATATATATATCGACTAAAAAAGGTATTACCTGCCACTGCACTACAAAGGTTTAAAATATTCTACTCTGTTAATGACTGTATTCCAGTTAGAAAATTTTCAGTGTAGAAATGATGCTCTAAGTTTGTCCAAAGTTAAAAGAAGTTCAGAAAGAGTCTGTTGTTTCGAGTTTAGTGTTATCACATATGTGTGAATTGACTCTTAACTGTAAACTTCGGTCTCTGAAGTGCTCGTCCAGGAAAAAAATATACTTTTAATGGTGGAATCTCCGACAACCTACCAACGACATCAGTCACACCATAAATTTGCCTCTGAATACAGACTTTCATGGACCATCTTACTACTGGTTTCTAATGTCTCTTTTATTCCTTGTACATAGTATAATGGAAGTTACATAATGAAGAACAAAACTCTCTATAGTATGACAATGTTTGATGTACGTTGTTGAACATTACATGACAAATATCACTTAAACCTTAAAAGTACATTATGATAGTCCCATAATAAAAGGGAAATTATATTTTCAGTGCGAGTAGACTATAAATGGCAATGCACGGGATTTATTAAGCATGCACATGTTGTTGTTGCTAATTCACCCTGGATGGAGGTTATTCACCAGGTCCTAATAGGCTATTTGGCCGAAAGGGGCGGCTCCTGTCTTGGGTTAGCACAAGGGTTGGAGTCCGACTTTGCTAAATGACCGGTGGCGTAATTTTGAACAGAGTCAAGTGACGAGACCGGAACATTTGACCCCTCACCTCCAAAGGTAAATTTGAGAACTTGCAGGATATTGCAGCCAAGACCTCTTTTACGTGACCCGGCTACCATTAGTGAACACGGCGGTGGATTTGCAGCGACGAGCATCGATCCAGGGACGTTAAGATCACTGGCCCGCTGCTCGTGCCTACTAGGCCACCGCGGCCAGCATACATATGTGGTATGTTACTTTAAAAACATTCGACCATACGATGTTTCATGTGCATGTACTCATTTTGGCTTTATAGTCAGACGGACGTTTCATGATTTAATAATTACAAGATAGAAAGAACTTTTTATAAACCACGTTTTTAAATTTTCTTTTGAATCATATGAACTTGACAATTCTATGTATTAATAACTACTTTTTGAAACTTTTTTTGATGAATTATCAATCATCCCATCATCTTGAAAGTAAATGATCAATTGCGTAATAAAGAGAGGAATTATAAGAAATTTTCAAGAAACAAAATTAACTGAAAATGAATTCAATCCTGCCTAAAGATGGCTAAAAATATTAAAAGAATGCATTGTCATCGGGTTCTGAGCTATTCTAAAAGTTTCAAATGTCTAGCTAGTCTGGAAGTTAGTTAAAATTCGATTGCAAGATTTGTACTGGAAAAAACAGGAAAGCGAGCAAATAAAAACGTGGTAATAATGAATTCAATTCTGCTAAAAGTTGGCTAAAAGTATTAAAAGAATACATTGTCATCGGGTTCTGAGCTATTCTAAAAGTTTCAAATGTCTTGCTAGTCTGGAAGTTAGTTAAAATTCGATTGCAAGATTTGTACTGGAAAAAACAGGAAAGCGAGCAAATAAAAACGTGGTAATAATGAATTCAATTCTGCTAAATGTTGGCTAAAAGTATTAAAAGAATACATTGTCATCGGGTTCTGAGCTATTCTAAAAGTTTCAAATGTCTAGCTAGTCTGGAAGTTAGTTGAAAATCTATTGCACGATTTGTACTGGACAAACAGACAAAGAAGAATGCGAGTTAACAAGAACATGGTAAAAATGCAAATAATATTTTAAAATTTAAACTAATCGAGAAAAAAAATCTGTTATAGTGTGTTTGAAAGATTCAATAATTCCTTTGGTGGACTAGAGCCATAAAATGAATCCTGGGTGAAAGGAGCAGAAAAGTTCAGTCTCTCTGAAAATAACAATTTTTTGGATTTTCAGCATTTAATGTAGGTGTGTAGGGTAGACAGATTTTCTCCGTACGTCAACATTGAGGTGAGCGAATCACGGAAACAAGAAAGCGAGTTAACAAAAACATGGTAAAAAACTTGTTTAGTATTGACTGGAGGTTATAGCCGAAAAATACTTATTTGTCTCTTTTGTCTATTCAATCGCTTGAATATTGCGGTCGAAATAAATTTGGAAAGGAGATGGGGTTTTAGGATAAAGTCTAAGTGATGCGATCCCAACATATTATTTTGTCGGTATCTCTCTGACACATAAAATTAAGCGTAACTCTGAAGATAAAAAAACAAATTACAAGAGATGTTTGACATTTAATAATGATTTTTCATTTGTTGAATATAAACCAAAAAATCGGTATTATAATGGAAAAGGAAATGGAAATGAAGAAAATTGTATTCAAATGTGAAAAACTTCTGTGTTGACTTGAACTTTTTTTTACTCCTATTTTAATCAGAAACAGGGCAAAATTTTCCTTTGTCGCACCTTCCAGCGGGAACATTTTCCCCCGTCGCTAGCAGAATGTCTTTTATTTAAAAGTTTATTAAACTCACTAAGTAGGCAAAGAGAGTGAAAAAGAAGAGATAGCAACCTCTGAATTCTTATTTACTTGGCGATTTCGTAACCACATGTTTTACGTTTAGTAAAAAAGAAAAAGAAACGAAAGTTGACTTTTATGAGTTTTTCTTTTTCTTTGCTTTACTTTTTTTTTGACTTCCTTTAGCTAAATTGGAAAATATCAGGGAGAATTTCGTTTTTATTGAGAAATTTTTTTACGTTTTACATTGTTTTGTGTTTACAAGAAGTGAATGTATAGTATTTTGCATTATGTTATTATGGTAGTCAAGGATTTTTAGGTTTGAGTTTCAGAAACGTTAGTTTTTTGCATTTTTTTTCTTAACTTGTTTCCGTAGGTACAGCATTTAAAAACATTTATTGCGTTTTTTTAATATTTACAAGCAAAAAATTTTTTTTTTACTATTACGCTCTTTTTTTTATTTTTCGTTGACTTTTTTTATGTTACATGTGATGAGGAAACATACACAAATGGAAAAAAAACGTTTAACGTTAAACCTTTTTTTTTGGGGGGGGGGGGGTATAGAGTATATAATATATTACTTCCGTAAATTGCTCTAAAATGCTTCAAATGCTGCTAATACTTTAAGGTTTATTTTCTGAAATTTGAAGTAAAAGGAAAGAAGGGTATGTTACTCAAAATTCAGTATTAGAGTGTCTATGACAAATTTTGGGGTGTTGAATTTTGCAGATATACAATGGTACATAGGAACGTATTGTAAGATTGTTAATAGAAATTATTTATATTTGCAGTGTGTTACAGTTTGCATCATACTTTAAAAGTTAACAATTTTCTGTCATCTGGTCCCGAGGTAGTCAAGTGGTAGCGCGTCGGGCTTGAGACTGATTCGAATCCTGATAAACGTAATTAAAAACCTTCGTGTCTATGGCATATATAAACACGTAAAGTCTGTAGACCAAAAATTTACTGATACGAGCGCCCCCCCCCCCCAAGATGCTGCTCGTGGGTAAGTTAGTAAAAATTGTGGTGCCACCAGGGTGTGATGTTGGTTAACCTATACAGTGGCTCCATTAAAAGCAACCATCGAA
>OU015502.1:39273666-39321166 GCA_907164885.2 Dolomedes plantarius | reverse complement strand
TATATATTTCATAAGGGATTAATAAAGCACTATCAACAATAAACAAGGGAATTTCAGGGATATATCTAGTCACATTAGAAGTGAGAAACACTAAAATGCTTCCTTCGAAAAAATGTCTTTCACCCGCACAGTCAAAATATCATCCCTTTTCACGATTTTATCTTCGAGAAAAATTCACCTGGCAAAGTTGCGGGGAACTCGAGTTTGAAAGAAGTTCAAATATTCTGTCACTTTGATCTATAAATATACGCAGCTTCTCGTCTTTTCGCTATCCCCTCCCCCCTCCGAAATCAATGAAAGATCAACTACTCTTTTCGAGTCTTCGCGAAAAGTGCTTGACTGTCGATAAAAAGCTCATGGCAGTGTACCATATTCGGGCGAAAAAAATATATTTTTCTTTTGGAGATTTCGCCAACTCGTTTAATTTACGCAACATTTAACTTAATTGATTATTTCTTATTGCATAGAAAAAAGAATCCATTACCAGTATAGATCAAAGCCATTAAAACGACAAAAACAAAAAGTATCTCCCTATTTCCTGGAAATAGATGATGCATAAATATATCTTGAATGGTTAAAACATATTTGGTTATTTCTTATTGCTTAAAATAGAGATAATGAATAGCCAGTATAAATCAAAGCCATGAAGGCGACTAGAAAAAATGTCTTTCCTGTAGGAATTGATGATACAAATATACTGCATGTCGAAAAATTATAGTGGGGGATTTAAATAGTTATAGCTTCGGAACTGTCAATAATTATTCTTATGGCCGTGATTAATGTTAATAATTATTGTTATGCCCGGTGCAACCACGTGCTTCAGAACCCCTTCTCTATAACTAGATCGATAGACCCTCTCGCCGAAGAAAATTCGAAGACTGACTCCACATATAGTTCTTGAGCTAGAAATTCAAAAATCGCCACACCTTTTCTGTTGCCAGCGTTTTTATCCAAACGTTGTTAGAAGTTCTGGAGAATGTATGTGCGCGCGCATTCATTGCCACGCCACCGCTTTGAATTGAACGAGCAGGAGAAAAGTTGGGGGCAAACCAGTTCCGGCTAGTTTTAAATCGGATGTTCCTGAATTAGTTTTAAGTTGAAGTTTTCATAACAGGAACAAAGAATTGTAGAGAGATGAATTATGCAAATTGAAGAGAAAATCTCTACGTTTCTTATCTGTTCAGTCGACTTTCACGTGTGTTTCCTTAGTTGCTCTGCAGAGGCCATGGGTTTAGTCAATATTCAGTCTCTTACCATACACAGCAGAGAACATCCGGCGTGATAGGCGAAACAGGTTCAAGGATCCATTCTTTTAAATGGTCCAAATTTCAAACTTGAAAGGAATACATTTGTGTTGTTACATAAGCCCAAAAATAGGTATCCATGGGGGTAAGGTCTGGAGACTGTGGAGGGTCAGGCAACGCATCCTTCTCATCCAACCCATCGCTGAGGAAATGTTTCATTAAAGGAATCCTTGGACAAATATGGCAAAATGTGGAGGAGCTCCGTAAAAATGGAAAATGGATTTCTCCGGAATTTTCCGACGCTAGCCCCGGAGTCTGTTGGAGTCTGCAGATATGCTTTCGCACACATAAACCTGGAATGGTTCTGGTTTATTTAACGTCTGATTCATGTCTGAAACATTATTTGTTGCATAGCTATAGCCATTTGAATTATATATATGTAATATGCGGCGTGGAAGAAAAACAATAGAGCAGAGTGGGTGACGTTGCCGCACATCATGATTAACCGAGCATTTTCCCGCAAAGACTTCCAACGCAGACACAAGAACCACAGATACATAATCGAATCTAAAGCATTTTATTAAGTTTTGTCGAGTCGTCCGCCCGAAGTTATATGGTGAACCGATTTATACAGAGTGTGTCTAATTTTAGACATCAGATAGTTTTATAAGTTCATCTCATCACGTGACAGCGAGGTGTGACTTAAAAGCTGATGGGATAAAAGTTATTTGTTGATGCGCTGATCTGATCTATTTCGGTAGCCACGCCGCGTCGAGCTTAATTTCGTTAAAATGTCAGACATCTTTAATGAAATTGCCTGGGGTTACCAAAGACAGTAACAATGGGAATTTTACATAAGTTTTACTGGGACGACAATACTAAACTTTGGAATATCTTTTGGAATTTAACAGTACTTAAGTACTTAATGCCCAAGGGAAAATTAAGTACTTAAAAAGATTAACAAGGGGTATGTAATTTTGAATACTAAAGGGAGGAATTAATAGTTATTAAATGTTAAGAGTGTTGAATTAAGAAATTACTAGTTTTTAATATTATATATATATATATATATATATATATATATATATATATATATATATATATATATATATATATATAAATAAATAAATATATATATATATATATATATGTATGTATGTATGTATGTATATATATATATATATATATATATATATATATATATATATATAAGGTAGGATCAATAAGTTCCAGGACTAATTTTTTATTTGGTAAAATATAACACTTACATATAATTGTAGGTCAAATTATTGAAAATAGTGGCCTTGGCTATTTACGCATTTATTCCAGCGGTTGTATAGTTGTGGAAAAGTGGTTTCCAATCCACTTTTTGAGATGTCCTTCACAGTAGTCTTCGGAATAATCTTGACCTCTTCTGCACTTGAATAGCGGTTCCCTTTCAAGACATTTTTAAGTCTTGGAAAAAGAAAGAAATCGCTTTCAGCAAGATCGGGTGAGGATTGGGGGGTTTCTCAAAATCGTTACAGAAAGTTTTTCTAGGGTTCTGCCACAACTGCAGAATCGATGTGGTGGGTCATTATCATGGAGTAATTTCAAGGTATTTTCCTTCCACGAGTTCGGCCTCTTCCTTTAGATCAGGGGTTCCCAACCTTTTTATAGTACCGTACCTGTACGTTGTAAGCAATTTGATGACGTACCGGTAGACCAAAAATTTTGAAATGGGGCATAAAATGCAATGGAGAACATTTGTAATGTTTTTTTTAAATTAATGTAATGTTTTTTAATTATTCTCTTTTATTTAAAACCGATTTTGAAAAAATAAAAACATGAAAACTGTCAATTTTTAATGCTGAATTCATATCTAATTTTGCTTTGTAATAATTCTATTTGATAACAAAGTTATTTTAATCACTTCAAATTTACATTGGAATCCCTATGTATCAATTTAAAAGACATATATAATAAGACATATATACATATATAATTAAAAATAATTTTTGTAAAATGTAATGATTGGATAATTCTTTGTTGGAAAATATCTGTTTTATGATTGGGCGTAATGTGATATATATGTAAGTAATTTTATTATTTTGTAACTACACTGTAACCATGACTAATCATACCCTTTGTAAATTTTTTAGTGTTCTTAACAACGAATAAGTTTATTTGTATATGGTCTGAAGACGAATACGAAATGTATTCAAAACATGTAGCCAAGCATTTATTAAAATAAATTAGGATATATGAAAAAATCATTTTAAATAAATGTCCTGAGTTTAATACACTTATCTTAACAGCTTCTTAATATTTATTACTAATACAATTACTATTGATTAATAATATACAATTAATTTAAAGATTTTTGAAACAAAAAACAATTTTTAGTAGAACTCAGACACAGTTTTAATTCGCAAACACAGTTATAATTCGCAGGCGAGTGTTTTTTTTTTATGGGGTGGTCATAGATAACACATTCAGGTGTAGACGGCATCTTTTGAGGTTAGGTAAATCTCAAAAAAGTATTACAACACAAACAATGGATAAGAAATTCCAAACTGAAATATTAAAACGTATGGATTATTAGTTATTATAGTCATTTCTTTTCTTTATTCGTATTACAGATTTTTAATAGATTTTTGTTTTAAATTGTAAAAGCATTCGCGTACCGGTAGCTGCTTGTCCGCGTACCGGTACTGGTACGCGTACCCAAGGTTGGGAACCACTGCTTTAAATGACTTCCCTGAGAGGCCCTAATACTTGTACATTTCCTAATTTACAGTACAATCGTCAGGTATAATCTCAAAATGAATGACAACTCTGTGATCAAAAAACAATTCCAGCATGACCTTTTCGTTGGACTTGTCTATCCAAGTTTTCATCTTCCCTGGGCGAGTGTGGTGACTTTAATTCTGAGCATTTGTGATTTCTTAAAGGGTCATACAAATAACACCAACTTTTATCACCAGTCACTATTGTTTTTAAAAAGAACCTCATCATCATCACTCATTCCACTTAGGTCTTTACAAATTTCAATTCTTGTTTCCATCTGTTCTTGAGTTGGGACGAAAAAATTCTATAACCTTTTCATTTCTAACTCATCAGTTATAATGGTTTGACAGGTACCATAAGAAATCCTTACTTTATGGGCACTATTTTTAATTGATAATCTCCGGTCATTCCGAATAATCTCTTTAATGGCTGAAACATTTGCTTCAGTTGCTGAAGTCGCCGGTCGGTCTGACCTTACATCATCTTCCCGTGAAGCGCGGCCGAATTTAAATCACTTAAATCATGCAAGAATGATTCCTCGTGCTAACGCTTTGCGACTGTAAACTTTATTTATCCTTTTTACAGTCTCTGATGCATTCTTTCGTAATCGAAAACAGAATTTTATGGATGACCTCTGTTCCAATTGTGACATTTCCAAAACCCGCCACTTTGATTTTATTTACTTGTATAAATGAATCGATTTGGGGTTATGGGAATGCAATCGATTTGGGGTTATGGGGTTATATATATATATATATATATATATATAATTCCGCGTTTGCAATGTAGAGAGTGTCAAGTTCAAGATCGTAGTTTTGAGAAAAACGGGTTTGGAAAAAGAAACGGCTTTTGTAAAGTTAGTTTTTTTTTTAGTTCAATTATAAAAAAGAAAATTAAGTAAATTTTTCCAATATTATTTTCGTTGAGTAAACATAGTTAATTCATTGATTGGGACATAACCCCTTTAACACTAACATGTTTGTTTTTTGTTTCACATTTTCCCTGATGAACTAAAATTTTTAGGATTGGAATTGAACTTAGCTTTCTGTACCCTGCAGTAGCCCTTGATTTTTCAAACATACCTTGTTTGATATCTCATTTTAGCCCAATTTGGACCTAACACCCTTTGCACCGCAAACATATACAATACAGTGGAATCTCGATCTATCGTTTTTCAAGGGACCGATTGAAATGAACGATAAATGCGGGAAAACGATAGATGCGGAAACATATCAAAGCAATATGATCGTTGGGACTAGATAAAATGAACGACACATACGGAAAAACGATGGATCCGAAAACGATCGATCGAGATTCCACTGTATATATATATATATATATATATATATATATATATATATATATATATATATATATATATATATATATATATATATTTATATATATATATATATATATATATATATGTATATATATATATATATATATATATATATATATATATATATATATATATATATATATATATATATATTTATATATATATATATATATATATATATATATATATATATATATATATATTTATATATATATATATATATATATATATATATATATATATATATATATATATATATATATATATATATATATATATATATATATATATATATATATATATATATATACATACATACGTAAGCTTCTGGAATCTGATGATACTCATTCCTTAGATATTCTAGGTAGAATTCAAGAGCTATTATGACGTTTACCTAAATTTATTATTTTTAACGTATTTGTTCCCTTTGTGAGTTTGCTTTAGATTTACCCTCTAACAGATATTTTAGAAATTCAAGTTCAGCTTCTTTTACTTTTAATTATTGTGAAATTTTATTTTTTTTTAATTCCTTACTCATACCTGACATAAATACACAATTTCTAACTTTTCCATCTCGAAAAAAAAACTTTCAGACTAAAAGGTGAAGAGCGTTAAAATCGAGAGGTGTGATAACTGAAGCGCCGTGTCCTATTTTGAAAATTAATTATAGTTCAGGAATCAAAATCTGAATCTCTAACAAACGCATATTCATTTATTTTTTCCCCTTTAGCACTAGTAATTTGGAGATATTTAATCACAAAGTGAGGGAATTGTCTCCGGATGCCTTGTTTAAACGAAACTTGTTTAAACACATTTTTTTAAAATTCTTATTCACCGAACTTTTCTGTTTTTATTACATTTTGACGTCTTTCAGTAGTATAAAGTTTGTAATTTATGGTTTAGACCAGGGATTCCCAAAGGGGTCCAGGTGGGCCAATGGGAGTCTATTGACGTTTAAAAAGGGTCTATAGTATTCCAGGGGTCTATTGGGGGTCTGTTTTAAAATTCAATTTAATTTTTTAGGAATGTAATTATATCTATATATAAAACACTTCCGTAACTGACTGACTGACTGACATATAACGCACAGAACGAACCGCTGGACCTAAAGGGTTGAAATTTTGCATGGCGATTCTTCTTATAGTGTAGGGGTGCACTAAGAGAGATTTTTGAAAAAAATCCTAGATTTAAAATTAAATTTATAAGCTGTTTTTGTAACATTCTTTAAAGTTTGCATTCAAAATGGTAATCCGAGGGTTATAAAATTTATATCACAATAAAGATGATAAAAATTCCTTTAACATGAAATCTTTTTCGAATCTTTACCTCCATTTTCTGATTTTTGGTGCATTTTTAAAGATTCATTTTTAGAATTTAATTTTTTAAATGCTGATCACGTAGTTATCTTTCACGTAGTTATCACTTTTAACTTTCGGTCACGTGCATAACAATGAAATAAACAAAAAAAAATTATTTCTTCCTAATGCGGCAGACGATTGGTCCTTATCCAAAAAAATATTTTCGTACAATAAAAGAAATGGTCCTCAAACTGTACTATATTAACTGTATTATATTCTTTAGTATGTTCTATTAGATTTAATTTGAACGCTTTTGTATATGCCTTGAATGCCGCCGTCAGCTTTTATTTGTGTACCAACAATAGGCAGAACTGGGGATAGCCACTGGACCTTAAACAGCACTTGGGTCCTCCCAATGCAACCAATCAGAAGCAGTTTCGTTTTTCTCTTGGCGATGTTTGTGCAACCACAGTCTGTGTTTCTGAAATCTTGTTTATATTTGAGAAATTAAAAATGAAAATAGTACAAAAATAATAAAACATAAACCTAATGAACCAATTTTTCTAATTTTTTTTTCATATTCTTAGTCAAATTGTCATCTTTGAGTGTTTAAAATGCAATTATTAGTATTATAATTATGTTGTTTGCTGTATATTATAGAGAAAATGTGAGGGGGTTCGATGAAAAAAAAAGATTCATTCTTTTAAAAGGGGTTGATGACTCGAAAAGAGACAATTGCGAAAATGCGGGCGACAAGTCGTCTGCTATGACTATATCTTAGTAAAAATGCTGAGATCACGTGATCAGCAAACGAAACTTGTTTTATTATTCGATTGAAGTGATATAAGTGCATAATGTAAGATGCGTTTAAGTGAGTCAAATTTCATTAAAATCTAGAATTCCTCGGCTTTCAGATATTCTTTTTTTGTGTGTCCGAGTGCCTAATTATTCTGTAGCGGAAAAAAATGGAGAGGTGAGTAATTACATTCTTTAATTCAACAGGGGTCGATGTAGGAAAAAGGTTGGGAACCCCTGATGTAGACATTATTAATCATGAAACAGCAGAAAAAAATAGAGGTTAATAGAAATCTTTCAGCTGTGATGTTTCAAGAAATAGTAAATAATTTATCGAGTAACAAGAGAAAAAAGACGTTGTTAACAAACAAATTTACCATTGACTTCATTTATAAAGACTTTTCATTATACCATTGACTTCGATTTATAAAGAGTTGCCAAAGGAAAGGTGAAACAAAACACTATGACAATCCAAAAACAAAATAATACCCATTTCATCAAAAACACTTTTTTCGTGTTCTTGACCAATGTAGATAAATAATTATAAACAAATTTAATTCAGAAATCTGTCTTTGTCTTTCGCTTTTTTCTCTAACAACTCGTTTTCTTTTAATACTTAACCCATTAACGCCCGAATTATTTCTGCTCGAAATATTTTCAGCCTTTTCTCAAATCTATGTAATTGCGACCACCTGAGTACAAAAAATCTAAAATTCAATCAATTTGTGATTTAGATTTAAAATTATAGCCCGTCCTCATTTGAGGACGCTGGGTGTTGCGGTGAAAAAAAATCAAGAAATTCAGTGAAGTGAGCAAATTCGAAAACAATAAGTAATAGTATGTAAAAACGGACTAGTTACAGTATTTTATTAAATTTTAAGATAAAATTAATTTTAAACTGTTATTTACTTAACATTTATTTATCATTTAATGACAATTTATCTCAAACAGAGTAATATTTAACGCTATAATGTTTAGTTTTGAGTGAAGTATAACAGTTGATAAAAATGACAATTTTTATTCAGAATGACGGAAAACAAGATGCGCATATAAGATACATAAAAAAACGCATACATAAGATACATAAACAAAACGCATATATAAGATACATAAACAAAATACGTAAAAATTTACATAAAATATGAACTTTTTCTAGAATTTGGTATGATATTTGGGAAAACAAGGAATGCGCAATGTTACGTTACACTTTTCACAGAATGTGCGTGGTTTTGACGCACAATTTTTCAGCTGACAACGTCTTTGTTTGTTTCGTTTCAACATAGTATGTCTTACGAGATCATAGCGAACACTGTCAACATTTACAGTCGAAATGGATGGTGTTGACATCAGACGACCTCTCGCTGAATGGTTTGTAACTCCTTTTTTCAAGTAAGTTACTGCTATTATTCGTCGAAAATCTTTTATCGATAAATGCTTGTTTTTCACATCTTTATGGACAGATTTATACAATATATAGGCATTTACAACAGCCATGTCGACCATTCTTGTAAATAAAGACCAATACAATTTTTCCCCAAATGGATATTGAATGTTTTTCTAAATACCAATCATGTTGGTCAACACCACCCATAAATGTGTTGTATGAGTGGATTATGTTTGGCTGTGGAACAGAAAGTCTGTCTTTCTCCCCTTTACATCAACGCAGTGTTTGTCTCACATGATTAATCTGCTCATAATTTTTTGCCAAAGTAACAGACGTATTGTCGTTCCATTTGACAATTAAAATTTCATTTTCCTTATCAAATTTATGCTAGTAAAACCCTCTTGGTTCTTTTTCTATTTCTTTCCGAGATTTCAGAGGACATCCTGCCATTCTGTTGTCTCTTATAGTGCCACAAGCACGAAATCCAGATTCTTTCAACATCACTAACAACTGGTAACTGTTGAAAAAGTTATCAAAAAATACTACATGCTTTAATGGATTCTGACCTATAGACAGCATATCTAATACAACTTGACTTCCCAAAGGGAGATTTTCCTTAGTCTTTGAACTAGTTTTGCATCCATATACAGAAAAATTATAACAATATCCATTTATTTCCTTTTTTCTTTACACTTTTTTTTTTCAAGGAGGCGGAGCAGCATAATTTTCATCAAAATCACTGTTATCATCTGAATTTGGATCTTCAGAAATTTCGATTTCAGCTGTTCCTGCAATATCACGTACTTCAGCTAAAGCTGTACTTTCATCTTCAAAATCCTCTTCATCAGATAGTTCATCTACGTCAGGTGGAATTGCGATGATGTCAGCTTCAATTTGTTCTGAAAATAAATATTCATGAGCTTCTGCAATCGTTAAGAACCTACGAGTTATTATAATTACTTATTACCCTCCTAAAACAAAACAAAGTATGGCTAATTACCATATAAAAGTTGAACGAATTTTTAATACAATTATTACACGAAAAAATTCCAAAATTGTAATGACTCTTGAAATTTGTATAAAAGTTGGCTGCAACGCCCAGCGTCCTCAATTGAGGACGGCAAAATTGGACGTCATTTTTGAAAACGAAATTTTTTTCAAAACAAATTAATTTTCTATTATACGTTTACATAGTACTCTAATTTGATATACTAGTAAAAATAAAATGTCTTCCCTTACTTTAGCTAATGTAGCTAGACAGAAAGCAAATACAAGCGTGACACATGAAAAAACATGAAATGGTGATCGATATCATGCAGCTCTAAACAACCCCAGATACAAGGTCGTTTGTGGGATGTTTTGTGGTAGTGCCGTCTACCGTCATGCAAAATAAACAATCGTTTCCGAAAAATATATAGATTCTACGCACTCTTTTATACACTGTCCTCAAATGAGGACGCTGGGCGTTAACGGGTTAAAATAAAACTTATTTTAAGGAAAAGAAATATATTAGAGGTTCCTTAACGTAGACGTAACAATAAAATCAAAATCCAGGTGATGCTTAAGTGATAATGAAATTAGTGCGTTGTTGCTGGTAATTGGGTAACAACACAGCATTTTTTTAAACTTTTCTCAGGTACCATCCCCATACTCCTATGGGGTTAATTTGCCATCTTTTTTCAAAAAATGTACTATGAAATTCTATCGTATGAGACTGAAAATTGTATACTGCATAAGTTTTCAGCGCACTTTTAGGAACAGCAAACATAATTGTTTTCAGCTAAAATATTATATTGCATTACCAGGGAATTCAAGTTTTACTGTATTTTTTTCCTTAGATTTGACTGTAGCTATCGATATCTATGTTGAATTTATCCGCTGAAAACTTAAGTTCGAGGCTACCTAGTGGTTAGCACGCTAGGATTCGGGATTGAGGATGATCGTATAGAATCCTGCTAAGCACCACTAAAGGCCTTTGTGTCTACGCCGGACATTGGCACATTAAATCTGTAGGCCGGAAAAGTACATCCATGTGGCATACGAGTATATACTACACCCTATATCGCCCCTAAGGGTGCTCGACCATGCACCTATATCGTGCACCCATTATAAGAAACCAATAAACATGAGCAGACAAAGTTCCTGCCGCATTGAAACAACACTTTGCCTTTCTAGTATCACAATTTCTAGCACGTTATTTTACATACAGCTAGCGATACGTGTTCTGTAGAGAGTAAACAAGGGAGTTAATGCCGGCCGATTAATAAATCCCCTTTTTAACGGTTTCTTAATGTATTACGATGTCATAACCGCTGTTGCAGTTGTTCATAGTATATGCGTAGCCGTCTATAGTATTGAAGGACAAACTTGTTCGAACATACTAGTTTTAAGTACTAGATAACATATTAGAAGGTTTGCATAGACATTGTGAACGTTGTTTTGCAAATACTGAATTTCTGCTGTTTAGTGCCTTAATGACTGGGTCACTTTAAACGATTCTTGGACACTCCGATACATAAGAGCAACTGGATTGATGAGATGGATACTAAAATTTCAAAACTGCATCCCTTATTCGAGCCCAAACAAAATATGTCAATATTGGCCCGAACAGGCATTCCGTGTAATTTTTTTGAACCTGAATAAGTTCTATTCCTGTGTTGATCGAAACTACTTCCGAAGGTCGTCGCTGGTGTTTGTTGCCTTTCCGACGGAGACTGTAAGTCCATGTATATTACCCTCCTGTTGCGAAAAGTGGCTGGGCTGAAATTTAAGACAAGTTGCCAAGTCATCCAACAAAGGAAAATGCGTTATTAACAAGCGCAATGTATATATATAGTGATACACCATCTGCAAACGACGATGGTGTATCACTTTATCGACATCATTCATCATACCAGGATTTCGGGATCCGTATCATTTCAACATTCATTTTTACCATATTTATGGTCGTGGATAGTTTCTGTTCATTAGTCTTTTTTTGCGTCAAACTTGGCAAGATCTTTTCTGATACACCTGATGTGGTACAATTCTAAGGTGATCAACGTTTAAGAGAGGTGTGCACTTTCCATAAGTGCAAATGACAAGTGCCCCACATTGACAAACAACACAATTGTAATGAATACTCAGTAGCCTGAAGAAGGTCTGTGAATACCAAACTAGTTTCTGTGCAATTCGTTGGCATGCGTATGTGTAACTATTGAGGCGAACTGCAAATGCATGTGATAAATATTTATTATTTAAATTGTAGGTTCTGGTATATTTAGCACCGCCATTCTATAAAAAAATGACACTAATATTTATAGAACATCCAACCAGCAAAACCTGTTTCCAATTTATGCTTTCTACAGGGAACTTTTAGGAATTATCATTCACAAATTTATTGTTTACCGTACATTCCTTGTATGTTCTATTTTATGTCTGCAATTTTTTGCACTCGAATGTGTGACATAAAAACTCTGACACTGAATTTTGAGTATGATACCCTTCTTTAAAAAATAGTTCTTAAAATATTAAAGCATTTTAAAGCAAATTACGAATGCAATATATTATATACTAAATAGCGAATTTAAAAAAAAAAGATTAACGTTAAATTAAAAATTTCCCCCCTTTTTGCATGATTTTACATCACATGCCACATATTAAAGTAAACGAAAAATAAATATCTGGTAGCGTAAAAGCATTTTTATTTGCCTGTAAATATTAAAAAGCACTATCATATTTTTTAGTTATGTATCAACAACACAAGTTAATTGAAAAAAATTTAAAAGATCACGTCTCGTAATCTGAAACCTAACAATCTTTGACTACCATAATAACATAATGCAAAATACTATGACATTCACCTCTTGTAAACACAAAACAATGTTCGGCGAAAAAAAACATTTCTCCATAAAAGCGAAATTCTTTCTGATATTTTCCAATTTAGCTAGGCATGGAGAAAAAAAAAGGGAAGAAAAGCAAAGGAAAAGAAAAAAGGAAAAAAAAAGAAAAACTCATAAAAGTCAACTTCCGTTTCTTTTTCTTTTTTATTAAACGCAAAACATGTGGTTACGAAATCGCCAAGTAAATAAGAATTCAGAGGCCGCTATCTCTTCTTTTTCACTCTCTTTGACTACTTAGTGAGTTTAATAAACTTTTAAAGAAAAGACATTCTGGTCGCGACGAGAAAAATGGTCCTGCTAGAAGGTGAGAGAAAGAAATTTTCGCTCCGCTTCTGATTAAAATAGTAATAAAAAATTTCAAGTGAACACAGTAGTTTTTCCATTTGAATACAATTTTCTTCTTTTTCATTTCCATTATAACACTGATTTTTTGGCTTATATTCAACAAATGAAAAATCATCATCAAATGCCCAGTATCGTTTGTAATTGGGTTTTTATACTATCATAAACTGGGCAACTCGACTTCCCTGCCCAGTCTATGGGATAGCATGCCGAACTATGGCTAAGTCCTAGCCGTTATGTTTCTTCAGAAATTACTGATAATATGGTGGGTTAATGAAAGTTTTAAAAAAAAAGCATTTATTCAACTAGTGTATTTGCAAAATATTTACATTAACTCGTTGAGTTTTGCACCTCCAGTGCATTCATGGCCTCCATCCAAATCTAAAATCACACGTGTAAGGTATTCCGGTCAAAATCACAAAAAATAGCGCAAAAAATAGGTTAAATGGCCCGCGAAAATCTAGCCATGTCCGAGACAAGTCGACCTCAGTCCACCGAACCCCGTCTCTCTCTGGCAACCTCTCTCTCTGTTCAGCCCAGCCGATAGTCTAGTCCAAACCGTTCAAAGCCCTATGTCCAAAAAAACACGTGCAATCTAGTCCACCGAACCCCGTCTCTCTCCGGCGACCTCTCTTTCTGTCCAGCCCAGCCGATAGTCCAGTCCAAACCGGTTCTCCTTTGACTGCAAACCTCGGAACAAAAGCCCTATGTCCAAAAAACACGTGCAATCTAGTCCTCCGGATCCCCGTTGTTCGTCTGTTTAATGTCGTAGACAGCGGCACGCCTCGTGATCAATTGACTTGATCGTACGCGCGTCAAATCGCCCCTGGTATTCAAAACTTTGCCGACTTCAAATGTTGGGGCGGCAGCACTGAATCCGCCTCTGGAAAATCCTCATTCACCGCTGTAAAGAAACTTCAAACTGGAAATATATATCGTTATTCACAGTCTTTCGGCAAACAACACACAAAAACTGCTCCCTTCCAAAAGCTAACCTTTGTACCATATTTCACATATAATACTGGGGGTTGAGTAGAGAGTCCCCCCGACATCACAATACCTTCTTACTTCGCTTAATTTTATGAGTCGAGAAGTTAGTGACAACACAATGTGTCGAGATAACTTCCCGTAGACTGTATCCTAAAATCTCATTTCTTTTCCAAATTTTTTCGACCACACTATTCAATAGACTAAATATACAAAAGAGGCAAATAATTGTTTTTCGGATGTAGCTGCCAGCCAAGGGTAAACAAGTTTTTAAATCATTACATGTACGTCTGAGTATAAAGCCAAAAAGAGTGCATGCTCATGAAAATTCGTATGGCTAAATTCTTTTACAGTAAGATACCGCACGTGCATGCTTTATGAATCCCGTGCATTTCCATTTATAGTCCCTTCGCACTGAAAATATATTTTCCCTTTACTATGAGACTGTCATATTGTAATGCCAGATTTGTGCGAATTTTGTCCTGTAACATTAAAGAACATCTGTAAAGCATTATCATACTAATGATAGGTTTGTTCTTCTGTTGATGTAACTTCTATTACAGATTCTCCAAGGAATAAAAGAGGAATAAGACGCTAACTGTAGAAGGGTCAAATAGGTTTAGATGAATGCTTTCGTACAGAGGCAAATTTATGCTGTAATTCATATCGCTGATGAGTTGTCAGAGATTCAACCATTAAAAATATTTTTTTTTTCTGAGTGAGCCCTGCACACATCGAGAGAATCATTTAAGAGTCCTTTATCAATTATGTGCTAACACTAAACACTAAACTCTATATCACACACTTTGGGTAAGTTATGGTACTTATGCCTACGTTGAAAATGTCCTTTTTTGATTATCTTGGTCAATTTTATTTTTTGTAAGAATCGTGTAATTCAATCTTTTCTTTTTTCAAAACCGTTTTAATTTTCATTCTACATAAATTAGAAGCAGAATTATAGCTATTTAAAAATGTATCGTTTGCTAGAAAATTGAAGTGACAAAGAACTTTAATTGCGTTTTTCTCAGAATTATGTTTTTTAGCACAAATCTCTACCGTTATCATGATATCTCACAAAATAACGCATATAATTTGATAAAATTTTCAGGAAATATTTTAGATGCTATTTTCAATGAAATGACGTACAATAATTGATGTACAATTAATATCTTTTTATTTGGGGCTGAAAAAGCGGGTGCGCTGGTGTTGGCCGTGAACATAACGTCCTCAATTTAAACAAACACAACACATTTATTGATACTTTTAAGTGGACTGTGAAGCATTCAAAAATGGTGTTGAACGCACGCAACAGACAATAATACGATTTGGTGCTCAAGGCACGCTACATTCTATAAGTGGTGTAACAAGAGAAGTGCTTGCAGACAAATTCTCGCGGGGGAGGATGGGTGATTGGCGACATGAACAAGAAAACTATAGCCTCAATTGGCGGCGCCAAAGGAGATTCCCAACAGGGGCTGTTTTTATAAGGAAAGGAATGACGAATAGTGGAAAATTTTCATATTGGATCATAAAATTGTCTGTATTATTTTTGCTATTTTAAAATTTCTCTTAGATTGTAGGTAATTTTGAAGATAACTGTCATATGTATTATGTGTGAGAAGGAAATTAAAATAGTAGCATTATACATACAAAAGAGTTAAAGCAACGATAAGTAATCCTACGTTAATAACCCGCGGAAGTTTTGTTAGAAGAGACTACCTGAATTTTTTTCAATTTGATTCACTATTCTGGACCCTATATAGAAAAAAATGTGTAACTCAACAAATCTCCGTTCCTTTCAAGAATTTCAAATAGCAAAAGAATCGCGAAGAAGGTCCGCACTCTCCCTGCTTCAACTAGCATCTTTTTTACAGAAATTTCGGATGTTTTATAATTGGTCTAGTTTGTTATTATCACATTGCAGATCTATACAAATTCGCACTATGAATATGATCTAAAAGATTATGACCATTTAACCTTTAAAATAACTTTTTAGGTTGGCAGTTAGGCTTAATGGCAAAAATCATGTCATGACAACAAGATTCCAGAAAATTCTTCCTTCTATTTCCGCAGCTTTCCAGTTGTAGTTTAGGTGAAGGAACAAATGTTAAACAGGATAATGTGTGGATGTTTGACAGTTGTAATACATCAAATATAGTTTCAGATCATGTACAATTTTTAAATACACATTACCTTTAGGCGAACTGAGGAAACTGGTTTTGGGAAATCAGTTTCACGAAAGGGTTTCACGAAACTTGTTTCGCACGACGTCACACTCTGAGTAAACTGTAGTTTTCAATTTCTATGATGTCATCAGATGACGAAGGGAATTCACGTTTTGCTGGATGCCTTCAAAATAAGAAAAGGAAACGAAAGTTCCTTTAGGAACGATAGAGCAGATAGTACTTACGAGGTCTTTACGCCAAAGAATGAATTACGGACCCGGAAAAATTTCATCTTCTACTAGTCGAAAATTGCACACCGGGTATACTATAAATAAGTTTTGCCAACCTGAAGACGAGCATTAAAGGAAGTTTTATTAGATAAAAAATGTATAAAGACTGAGTTATATATATATATATATATATATATGTGTGTGTGTGTGTGTGTGTGTGTGTGTGTGTATAATAATTAGAAGCATAAACTATATTTAATTGTATTAATTTGCGTTAAACGATTGTTTACAATTAAAGTCATAGTGTGTTTTCCACTTCAGGAAGTAGATTGTTTTTATCAGCGCAGGTTCATGGTCATCGATAATTTATTACTCCGCGTCAGGAATTTGTCAACAAAATTCAGGCAGGCAATGCCTGACTAATATATCACTATTATATATGACTATTATATATGACTATTGACGCAGTCGTCGAATGTTCGAGAGAGTGTCTCGGCATGCTCGCCCACGCTTTTGCATAACGCACGAAAAAGAACAAAGCATTATATTAGGGAGGATAGCTGCTTGCTGCGGACGTGTCTGTCGTGAGCTGAGAGATGATTGAAAAGGACAATCTAGAAAGGTTAATTGGATATTCACTTAATGTTAAATAATAAAGTTGTTTAAATGATATTTAAGCATTAGTTATTTCTCCGGACTATTGTTTTATGACTGCCATTTAGATTAATTAGTAGTAAAAGGGTGAACCATTTAGATTAATTAGTAGTGATGACTGCGCCACTTTATTCAACTGTATTTTCACAAAACTCAGCGGGCTCACCTGTTTTTTCTTTTTTTTTAAACCATATTTAAAACCTTCAAGAAACCATGATCGCGCCACCTTGTGCAACTGTAGTTCATGAATCTCAGCGTGCGCATCTCTGTGATTTTGCGCTAAATGTTTTTTCCCAAAAGTTAGTTTCTCGTTTCATGAAGCCAATTTCTTGAGTGTGAGGCCTGCCTTATAATCTGATTTCAAAACGTGTCACTTTCACTATTATTTCGTACATAGTTGCCATAACGAATGTTAATGATGAGAAGCAATAAATAGATAATATTTCCATCATTACGTTTAAAAAAAAGTTGTAGACTTAAGAAATTGAGATCTACAATTTCATTAGAAAAAAAAAATTACCCTAAATTACGCACAAGAAGGTAACAAAGAAAAACTGACAAAGGGAGATATTAATACCGTGCTCCTCCTGATACAGCAATTAGAAATTATATGATAGAATAAATGTGCAAAAATTAATGAATATGTATAAATAAATAATACATTGTTTGTTTAATCATAAGAAAAGCAATAAATGTTTACGAAGACAATGAAGATATTGCATCTTATTAACGGGAAAAAAATAAATTCAGTAATTTAAAAGCAAATGATTCAGGACTGCCCTAAAGAAACACACACATGACTTTAATTACTAGAAATTCACTGGGTGCAACGACAAAACAATGCTGAGCATTAGAAAAAAAGAACCTTATAAAAGCCAAATTCTCTGTCTTCTTTTCCAATTTAGAATAGCATGTGGTTACTATTTCTCTAAGCAAATAAGTTCCAGGGGTGCAAACTTTTATTTTCTTTTTGGTGTTCATCTTCCTTTTCAAGCGTTTGTAATAACCGCTTGAAAAAGTAAAGGTTTTTCATTCGAAAGATAAAAGTTTTTTTATATAGAATCTGAAAAGAAGAAAAATTTTTTTGAGGTGTTTATAACTCTGATTAAAACGGCACAGGAAACTGAGTCCAACGACAGGACAGTTTCAGTTTTCGGTAAAAAATTAAGTGTACTTAAGGTTACTTCTTTAATTTCGTGCAAAAAGGGAGTTCTTTGTTTACACACAGAAAATTATATTTGACTTAAAATCTTAAATAAAAATTTCTTTTGCAGCGTTGTTACGTTTTCTCACAATTGAATGTTTATTTACTTAGGGAATTACTTTTTACCTAAGATATATGATTAAAAGAAAGAAACCCCTGTATTTGTATTTTAATACTAATGAAAAAGATCGTAAAACCTCATTTCGTGATGCTAAACATATCTATATATCTATTTATCTATCTATCTCTCTCTCTCTCTCTCTCTCTTTCTCTCTTTCTATATATATATATATATATATATATATATATATATATATATATATATATATGTGTGTGTCTGTGTGTGTGTGCGTGTTTGTTTGTGTCACGACACTTCACCGCGTACCCTTTTATCTAATAATTAATCTAAATGGCAGCCATTAAACAATAGGACGGTGAAAGAACAAATTCTTAAATAACGAACTTTATTAATGAATATTAATTTAATAACCCAATTAACCCAGATAAATCACCATTTTCTTTCATCTCCATTCACCGATATACGTGCGTCCTCTCTGAAAAGTAATCCCACATCTAATGCTTTGTTATCCGAAAACGCGTTGCACTTTTCGCGTCCGAAAAACACCTCGTGATGTGTGCGTCATTACATGATTTCATAGTCAGGCACTGCCCTCCTGTACCTTTGTCGACGAACTTCTGAGCGCAATTAATTATTCTGGGAGCAATTAATTGTCGATGACCATGAACTCCCCACTGTGAAAAACTACCTACTTCCTGAATTGGAAAACACACTAGGATCTATAAAAGAAAATTACCGTTTAACGCTAATTAATATAATTAAATATAGTTTATGCTTACTTACTTACACACACACACACATATATATACGAGGGTCATTTTTAAAGTCAGAACCGTTTTGTAATGGAGTAAGAGAAACTTTAGTTATGACCGTAAATTGTATCACAAACTAAAATATGAACATTTTTTCACTTTTCAACATAGTCATCATTAACATTTAAACATTTGTCAAGTTGTGTCACCAGCTTTTGCATCCCATCATCAAACAACTCTGCCGCCGGACCGTTAAACCAGTTAGTAACAGTTTCTTTCAACGTGTCATCATTTTCCAAGCGCTTTTCACCAAGAAATCCCTTAAGTTTTGGAATACGATGAAAGTCTGATGGTGCTAAGCCAGGGCTGTATGGTGGATGATCCAGTAATTCCCAATAAAAATTGTCAAAATCGACGGCGCGGACAGATCTCTAGCGGCGCCGTTCTGCTTCACGACAAAGCTCGGCCTCACGTTGCGGCAAGAACAAAGACGCAACTGGACAATTTTCATTGAGAATTACTGGATCATCCACCATTCAGCCCTGACTTAGCACCATCAGACTTTCATCTGTTTCCAAAACTTAAGGAACTTCTTGGTGGAATGCGCTTGGAAATTGATGGCATGTTGAAAGAAACTGTTACTAACTGGTTTAACGGTCCGGCGGCAGACTTCTTTTTATGATGGGATGCAAAAGCTGGTGACACAACTTGACAAATGTTTAAATGTTAATGGTGACTATGTTGAAAAGTGAAAATTTTTTTATATTTTATTTTGTGATACAATTTACGTTCATAACTAAAGTTTCTTTTACTCCATTACAAAACGGTTCTTACTTAAAAAAATGACCCTCGTATACATATATATATATATATATATATATATAGTTACTAAATAAATTCTGTTGTACTTGAAAATCATATTTTGAACATGTAAATACTCAATCCAGAATTCAGGCATAGTGTATCGAATTATATTACAGTGTTTGGTTACAATTATATACAATTATATACATGCCCTTTGTAACGCCAACTATTTCATACATCTGCCAACTTGATAACAGGATCACATGCGTAACACAAACGACTGAAAACCGCGTAAAAATAAATCCCCAGGAAACGGTGACCTTTCTCCATGGAGTTGAGGCCTTTTCTTTAGCGGAAAACAAGTTTTATTATAAATGGTAGGCATATTTCGGAAAGAAGAAGAAAAAAACGCTGTTGGCTAGCTGTGAAGTGCTGAAACGCTCGCCATCAACCGAGAGACAAATAGCCTGGAATATATATGGAGATCGCTAGGCGCGTAACAGACTGTCTGCTTCTCACGGCGGCATCGGGGGAGAATTCGCGTTATAAATGCCAACGTGCGAGTTTCAGAATCTTGTTCCGGGTCAGGAGATGTATGGCTATTCACCTTATCACCTTCCTACATGGCTCGCGAACGAGGAGAGGAAAAATATATATTTCGCGAAACGGGAAGTGACCATTGTTCTTGCAGATAAAAGGGTCTGCAGCGTAGATGATTTATTCTGCTTTTCAAAACGGAAACTTGTAGAACGCGTATTTTCTCCCTTATACTTTAACTTGGTGAAAAGACCAGCTGAATTCCGAATGTGTGATCTGTGTATGCATTTTTTCTATTTGCGTTTGAGGGTCAAACAGGTAAACACAATTTTGTAGGATTGCTTTTTTATCTTTAATAGTTATTTATTAGCAGGCTTTAGCATGTTTCTTAGTGTGACCTTCCTTGGCCCAGTAGAAGATTCGATATTGTTTTAACTAGGATTTATAAGAATGGAAAGCTATTTATGAGTGGTATACCCTTCAGAACCTCTATACTACCTCTCCCAAAAGATCCCAAAGGTAGTTAGAAATTTTCACATTTCTTTGCGCTTGTTTAACCCTTTCAGGGGTTCACCTCCACTTTGCATGGTTGAGATTTTTTTCCCGATTTTTTTTTACCTGAAGAATCTTGAAAAATTTTCCAATTAAAGGTCAAAATGTTTTTACTTCTTTAAACTGATAACAGATGGCAGTACAAACCATTTTTATGGTCATTTAACTGAAATTCATTGAATGCGAGTGAATAAAACACTAGATTTAGGTGTCCCAGGAGAAGTAATCTCACTCTAGTATCAGGTTATTTGGGTGTCTCCTGTCTTCCATAATTATGTCCTTATGTTCGAGGGAATTAAAATAGGTTTTATTCTTATGCTCTACAATTAACAATTAAATTTAGGGCAAACCCTTTATTTCGATATCCATCCATAGGATAACGATCTGAGAATAAATAACAAAATCTAGGGCACTTCATTTTCTATTCTTGTTTCTACTGACGTACAGTAAAATCTCGTTTATCCAGACTAACTGGGACCATAGGCAATCCGGACAATCGAAAATCCGGATAATCCGGGTAATATGGGTAATAAGCAAAACAAAATCCTTAAATGGGCAGACATACCGTTTATTACGGTAAAAAACTATATTTTGTAACAAAATTACATAGTATTGTTTACAAAACATTAAAAAATTAACTTTGCTGAGTCAATCCACGTCAACATCCTGTGACACTCTACTAAAGCTTTCTTAAACTCAGCAACAAGCATTTTATTACTATAATTAATTGAGCAATATATGCAGGAACTGTACATTGAATCAAATTAACCCTTTGAGGGGTGCCGTTTGCACAGTGCAAACGCTAAAACCTAGTCCTTTTTTCCCTTGCATTCAATGTATTCCAGTTAAATAATCATAAAAATGGTTACTACTGCCATCTGTTATCAGATTAAAGAACTAAAAACATTTTGCAACCTTTCAATGGAAAATTTTCCAAGATTTTTTAGGTTAAAAGAAATTTGAAAAACATGTGCACCCTAGAAACGGGGGAGTTTTTTGCCCTTGAAAGGGTTAAAAAGCAAATATTTTGCGTACTTACAGTTACGGTCTTGCTATCATAGATAAAAATTATTATCTAATGTGAACATTAAATAAAAAAGTCTACAAATCTGATCCGAATTATTCAGAGATCCGGATGAACAAGGGCCGGATAAACGAGGTTTTACTCTAATTGACATTTGATCTTCGAAGCACATTTGAGAGACAAATCGAAACCTTATCAGTAGCTGTAATTTTACACTAACCATAGCTTTGAAAAAGAGTACAGAGTAGACATGGATTTATCAGTTTAAAGCTGTTCATCTGGTGATTTTTTGTAGATAGTGGTTTTGTATATTTAGAGGTTCAATAGCCTTTTTTACCAGTCTCTTATTTGATAGCCTGTGACCCGCTAACGTGCGTCAAAAGCTTTATCTACACTTTCTTTAGCACTGATTGTACTCTGACTCCTCAGTTAAAAGGTACTGTTGATCGGGATATGATATTTAGAGGTTTTGTAGCCGTTTGACTTGAAAACATTTTTTAAATCGATGCCGGGTGTGGAGAGGCAATCACGCCCAAATAAGCGGCAGTTTCTGTCGAAGTCATTACAAACTTTAATAACTCGGATAAAATTAAACATAAAACTCTTAGACGTTTTAAAAAGGAAAGAGAAAGTTTTTGGCCAGTGCCACTCCGACATTTGTGGCATCGAGACGTCTCAAACTGCGCATGCAAAGTGAACACACAGTCTTAGACTTTCAGGACTCAACACGTGCCCATAAATGGATCATATCTCAGAGACTAATTATCCGATCCGAGTGAACCAAGTGTTGTTTTGAAGAGGAGTGTATGTGTTACAATACATCTTGAGCCCCCAATTCTGTGTCTCAAACATTTAAAAAGATACGAGGCTGTAAATTTAAAATAATTTGAAAATTTCTCGATTTTCTTAAAATGTCGCGATTTATACTACCAGAAAGCTAAGTACAACCATTGCGCTAAGTACAACCAGAATTACGAAAATTGGGCAGGACTGCGTAGAGCACAAAATTCCAAAGAGAATGACACCTTGTATTCAATAAATGTAAGTTGCAAATTAATTAAAAGATTTAAAAAATTTAATTTAATTTCAGTTTACTATACAAGATTGACGTTTGCACGAAAATAACTGCGGTAGTGTTCGACACTGTCTTTTTTACTTGTTGCTATAAGATTAACATCGTTTTTTTGACCAAATTGTGTTTATTTGATAGTCAGTGAGGAACTAACATGCATTAAAAGCTTTACCTATTCTTTTCTTTTATTGTTTAAAGCCATAGAGGCTTCAAAACACTTCCCTGTGAGTCGTATAATTTGAATTGAGAATTCAGAAGTCCCACTTACGAAAAATGTTACGACTTCAAAACAACGATATCAGGAACATAAGTTTACCAAACTTATGCTACGATGGTAAAATAAAATATAGTCAGAGGTTATCATAGAACACTCTATTTGAAAAAAAAATTCGATCAATAAAATTTTCTTTTTCTGTTTGTTTTGAAAAAAATGTGAAATAAAGTTTTATTAAAATTCCTCTAATTCAAAAACAAAACTGAGGCAAATATTAATTAATATAAAAATGAAACAGCAAATAATTGAAAACTAAAAAAATGAATACTTAAAGCAAAACTTAAAAATAATTTAATATTTAAGGAATAATAAAAACTAGTTATTTTTAACTTCTTTTATAAATGTGATAAAAACACAATTAATTATTTTCATTTGTTTCAACCTTTATTGTTATTTGAACCACAACATTGGATATTTTTTTCTATATGGGAGATTCATGGCTATGTTGTCAAAAAATAGATTTATCCTTGGATAAATAACTGACATAAGCAATGTGAATGATATAACAATAACTGACATTAACAGTTTTATATTCAAAATATACTGCTTAAGATAACATAAATATATTGTTTGAAAACTGCGGAAATGCGTTCAAAACTGGTGAAAATGTAATCTTATTCAACATAAGGAATTTCAACTCTCGACATGCACACTAGAATGTTTGACATCTGATTTCGAGGATTATATTTCCTGTTTAGTTGTCAAAGGTCGATTTCCCAGCTTGAGTTGCCGCAAAATATTTATTTCTTGACAATGAGACAGTGTATTTTAGAAATTTGAGGTATTGTTATAATTAATTTTGTGGAATAATTCAAATTATTACTTGCAGCTGAAAATTAAGCTAAAAATTAATTGTAAATAAAATAAACTACTAATAATTTTAATGAAAAATAATTAACAGTTAAAAATTAAGTAATTTTTATTCATATTTTAAAACAAATTCAACTATAAGTTGTTTTTTTTTAAATTATTTTTTCTTTACATTTTGTAAAAAATAGTAAAAAACTTATTTTAGTTCAAGTAACTAATGCAGATTTATTCTGTTTTAAATATGTCCCATACAAGGATCCTATTCCTACTAATTAACCCATCATTTGATATCCAAAAACTATTCAAGTATTTTTTGAAACAAGATTAAAATTCCGTACTTAAGCTCCCCATCTACCTTACAAACTAATGTAGCTTTATCTCGTGTTCGCAATACTTTCTTTTTACGGATGCTAATCCGACCAATTAACGAATTATTTGCATTCTAAAGACTATTCAAATATTTTATTTGATAATAAGATTCAAATTTCTTATTTAAACTACCCAGCTTCTTACAAACTAATGTAGATTTTTCCCGTGTTTTTAATATTTTCTTTTTACAGACGTTATTCCGACCAGTTAACCAATTATTTGCTATTGAAAGACTATTCACATATTTTATTTGATAATAATTTCTTACATAAGCTACCCAGATTCCTTACTAAGTAATGTTGATTTATTTCATGTTTTTTAATATTTCTTTTTTACGAATGCTATTCCGACCAATTAACCAATCATTTGCTATTCAAAAACTATTCAAATTTTTTATTTGATACGAAAATTCAATTTCCTTACTTTCTTTCCTTTTCTGTATTTTCTTTCCTTTCTTTCATGTTTTTAATATTCCATTTTTACGAATGCTATTCCGACCCATTAACTAATCATTTGCTATTCAAAAACTATTCAAATTTTTTATTTGATATGGAAATTCAGTTTCCTTACTTTCTTTCCTTTTCTGTACTTTCTTTCCTTTCCTTCATGTTTTTAATATTTCATTTTTATGCATGCTATACCGACCAATTAACCAATCATTTGCTATTCAAAACTATTCAAATTTTTTATTTGAAAAGTTTTATTTGAATATTCAGTTTCCTTACTTTCTTTCCTTTCTTTCATGTCTTTAATATTTCATTATTATGAACGCTATTCCGACCAATTAACCAATCATATTGAAAAACTATTTAATTTTTTTTATTTGATATGAAAATTCAGTTTCCTTGCTTTCTTTCCTTTTCTTTCCTTTCATTCCTTTCTTTCTTGTTTTTAACATTTCGTTTTTACGGATGCTATTCCTAACTTTTCTTCCCTATTCTGTAGCCCAGTATTTAAAAAATAATAATAATTTTTTAAGGCACTATTAAGGCTCTAGTGAAACTTGTGTAAGGCACACCTGTAGAGGCGAAACACATAAATGCCCTGATATGACTCTGCATTGGTGTTTGAAAAATGACGGAAATGAATTCCGTCTCTGAAAATGCAAATTTAATTCTGCTTATGGATTTGAAATTCCTCCTGCATATTCATCAGCTCCGTCGATGAATAGAGCCATCACAGCACATAACGAGCGTGAAATCGCTTATAATTACTGACTAAGTGTGCGTGAGATGCATGTGTAGTGCACTAAAGTAAGCTCTCCCTGAAGCGGGTCATTTCTTTAATTAAGTCATAGGAGACATTTCCAAATTAGGGGACAGACTAAGTGATATTAGTATACTATCACCAGAAAATTTGGTGTAAGTGATGAATTGAAATATTTAAAGGGTCTAAAATCTGAAGGCTTTGTTTTTAATCACGCTTTGAAAGTTAGGAAACAGCATGGAAGAATGAACTAGACAAGATAAAATTACTTTAGTTCGTACAAAGTGAACGAATTTTTACGATAATTAACTGATTTTTCATACGTTCTGTGCTAAATGGATCATCTTAATAACACCTCAATGCCGGACTTTAAACGAACAGAATAAATGATTCCAAAATGATCATTATCTTAAAGGGGAAAATTCAATAGGTTTTGTAAATTTCTTTCTCATATTTAAGTAGTATGATTTGTATCAGATATGAAAGCATTGATGAACGCAGCCTTATGTATAGCAGAATCGTGTGTGAGTACGTGTATAAATAGATAAAATTAATTATGTGAAAACTTCAAAGACAGATACACATGTAAGTTTGTGTGTTTTCATAAGAATATACACACATTCTTACACATAAAGACACATTTCTATATTTTCTAAGATTTATAATAATATACAGTTATTTACCCTCTGAGAGGTTTTTTAATCACGACCTTCATCAACGTAGTGCTATGCATTTCTATATTTCAAAACGAAAAATTTGATAAACTAGAGAGCCGTAATGCAAATCTCACAAAGCAATCAAAACGTACCAAAACAACTTATCTACAACAATAAAGCGTTACATACCAACGTAGGATCGAAACTATAATAAATTTCACAAGCTCCCCCTATATTTACAGGTTTGAATTAGGAAATCGATTTTGTTCTACTATTTTTCGGAAAATAGAACAATAGGAAATCCAGCAGCAAAATGGCCAGAAAATACATCAATGAAAACTCGGAAACCCCCTTTTTCCACACCGGTGCAATAATATGATGAGTTTTAAACATACGTTAAGCAAATTAAGAAAATATATTTTAATATATATATATATATATATATATATATATAAGAGCTCATCTGTTTGTTTGTCCGCTATAGAATCATAGACTGTTTCACCCACCGGAACCAAATTCAGCACAGTTAAAGTTTTGGACCTGAGAAACTTAAATCAGTAAAAACGAAATTTGGGGCTCAATTAGTTTTTTTAAAATTAATTTTTACTGCTTTTTGTGCCCGATAGAAGTGCGTGTACCCCCTGTGGTTACCCCTCAACCAGCTGCGTTAAGAGGAGTGGTTTGAAGATATCGAGGGTGGGTCAAATTCCAATGCGCGGGAGGAAGAGGGTTGGAAATGACCTTTGGTTCTGGCTCCCCCGATAAACACAACTTTCCTGGCTCTGCTATGTGTTGCAGTAATGGGAAAGTGCAATTCCCTGCAATTCAAGAACCACCCGAGCCTTTGAGAACATTACTCACAGGTAATGCATCTGATTCAAAACATTTCTTACAAAACATACAAGCTTAAGGAAAAAGGCTTCATGGGGAATCAAGCCTTACTTGGATTAAATAAAGGGGATAACGCATCTTGCACTTTACCTCTTTGGTGAAATGGAAAAAAAGTACGTTTTTAAGGGAAAAATAAATAATAAAGGGAAATGTAAATTATAAAACTTATTTCTTATTAAACAGTGTATCAACCAAATCTAATTAAATCTAATTAAACAGTATCTAACAAATATAATTAAACAGCAAACGCATTCAATCCAAACTTGCGAATCGCACAACACGGTGTTATTAATTCTCAATAAAATCAGACAAAGTTCCGCAGGCTCAAAGTTTCTTTCTTTCTTATTGTTTGTATATCATTTCAGTAGAAACGCGTTAAGGGCATTCTGTCTGGCCAGATGAACACGAAGAGCGGGAGTGTAGCCCAGTATTTTTTTGATGGAATGCATGAAATATTTTATATCTATATATCTACCCGGGCAACGCCGGGCAATAATGCTAGTACATATATATAAGGGGTGGGGATACCGGGTATCCCCCACTTTTTTTGAAGTATTATTTTAGCTTAACTTAACCGAAAATTTAAGAAATCTACGAATCAATTATTAATATATGACAAAAAGTATTCTTTTTAAAATTGCTAGTTTTTTGTTCCGCTATGACGTGACGTGTGAAAATACGATACTAAAATTACATACCTTTATGTGAGAAAACACAGCATACACACCTATTTTTTTAGAAAAATCAATATATATATATATATATATATATATATATATATATATATATATATATATATATATATATATATATATATATGTACATATACATATACATATACATATATATATATATATATATATATATATATATATATATATATATATATATATATATATATACATACATATACATATACATATATATACATATATATATATATATATAATATATATATATACATACATATACATATACATACATATATATATATATATATATATATATATATATATATATATATATATATATATATATATATATATCAGTGTGTGTGTATATAGTGGAGGTTCCATATGTGTATATAGGTATTCTTCTACGTCATTAATCTAAAAACCTAATGAAAGAAGATGACGCGTAGGTACAGTCGGATATTTCATACCTTAAGATAACTGAAAGATGTATTCCTGTTTGATAATTCAGTCAGACAGCAAGTAAGAAAATGGTTCTTTTTCTCCGGACCACCCTTTCTAAACCCCCTCTTTCCACGTTTTGCTGGAAATTTTATGACTAATAATTCTGGAGGAAGCGTTCCCCAGGCCTTGATGGACCAATTAAAAACAAATATCTCTCCCATGCCGTTATGTATGGAATCCTTCTATAAAACGTCCCTTTTTATGGCCGAGATCCTCAATTTCATTAAACGAACGTTTTTTTTCGGAGGCGACGGAAAGGGAAACATAAAAACGGACACAAAATTCTGGAGAGATGAATATGTAATTCCAAGCTCACAAGGGTGCAACGACTTTTCCTTAATTGCCGAAAGGAGATATTTCGTAACATTAAATGGCTGTCTCTCTTTTTTTTGGTTTATTAGATTTTTTTTTCTCTTCTGGTTGCTAGACGTCGGCGATCGAACGGGACAATTACGCCGTTCGCCAAAGAATCGGAGTTTGCAAACGTGATTCTGTACCAATGGATATCAGATATTACGAGTTAGGGTTTATACAATTAACAATTCACAACTTTAGTTTATTAAAGATTAATTTGAATTAATTAAAGGAAATCTTACATAATGATATTAAGTAATAGACATTTTTACCTTCATGGTTACATAATTTAAACCAAAGGTTAGGCTGTTGTGGCCATTTTGGATTCGCTCACCTCAATGTTAACCTATAGAGAAGAAGTCTTCAAGGATTGCCGATTTGGATGGGAAGATTTTTTAAAAATTGTACTCCGTGATAGACAAAGAAATTTTACACCTCGGGGCATTTTTCGTTTTAAAATAATTACAAGATAAAGAGAACTTTTTATATATCACATTCTTAAAATTTCTGTTGAATAATATAAAATTGACAATTTTTCTCTCCTTTTCTCTCTTAATTGCTCAAACCTTAGCTTAATTATTCTTTTTCACTTTCTTTTTTTCATTTTAATCACTTTTTAGTCTTTTCCACTATTCACAGACTTTATAAACTGCTAACTTTTGTAATTTTTGAAAAATTTTTCGCACAATATTTTTGCAAACAAACTAAATTCACATGTATTCTGTTTTTTTTTTTTTTTTTAAACTAATCCCAGATTGTCTAGCAAGGCTAGACAATCTCCATAAAACCAAAAATTTCCAAAAAGTCTAAAATCAGTAGAGGGTCCAGAAGGACCTCGTCCTTAGTAAAACCCAAACAATTTAAAATATGGGCAGGGGAGGCCATGTCGGCAGAGCACCAGTGGCACTCCGGGAAGTTCCCTGCCGAAGATCCCTTCTGTCCCTGCCGAAAAGTGAGTGCTTTCATATGACCATTCATGAAGCGCGAGAAGGCCGTTTGGTACTTTCTGGGCTTGATCTGAAAAGACCTACCCGGACTTCTTCCAAAGTACCATGGGTGGAAGGGAGGAGTTCTCCAAAGATGGTTTTGTTTGATCTTCAAGAGGGAGTAAATCTCTCTAAAAGTAAGAGCCTCACAAGGACTCACGTACTCCTCAGCCGCAGTCCTGGCTAAAAAGTCGGCCCTTTCATTACCGTCGATCCCAACATGGGAAGGGATCCACTGGAAATGAATAGTGTGTCCAGATGAAAGCCGGTCAAGAAGATCTATGATGTCCAGGCTAGTCTGGTCCCCAATAATAAGATAATTTACCTATTCTGTTTTCAAAATCGTCAACCGCCGTTTCGCAAAAGTGCAAGCATTGGATTCGATCGAAGCGACACCTTGCGGTTTTTTTCAGCTAAAAGTATTAAAAGAATGCATTGTGATCGTTTTCTGAGCAATTCTAAAAGTTTCAAATGTCTAGCTAGGCGGGAAATTAGTCAAAAATTGATTGCAAGATTTGTATTGAAAAAATAAGAAAGCGAGTTAATAAAAACGTGGTAATAATAAATTCAATTCTGCTAAACGTTGGCTAAAAGTATTAAAAAAATGCATTGTCATCGTGTTCTGAGCTATTCTAAAAGTTTCAAATGTCTAGCTAGTCGTGAAGTTAGTTAAAAATCGGTTGCAAGATTTGTACTGGACAAACACACAAACAAGAAGTCGAGTTAACAAAAACATGGTAAAAATGCAAATAATATTTTTAAATTTAAACTAATCGAGAAAAAAATCTGTTATAGTGTGTTTGAAACGTTCATAAATTCCTTTGGTGGACTAAAGTCATAAAATGAATCCCGGGTGAAAGGGGCAGGAAAGTTCAAGCTCTCTGAAAATAACATTTTTATTCGATTTTCAGCATTTTATGTGGGTGTGTAGGGTAGATACATTTTCTCCATACGTCAACATTGAGGTGAGCGGAACCAATAGGGTTAGTACACAGCAGCCTTAAATGTTTTGTGGTAACTTCACTTCACTTCGATAGTAGTTGCACACAAATAAACTTCTTCTCGCTTAACAAGGTCCTATATATATATATATATATATATATATATATATATATATATACACTGCTGGCCACCCGAATTGCAACACCAAGAAAGACAAGAGATATCACAACAAAATTTATTTTGTAGATAACATATTGACCAAGTATCAAATGATTAAATTTATAGACTTCTGTGAAGTGTGGTTCCTGCCAAAATCAGTAGCCAGAGTAGCCGCCATTGTTGGAGATAACCGCTGCCACACGCCTCGGCATTCATTCAAAGAGACTTTGGATGAGTTCTTGGGGTACAGCAGACCAAGCAGCTTCCACACGTTGCCAAAGTTGATCTGCTGTGGCAGCTGGGTATGGAATCTGGGTCAATCGTAAAGCAACCATGGACCACATGTTTTCTATCGGCGAAAGATACGGAGAGCGAGGCGGCCAGGGAAGCAATTAAATCTGGCGATTGACGAAGAACCGTTGGACATTGCGTGCCACGTGTGGTCGCTCATTATCTAGTTGAAATATGGCTGTGGGCAAGCCCTGAAGGTAAGGAAGGACAACTGGCTCCAACACCTCGGAGATGTAGCGCTGGCTGTTTAAAGTACCGGCAATGCGTACTAGATGTGTGCGAGAGTGATATCCAATACCGCCCCATACCATAATACCCGGTGCAGGACCAGTGTGGCGGTGCATAACGCAGCTGTTCAGCATCCTCTCTTCACGGTGTCTCCAGACTCGAATGCGACCATCGTGGTGTTGCAGACAGAAGCGTGACTCGTCAGTAAAGACAATTTCATTCCATTCTGCCGTCCACATCCTTCTGTCATCACACCATTGGCGGCGGAGACGTCTGTGGTTCTGCGTCAAGGGTAGACAAAGCAATGGACGTGTTGCGGACAGACCACTCTGCTGTAAACGGCGTCGAATGGTACGCGCAGACACTGGATGATGCGTTACAGACTGCATGTGCTGTGCTATGGTTCGTGATGTGACTGAGCGATCCGTCACTGCCATGCGCACAATTTGCCTGTCATCACGTGAAGTGGTGCGCTGAGGTGGATGCGATCGAACACGCCGGTCCGTCGTACCCTCCTACATCCAACGATCACATATCCGCATTACAGTTGTTTGGTTTCGTCCAACACGACAACCGATTTCCCTGAAAGATAATCCACAATCTCGGTCGGCCACTATCCTTCCTCTGTCGAACTCAGATACTTGATCAAAAGATGATCGCTGTTTTCGACGAGGCATAATTGATCGTTCTTTTTTGAAAAAACCTCAAGAAAAACACAATTGCCGAATTTGAAATCGTCGAAATCTCCAAGCCTTAAATAGCGTTTTAAAGTGGCGCCACAGGCACGCGTGATGTGCGTCTGCGCTGAAATTCTAATCATTTGCATATCTCACCTCCGCTAATGCATGTTGTAAATTTCATGTTATTTGCATGTTTCCTTCAGGGTATTGCATTTACAGTGGCCAGCAGTGTGTATATATATATATATATATATATATATATATATATATATATATATATGTATGTATGTTATTCTTTTTCAAAACATCTTATAGTTTACTCCTTCGGGTGATACTCCAATCAGAAGCGCTTTAGCAATTTGTCTTTTCTTCATGGTCTACAAGGTTTAACATCTTACGCTATCCCCCAAATGTTTTGATGCCCATAGTTTCATTACTGCTACCTTAGAGTAGAATAATATATACACTATATTATATGAAAAATACTGTCCCTAGACTTGTTTTCTTAAGGAATACGAAGCACTCTCATAATACCACTAATATTGATATGTGTTTCCTTTATTTTGATAACCACCTGTATATATATATATATATATATATATATATGTGTGTGTGTGTGTGTGTGTGTTAGTTATTATTTTTCAAAATATCTTCCCTCGGGAGATACTCGAATTAGACGCGCTTCAACAAGTTGTCTTTTCTTCATGGTCTACACGGTTTAACATCTTACGCTATCCCTCAAATAGCCTGATGTCCATAGTTTCATTACTGCTGCCTTAGAATAATGTATACATTATAGTCTATAAAAATACTAGTCCCTAGACTTATTTTTTAAGGAATACGAAGCACTTTCATAAACTCCACTAATATTGATATGTGCTCCCATTATTTTGATAACCACCTGTATATATATATATATATATATATATATATATATATATATATATATATATATATATTCGATTTAAAGCTTTGCACCACTGAAATTTATAAAAGAAATATGAAATAATAAAGTTAAACAGTCTACTTTTATAAAATGGTCTTGGTGTCCTTTGCTCCGGCACGAAGATGTGTGTGTGTGTGAGAGAGAGAATACTCAATTATTATACTCAGTTATCATTTTTTATACTCAATTATGCATTCTTGAATGTTTTAAAAACTAACTAACAGTATTCTGCTTAACACTGACAATACAAAATCAGCCATCGGAAGTCGCCTGTTGTCATCAATTTAATGAATATTACGAAATCAATTTAAATAATTCAGAAATGAACAATTAATATTAATCATATATATATATATAAATAAATAAATAAATAAATATATATATATATATATATATATATATATATATATATATATATATATATATTGAGGTGTTTCTTGAGCGACAAGAATTGTTTTTTGCTTTTAGTACTATTATAATTTTTCTCGAGTGGACTTAAATGACCATAAAACATTTACCCATAGTTTATATTATGTATCCATAATGGGGAAATTGTCTATTCTTTAATATCTTGCAAGATTTCATATAATTGTTTAAATTTATCGTTAATAAATGAAAGATTTGAATTGCTAATAGTATAAACCTTAAGGGATCATATTTTACATCCACTGGTACTGGACGCATTAAATACATTTGAGAAATTTAATGTTTGGAGAAGAAATGCCTGGGTTTTTTAAATATTTCCACATTACCTGTATAACTTCCGATAACGTATTAACCCTTCAGCGGGCGCGCCCGTGTACAGAGTGCAACATTTTCGTAATTTTGAATGGTTTGTTTTTACATGTAAGGTTTGAATGTTCTAAGCAGTTTCTATTTATAGCTACACACTTTATAACGCAGGTCTCATTTTCTGACCCTTGTATTCCTTTCCATTCATTGGTAGTCGTGATATAACCGTGGTAAACCGACGACTATACTGGATTACAATATGACAAAAGCAGGAGTTGTTGTAGGCGATCAAATGTATTGCTATTCACGGTATCCCATATATCACGAACATGGACAATCTGATTGTTTTTTTAGGTTTTTGGACTTAATAGGAATCCATTCGCAAGTTCTCCTTAGAACGAATAAACTGCACAGTTTTGAAATAAGGCGATTGTATCTGCATTCTTTGGCCTTTAATTATAAATATACCTTAGTATTATCAACATTTTATATATCTTGTCATATAGCACAGAATTATAATTTTCAATTTGAAAAAATGTTTATTACAACGGGAATAATCAAGGTTGAAAGAGACGTTGCACTTTGTGCCACGCGCGCCTGGTGGTGTTCCAAAAATTGGCACGCCTGCTGAAGGATGATGGAAAGGCAACTGTATGTTTGTTTCTGAGCCATAATACCATTGTGTAAAAAGAAATAGTTTTACAGGTATGTTTAATCTTATTTTTGTACTTAAATTTGTAAGGTATGCGTTTAAATTCCTTTAATTTTAAGCGAAGAGAAAATTTTAATATGCCTAGAAATCCAAAATGTTAAATTTTTGGTAAATATATTCCAATTCAAGTTATTAAAATAGGCAAGTTTACAGCAATCCATATCATTTTAATTCGAAATAATAACTAAATCTCAATATGTAAATATTTTACCATAATTTGTTATACTTGGAAGAAATCAATAGAAAGAAAATTGTTGAAACATTCGTTCCTTTATATGTTTTAAAAATTTAAATATTCTTTAAAGGAAATGCACAATCACTGATATTTTGGTTGTTGAATTTTTGCATTACTGCATGTTTTTATTTTATTATGTTAAAGCATCGTGGAATAATTTTAAAATGAAACGTAATTTATTATTGAGTTAATTTTTTATTAGCTACTTTGAATCATGGGAATTTAAAATAGACGAATTTCAATATGTTATAGGATTTAATTTATTATGCGAAATAAAAAATTTCTTGTATGAAACATTTGGCTAAAAAGAAATCAAAGGATTTTTTGCAGCTATTGTGAAGAAAAATGATTTTAAAAGCTAAGCTGGTTTTCTAATATTCAGTTACGAATACTTGATGCATGCGTACTTTACTTTTCCTCCTTATGTGTAATAACAAAAACTGAATTTGTTTTTTGTAGTTCGATTCTTCTTCAACATTGTGTTCCGTTTTCCTGGGTTTGTTAGGACTGAATAAGAAACTCTTCAGAAAGTTCACACGAAATAAATTTATTACTTTATAAATTCTTCAGGTGTATACACAAAATAAAATATAAAAGACGTAACATCTGCCTTCTATACAGCAGAAAATTCTAAATACACAAGTCAGGATACCAGAATACACGCCAATTAATGCAGTTACAACACATTCAATTCTCACTAGGAAATTGAACTGAGTTCCAATGCCAACAATGTCAGGTATATTTATAGATTTCTAAAGCGCCCTCTATAGGTCAGTCACAGCCAGATATTTCTAGAAGCTTCGAGAAAGGTTTAGTCAGCAAGTTGGCGAAATATTGACAAATCTGGCGACCAAAATAAGTCATAAAATCCCTCGCCAATTTGGAGATAACTCTCATATTTGGCGAGATTCCCATAGACTCCCATGTTAAAAACATATCTATAGGATCTCTTCCATAGAAGCCATTTTACAGAAACAAAATTCAATATATACAAAATTCGTAACAATATGTTACACCAATTCAAGAGAAACTGGTTTTTACGGAAAACAATAAATAACGCTAATAAAGATATGGAATTTATTTCACGTCAGTGCTTTGAATGTATATTTAAAGCCACCATTCTGTAAGTTTTATGATGATTATCACACTAGCCCAGAGTGAAACCATGAACTATTTTAAATTTCTAATGCATCGGTAGTGGAAGCATGTGATAAAGACTAACCATGTCAGCTTATTGAAGGGAAATTAATGATTGTTTTTGACAGGCTAATTGGCTTCTAGCTCCTCGACCAAAATTTGCGACAAACGATTTAATTAGACCGGAACCTACAGTTTAAACCCTTTGAGTGAGTGTGATATTTTTTGCATAATAATGGACATATATTACAGCGGTGCTAAATCTAATCATATGAATTAACATTATATTTTCATTTGGGGTATATATATATATATATATATATATATATATATATATATATTTATACACACACACACACACACACACACACACACACACACACACACATATATATAGACACATAGATATAGTGAGAGAGAGATGTATGCATGTATGAATTCCCCCAAAAGTCAGATTTAAGATTTTTAATTTAATGAGATTGCTAAGTTTCTTGAGTTTGGACATTGGCTAAATCCATTATTTCAATGAAAGTTTAATTATTACAAAATGGAAATATATATGTATAAATATATATATACCGTAATATATGCTAATGAAAGCTATCTTTTGAAGCAGGAAAAAATTGGCTTTAATACTAGCACTGTTTCAACAAACTGAATCATTCTACAAGCAGGTTTATAAAAAATCCTCTCAGTAAGCAAATATTTTGTAATAGCACATTTTCAAAGTCAGTATTACACGTAGAAGTTATAATATAACAACAATGTTTAATAACTGGGAGTGCGGTTTTTCAGAGAAGTTAATGATTAATTACACTATTCATACAATAAATAGGAAACTATGACATTAGTAGAAAGTACTCCCCCAAAAAATTAGTCTTTTTACTTGTGTTTAGCGAACCATATAACTACAGTCTTATTGTTTTGTGCCGCCTTTTAGTTCGTTTGGTTGATAACTCGAAAATTTTCAAGTAACATCTGTGTAAAGAAATTGGCATTATGGACATCTACCTACACATAAGTTGTCTATGCATCCTGTAATCTTTTGTTCGATGTGCACCGTGTTTTGTACACTCACATTCTTGGTCCATGAAAACAGTAGTAAGTTTTTGCTTACTAAGCGTAAAAGGTCAATATTATTTTGGACGGAATGATAGCGAAAGTTATTGTCTATTGCAAGGAAGTAGAGTAATATGTTATCAATAATGTGTTATAAGTATTTTATCAATTTGAAAATTTGAAAATTTCGTGTTATTTATAGCTACAATATTTTTAAAAATATTTTTATTCCATGACTAGCTGAATACCCGTGCTTCGCTACGGAGTACATTCAAGTTAAATACAACGGTCAATGTATGCAATTAATGTCATATATATATATGTATATATATATATATATATATATATATATATATATATATATATATATATATATATATATATATATATATATGTATGTATATATATATATATATATATGTATATATATGTATGTATATATATATATATGTATGTATATATATATATGTATGTATATATATATATATATATATATATATATATATATATATGTATATATATATATATATATATATATATATATATATATATATATATATGTATATATATATGTATGTATATTTATATATATATATATATATATATATATATATATATATATATATATATATATATATATATATATATATATATATATATATATATGTATATATATATGTATGTATATTTATATATATGTATGTATATTTATATATATATATATATATATATATATATATATATATATATATATATATATATATATATATATATATATATAAATATATATATATATATATATATATATATGTATAGAGATAGAGAGAGAGAGAGAAAATTATAGACAAAATAATGTAGAAGGAAATATTCAAATTATATGCAATAGTCAATGTATGCAATTAATTTGTATGTTTATTATCTACAAATAAAACTAATTTGAATTAAATTCTTAAAAAAACTTCCATCGCAATTGGTCTAGTGGTTAGATTTTATATTTTACCGAATATCAATATTGTTTTTTGTCAGTTTATTTCTATGTTATGCAAGTGGCGCAAAATTAATTTAAAGTACCACAAAAAGAAAAGAAACGACGTGATCAGCATTTAATAAATTAAATTCTAAAAATTAATCTTTAAAATTTCACCAAAAAATCAGAAAATAGAGGTAATGATTCGAAAAAGATTTCATTTTAAAGGAATTTTTAGGATCTTTCTCGTGATATAAATTTCATAACCCTTGGATTATTATTTTATGTGCAAACTTTAAAGAATGTTACAAAAACAGCTTAAAAATTTAATTTTTTAAAAAAATCTAAGAAGGATTTTTCAAAAATCTTTCTTAGTGCACCCCTACACTATAAAAAAATCACCATGCAAAATTTCAGTCCTTTAGTTCCAGCGGTTTGGTCTGTGCGTTATCTGTCAGTCAATCAGCTACGGAGCTGTTTTATATATATAGACTAGTTGAAAACCCGCACTTCGCTACGGAGTACATTCAAATTAAATACAACGGTCAATGTATGCAATTAATGCCAAAAAATATAAATATATACAAATTTATAATAAATACGACGATCAATGTATACAATTGATGTAAAAAAATATATTTATAAAAAAATCGTAAGGGATATTTTTATAGACAAAATAATGTCCAATCGTCTGACGCATTATCAAGAAAAAAATATTTTTTTGTTTATTTAGTTTTTATGCACGTGACGATAAATTTATTTACAGTACCAGAAAAAAATCACGTGATCAGCATTTAATAAATTAAATTCTAAAAAATTAATCTTTAAAAATTCACCAAAAATCAGAAAAGGGAGGTAAAGATTCGAAAAAGATCTCATTTTGAAGGAAGTTTTATGATCTTTCTCGTGATCTAAATTTTATAACTCTCAAATTATTATTTTAAATGCAAAGTTAAAAAAGTTACAAAAACAGCTTAAAAATTTAATTTAAAAAAATCTGAGAAGAATTTTTCAAAAATCTTTCTTAGTGCACCCCTACACTATAAGAAGAATCGCCATGCATAATTTCAGCCCTTTAGGTCCGGCGGTTTTGTCTGTGCGTTGTATGTCAGTCAGTCAGTCAGTGAATGAGTCAGTTACGGAACTGTTTTATATATAGAGATGACCAATTTGCTTCTTGGTCCCACGCATACTCGTTGATACACTGGGTAAATTTTATGTCGGATTGCGACAACTTAGTTTGTTTATCTTAAAGATGAAACACTCTTCAAGTTACAATAGAAACGAACTTTACCCAATTTTATTAATTTCCCATTACTTAAAATGCAAAATTCTAGCTCATGAATCGAACCGTTGATCCTCTATTTTCCGGACAAACAGAGATATGCTCTTACGCCACTATGTCCTGTCACGATCTCCGCTAATTAGCCCACCAATATTTATGAAAGAAAACCGAAAACTGAGAAGGCGTCCGCACATTCTAGTCCTTCTAATCGAATTTTCATGGCTGTATCTAATTCTGAGAGCGTGGAAAAGAGCTTTATTCTCCCTCTCAACGAATCCACAAGTCATGAAACGGTTCAGCATCCAATTAAATAAAGCGATATAAGAAGAGGCCGGGAGATTGTCGGAGGAATTTTCGCCCGGAATAAATCGGGGCGATAAAGGTGTGCGGGAATTCTTTTAACGGGAATGAGGTTCTTAATCAGTACCGGAGTCCGTCTATTGTAGTTTCAGCCTCTAAGCGAACAATGGGCAAATTTTGGAGTTTGTATTTAAAAAAGGGATTTTTTCCCCTTTTACAGTGCGATTTCTGTCCAATTCGTATGTTACTCTAATTCATTGTAAATTGTGGTCTTGCCGAAAATGAATAAATTACAATAATAAAAATGTGGAATCTTTTATAACACTGACACACACACACACACACACACACACATATATATATATATATATATATATATATATATATATATATGATGTGGCTTGAAAAACATCCATTCTTTCTGATAAATGTCCAGTCTGCAGCGTTATGGTAAGGCACTTCAATACTTAAGAAATACACCATAATCACTTTCCTTAAATTTATTACATCAGTTCCTGGTGAAACCACTCTCCACTTTGACATAGAGTCTGGCTCTCGCCATCTCAAAACACGGAGCCCTACACTGCGGGTCCATCATAATCGATTGCATTCCCCGGTCTTCTTATTCTTTTCCCTCTACATCGAAATAACGAGTGCTAAATTCGCATCTAGATTGTTCGAGAACATATTAAGCTGAGCTCACCAATTTCCAATGTAGTCCTTTCCCGCCAATTTCTTCAAGGTTGCTCAGTTCTATTAATAGCTTCTCGCGGCGTTCCCGATTCGACTCTCTTGTTTGTTTCGCATTAATCTATGAAATGTGAATAATAGTGACGTTTGACGCCTTAAAAATCAGATCTGCTCTGAAAGCCCCCTTTAAATTCTTTTTACTATTCTACCCTCTGTAAAAGATCATATATATATCAGATACAGAGATTAATTAGTTGGGATGATTAAAATAACTTAGACTGAGCAATGAGGAAATTATATACAAGGAACATGCGATGTGCTTCAAGCCATGTTTACGCAACAGAAATCACGCTTTCTCATTCCGGAAGTGTTGCTGTTATCGAAGAGCAGGGATTTAAGGACAGTCGAATCGCGCTGACGTAGGAGTTTATAGTACGCACTTTTCAGTTAGCCTGCAGTGAAGATCTCATGGTTTGATTCTTTCGACACGCACTCCTAAGGTCATCGATAATTTATGCTTGCAATTCTAAGATTTCAGATCATTAACCATATAATGCAATGCGGATAAGATATTCGATGACCCATTGACGATCCTGACCACAGGAAAGGTTCACATTGGGAATTTGGATTAAGAAGCAATGTATAATTCTGTTTTTACATTTTCTCGCTTCAGAAAGAACGTGAGGATCCTTTGTTCAGGGAAGGGATCACAGAGTCTCAGAATTACTTAAATTTATTTTTATACATGAAATATTCATTTTATTGAAGTTGGACCATTCGTGACTCCACAATTACAAATTTATGATATACGCTGCTGGCCACCCAAATTGCAACACCAAGAAAGACAAGAGATATTACAACAAAATTTATTTTGTAGATAACATGTTGACCAAGTATGAAATGATTAAATTTATAGACTTCTGGGAAGTGTGGTTCCTGCCAAAATCAGAAGCCAGAGTAGCCGCCATTGTTGGAGATCACCGCTTCCACACGCCTCGGCATTGATTCAAAGAGACTTTGGAGGAGTTCTTGGGGTACAGCAGACCAAGCAGCTTCCACACGTTGCCAAAGTTGATCAGCTGTTGCAGCTGGGGATGGAATCTGGGTCAATCGTAGAGCAACCATGGACCACATGTATTCTATCGGTGAAAGATCCGGAGAGCGAGGCGGCCAGGGAAGCAATTCAATCTGCGATTGACGAAGAACCGTTTGGACAATGCGTGCCACGTGTGGTCGCGCATTATCCTGTTGAAATATGGCTGTGGGCAAGCCCTGAAGGTAAGGAAGGACAACTGGCTCCAACACCTCGGAGATGTAGCGCTGGCTGTTTAAAGTACCGGCAATGCGTACTAGAGGTGTGCGAGAGTGATGTCCAATACCTCCCCATACCATAATACCCGGTGCAGGACCAGTGTAGCGGTGCATAACGCTGTATATATATATATATATATATATATATATATATACATGAATTTTAAAGATAATACACTGCTGGCCACTGTAAATGCAACACCCTGAAGGAAACATGCAAATATCATGAAATTTACAACATGCATTAGCGGAGGTAAGATATGCGAATGATTAGAATTTCAGCGCAGACGCACATAACGCGCGCCTGTGGCGCCACTTCAAAGCGCTATTTAAGACTTGGAGATTTCGACGATTTCAAGTTCGTCAATTGTGTTTTTCTTGTGGTTTTTCAAAAAAAACGATCAATTGTGCCTCGTCGAAAACAGCGATCACCTTTTGATCAAGTATCCGAGTTCGACAGAGGAAGGATAGTGGCCTACCGAGATTGTGTATTATCTTTCAGGGAAATCGGTAGTCGTGTTGGACGAAACCAAACAACTGTAATGCGGATATGTGATCGTTGGATGCAGGAGGGTACGACGGACCGGCGTGTTCTATCGCATCCACCTCAGCGCACCACTTCACGTCATGACAGGCAAATTGTGCGCATGGCAGTGACGGATCGCCCAGTCACATCACGAACCATAGCACAGCACATGCAGTCTGTAACGCATCATCCAGTGTCTGCGCGTACCATTCGACGCCGTTTACAGCAGAGTGGTTTGTCCGCAAGACGTCCATTGCTTTGTCTACCCTTGACGCAGAACCACAGACGTCTCCGCCGCCAATGGTGCGATGGCAGAAGGATGTGGACGGCAGAATGGAATTAAATTGTTTTTACTGACGAGTGACGCTTCTGTCTGCAACACCACGATGGTCGCATTCGAGTCTGGAGACACCGTGAAGAGAGGATGCTGAACAGCTGCGTTATGCACCGCCACACTGGTCCTGCACCGGGTATTATGGTATGGGGCGGTATTGGATATCACTCTCGCACACCTCTAGTACGCATTGCCGGTACTTTAAACAGCCAGCGCTACATCTCCGAGGTGTTGGAGCCAGTTGTCCTTCCTTACCTTCAGGGCTTGGCCACAGCCATATTTCAACAGGATAATGCGCTACCCCACGTGGCACGCATTGTCCAATTGTTCTTCGGCAATCGCCAGATTGAATTGCTTCCCTGGCCGCCTCGCTCTCCGGATCTTTCACCGATAGAAAACATGTGGTACATGGTTGCTCTACAATTGACCCAGATTCCATCCCCAGCTGCCACAGCAGATCAACTTTGGCAACGTGTGGAAGCTGCTTGGTCTGCTGTAACCCAAGAACTCATCCAAAGTCTCTTTGAATCAATGCCGAGGCGTGTGGCAGCAGTGATCTCCAACAATGGCGGCTGCTCTGGCTACTGATTTTGGCAGGAACCACACTTCACAGAAGTCTATAAATTTAATCATTATATACTTGGTCAACATGTTATCTACAAAATAAATTTTGTTGTGATATCTCTTGTCTTTCTTGGTGTTGCAATTTGGGTGGCCAGCAGTGTATTAAATGTGATTTTTTATAGTGCAACTCTTATTCAACACATGTGTTGCTTTAACTAAAGAGAAAATAACTGCGGTTAAGAGGAAAAAGAATAAGCCACTTTATTAAGATGTGCAATTTATTTCACATCAATGCTTAGAATACATAATAAAGCCCATGCATTTTATATGATAATTATTACACTGGTCCAGAGAGAAACCAAGAACTATTTTTAATTATGCAAAATTAAGGTATCGGTAGTAGAAGCAACAGTTATAGAATATTGAGGGGAAATTAATGAATTCTTTTGGCAGGTTAATTAGTCATGAGCGGCAAGGCCAGCCTTTGCTACACAAGGTTTAATTAGACGGGGAACTACACTTTAAATCCTTTGAGAATTTAATAGTTTTTGTGTAATAATGGACATATATTACAGGGTCATAACTGCAATCGTTTGAATTAGTATTATAATTTTATTTGGGTTATATATATATTATATATATATATATATATATATATATATATATATATATATATATATATATATATATATATATATATATATATATATACTAGCATTATTGCCCGGCGTTGCCCGGGTAGATATATAGATATAAAATATTTCATGCATTCCATCAAAAAAATACTGGGCTGCATCCCCGCTCTTCCTGTACATCTGACCAGACAGAATGCGCTTGGCGCGTTTCTACTGAAATGATATCCAAACTATAAGAAAGAAAGAAACTTTGAGCCTACGGACCTTCGTCTGATTTTATTGAGAATTAATAACACCGTGTTGCGTGTTTCGCACGTTTGGATTAAATAAGTTTACTGTTAAATTATATTTGTTATATACTGTTTAATTAGATTTAATTAGATTTGTTTGATCGACTGTTTAATTAGAAATAAGTTTTATAATTTACATTTGCCTTTATTGTTTATTTTTCCCTTAAAAACGCACTTTTTTCCACATCACCCAAGAGGTAAAGTGCAAGATTCGTTATCCCCTTTATTTAATCAAAGTAAGGCGGGATTCCCAATGAAGCCTATTTTCCTTACGCTTGTATGTTTTGTAAGAAATCTTTTGAATCAGATGTATTATCTGTGAGTAATGTTCTCAAAGGCTGGAGTGGTTCTTGAATTCCAGGCAATTGTACTTTCCCATTACTGCAACACATAGCAGAGCCAGGAAAGTTGTGTTTATCTGGGAAGCCTGAGCCAAAGGTCATTCCCAACCCTCTTCCTCTCGAGCATCGGAAGTTGACTCCCCCCCCCGTCATCCCCAATCCTCTTAACGCAGCTGGTTGAGGGGAAAGAGCTGTATCCACAGGGTGTACGCGCACCTCTTAGGGACACAAACAATCCTTAAAAACGAATTAAAAAACTAATTGAGCCTAAATTTTGTTTTTGCTGCGTTAAGTTTATTGGGTTCTAAACATTAACTGTGCCGAATGTGGTCCCGGTGGGTGAAACAGTCTATCATTCTATAGCGGACAAACAAACAGACGATATATATATATACACTGCTGGTCACCCAAATTGCAACACCAAGAAAGACAAGAGATATCACAACAAAATTTATTTTGTAGATAACATGTTGACCAAGTATCAAATGATTAAATTTATAGACTTCTGTGAAGTGTGGTTCCTGCCAAAATCAGTAGCCAGAGTAGCCGCCATTGTTGGAGATCACCGCTGCCACACGCCTCGGCATTGATTCAAAGAGACTTTGGATGAGTTCTTGGGGTACAGCAGACCAAGAAGCTTCCACAGGTTGCCAAAGTTGATCTGCTGTGGCAGCTGGGGATGGAATCTGGGTCAATCGTAGAGCAACTATGGACCACATGTTTTCTATCGGCGAAAGATCCGGAGAGCGAGGCGGCCAGGGAAGCAATTCAATCTGCCGATTGACGAAGAACCGTTGGACAATGCGTGCCACGTGTGGTCGCGCATTATCCTGTTGAAATATGGCTGTGGGCAAGCCCTGAAGGTAAAGAAGAACAACTGGCTCCAACACCTCGGAGATGTAGCGCTGGCTGTTTAAAGTACCGGAAATGCGTACTAGAGGTGTGCGTGAGTGATATCCAATACCGCCCAATACCATAATACCCGGTGCAGGACCAGTGTGGCGGTGCATAACGCAGCTGTTCAGCATCCTCTCTTCACGGTGTCTCCAGACTTGAATGCGACCATCGTGGTGTTGCAGACAGAAGCGTGACTCGCCAGTAAAGACAATTTCATTCCATTCTGCCGTCCACATCCTTCTGTCATCGCACCATTGGCGGTGGAGACGTCTGTGGTTCTGCGTTAAGGGTAGACAAAGCAATGGACGTCTTGCGGACAGACCACTCTGCTGTAAACGGCGTCGAATGGTACGCGCAGACACTAGATGATGCGTTACAGACTGCATGTGCTGTGCTATGGTTCGTGATGTGACTGAGCGATCCGTCACTGCCATGCGCACAATTTGCCTGTCATCACGTGAAGTGGTGCGCTGAGGTGGATGCGATTGAACACGCCGGTCCGTCGTACCCTCCTGCATCCAACTATCACATATCCGCATTACAGTTGTTTGGTTTCGTCCAACACGACTACCGATTTCCCTGAAAGATAATCCACAATCTCGGTAGGCCACTATCCTTCCTCTGTCGAACTCGGATACTTGATCAAAAGATGATCGCTGTTTTCGATAAGGCATAATTTATCGTTTTTTTGAAAAACCACAAGAAAAACACATTTACCGAACTTGAAATCGTCGAAATCTCCAAGCCTTAAATAGCGCTTTGAAGTGGCGCCACAGGCGCGCGTGATGTGCGTCTGCGCTGAAATTCTAATCATTTGCATATCTCACCTCCGCTAATGCATGTTGTAAATTTCATATTATTTGCATGTTTCCTTCAGGGTGTTGCATTTGCAGTGGCCAGCAGTGTATATATATATATATATATCACTTGTAAGACATTGTTTGAAATTTTATTGATCTTGTTTATCTATGACTTCTCGCTATATTTTCTGCATCTTTTTCAAATACGTGGTTACAAATTGTTTATAACTTTTAGATGGTTGAATAACTAAGTTAAGTGATTGACAGCATAATAGTATCCTATTTAATTTTTACAATATATATAAGACATACCTCTAAAGAGGACGTATTTATAAACCCGCATAAGTCATCTTTCGGCTGTGACTTATGTAGGTACCACACTCATAGCAATTTGATTAACTCCGGGAATGTTTCTTTTTCGCAAATAAAGTAGTCCGGAGTCAGTGATATGACATAGCTGTTCAAATACATATGCTATGACGTAACAGCGAAGCAACTTTTTGTTTCAATGAACGACATCTAAAAAACAGTGGAAACTTAGTGGTTCTTAAATTTCTTACTATGCTGAAAGTTGTTGGGTGTTCCGATGATACAAATCAAACCAAAGCCAGTAACTATCTGAAGCTTCAACAGACTCAGCTTAGTTGACGAAGCCAGCCGAAGGTAATATGTAGAATGCAATCTTTGAGTCTAGGAGATCTCTGTATACCTCGGTGAGCACCGATTTGTTGACTTGGTCACATCGACTACAAAATAAATAAATTAATTAATTAATAAATAAATAAAAGATAAAAATACTCTACATAGATCACAAATACAAAAAGTTGTTTAATAATTTCGCTCAAGTGGATATATTTATAAAACATCTATATTTGCTATCAACAAAGCAAGTCATTCAAAGCATTAACATGTTTAAAGCAAGTTACTTTTAACTTTCCTGCAGAGTGTGAAAGTCGAATCAAGCCAGGTGAAATTTTGGAAAGTTTAGAATAAAATAGAAATTTCAGTAAGGATTATTCCTATCGCTTTTGTATCTAGCTGCGCACTTCAGTGTATGCTAATTCTATATGTGTATCAAATGGTTGTATTTGCGTATATATCAAACGGCTTCAATTTAAAATAACCTTACAGTTTTACACGTAGGTGGAAATTCAGCGGGGAGCATTTTTACAATAAACTGTCATTGCTAGTTCGACTAAGTTTTTCGTATGATTGAACCCACAGAAACTTTAGATTTTAGATTTTGATTTAAACTGATAAGGGAACGTAAACCTTCCTTGAAAAGAATAATTCTGCATACAAGTTAACATCTAAAGTATATCCAGTACAACATAATGACATAAGATTTAATGCATTTTGATTAACCTGAGCCTTTGACACATTTTATGTAAGCTATGAATAAAATCTAAAAAAAAGGATTTTATTCCATAATCGAATTCGCTATTACTAAATAGATAGAAGCAAAAAAAACTGGTTGTGCTTTAGAAAAATGCAGTATTACTGTATTTCAAAAGCAGCATTTTCAAGTTAAATTTTTTAAATCTTGTACGGAGAATTTAATTAAAAAATTTTATTCAAATCA
>OU015502.1:39183666-39268666 GCA_907164885.2 Dolomedes plantarius | reverse complement strand
GAAAACCGATAAAAATCTCCCTGATCGTGTTTTTGTTAGCCATTCGCAGAGTTGTATTTTTGTGCGTGCATAACGCTTCCCTTTTTTGTGATACACGTACCGTTCCAACGCTTTTTAGGATTTTCGCACACACTGAGCATTTTACGAAGGGAAAAAGTGGGTGCTACTATTTGAAAATTTAGAGTTTCTGTACTTATAACCGTAACCGTGAGCGCCATTTTGTTTTCATTCACAGAATCCCAAGCTCATACCTCTGAATAACTATATCTGACATCTCATCTCGATAGGTTGAACGGAACGGCCGCTAGAGGTCCATATATCGGCAAAGTTTCTTTCTGACCACCCGGTGTATATCTATATATATACATATATATGTTTATTCATTAAAATCTGTCATTATCTTTTCATCATTATCTGTTTATTCATTAAAATAAAGCACTAATATGATAAATTCTTTATCATATAGGTGCTCCATTTTAATGAATAAACGGATTGATTTTTTATACTGAGTGAAAAAATATAGGTACCGATATGATAAATTTTTTATCATATCGGTTCTTATATTTTTTGCGATATTTAACGTATGCTAATGAGTAATTTTTGGGAAAGAGTATTTTTAAAATTAGAATTATGGGAAAATCTTGAGAATCTATCTTATTATATTTGTCAAATATATTTTGGAAGCTATTTTATGTTGTATTTTTAAAATTTAAATACATTTCGTAAGTAATTTAATTGAAAAAAACCTTTGTAAATTATAGTTTAAACATCTTATTATGCATAGCTTAATTTACAAATTTAAAATTGAAAAATAGTTTTTAGCGTTTTGCCGCTCCTATTACTAGAAATTTTAGACTGAAATTTGAAAGAAATTTATCTATTTTATTTTGCTTCGGTATAATCTGCTAACTGTATTCCCATTGTGGTTCAGTTTTTACGTAATTTACATGATAAAAGCTGATCTTTTATCTAGTTTCATGTTCATTTACCAATCAATACGATGAAACAAAATTATTTTTTTTTAAAGGAAAGGAATATATGAACTTTTTGACTGAAAAATGTGCTTTCAAATCCCAGGAATGTATGTTGTTTTTTTAACAGATATAGGAATTTGTTAGACAAAGTTGTCTTACCTCAGTTTTATATAAAAGTTGTAGAAGTTACTAATTTTTTTTATACGTTCGTCAGACATAAAAATATTATTTTACTCTTGTGGGGGATATTTCAATTTTAAATTTAAGGAAAAGGAATAAATTATTATAAATTTTGCTACAACTATTTGTAAGGAAGTCTTTGATGCACAAGCTGCTCACCACATAATACTAAGGATGTGACACATTGTAGAGAACATCGTGATGAAGGCTTCGCCAAATAATCTTGGGAGAACTGTCTATTAGAAATGAGAGTCGAACCCACATGTCCTAAGCGTGAGACCTACCATGCAGATGCTACTCACCACATAATACTAATGATGTAGCAAATATTAGAGCTTACGGTGATATAGGCTTCGCTATATAATCTTGTTGCATCTGTCTATTAGAAATGGGAGTCGAACCCACATTTCCTAAGCGTGAGACGTACCATACAGATGCTGTTAACCCCATGATACTAATGATATGACAAATATTAGAGCTTACGGTGATATAGGCTTCGCTATATAATCTTGTGACAACTGTCTATTAGAAATGAGAGCAGAACCCACATTTCCTAAGCGTGAGACCTATATGCAGATGCCGCTCACCATATAATACTAATGATATGACAAATATTAGAGCTTAGGGTGATGTAGGCTTCGCTATATAATCTTGTGTCAACTGTCTATTAGAAATGAGAGTCGAACCCACATTTCCTAAGCTTGAGACCTCTATGCAGATGCTACTTACCACATAATACTAATGATATGACAAATATTAGAGCTTACGGTGATGTAGGCTTCGCTATATAATCTTATGACAACTGTCTATTAGAAATGAGAGTCGGAACCACATTTCCTAAACACAAGCCTTTTTATGCAGATGTTGCTTCCCACTTAATACTAATGATTTGACACAGAGCATATGGTGATTAAAGATCCGCCAAATAATCTTGTGACAACTTTCTGTTTGGAAGGAGATTTTAACTCAAATTTCCTAGGTACGAAACCTTTTATGCAGGTGCTGGTACTAGGTAGTGCTTGTATCAGTGTACTAGGTAGTGCTTGTATCAGCGAAACACTTATCGGTATGCGTTTGTATTGGAGACATTGAATACAAATTATCAATAATTTCTCCATCATTTCTATTAAAACACCCCTTATTTTATTGTTGTCTATTGTGTAGGAATATATTTCTTTACGTGTTACATAGACCGATCTTTATCCTTTATCACAGTTCTAATAGTCGATTCGTTCATACCTTATACACGCTCAATGTCTAAAATCTTTTTCATGTCGTTTAATAATTTAAACTTTAATTTCCGTAGGAATTGCGCGGCTCTTTTTACATCTCTTTATGGTCTGTTCCATTTTACGTTTTTCGGACTTGGTTTTTAGAGGTTTTATGTTGTAGTTTGTATCCAAAACTAACTTTAGTACTGCGCATCAAACACACGAACGTTTGCTGTCAACTGAGGCCAACACTGGCGCCAAACAAACAAACACACACACACACACACACACACACACACACACATATATATATATATATATATATATATATATATATATATATATATATGTCAAAGATTTAGTGGGGAAAGAATGATTACTCTAAATTTAAAGGGGGCTTAGTAATTAATTTATTGTTGTGGCGTAATTTGCCACTATCCTCATATCTTGGTTCGGAATGCATCGAGAGAAAAAGGGAAATCCCCGGTTTTTCGTTGGATTTGATTGACAGTTTGTGGGACCGCCCATAGTTCATCTCCGGTGTATGCGTCACAGAGCGCTTGTAGACATGCGCGATGGCTTTAGATGGTAAAAGACAATAGCATTCTGGTCAGACGGCGGAAAATTCTTGATTAAGACAGTCACGAGTCGCGCGGGAACGTTATGAGTTCTTGGATTTAAATTAACAGATTGAATCAGGTAGGAAATTATTGGGAAAATAAAATATGTTAGATGTATTAATTGTAGTTTTTTGCCACCGGCTTTTTAACTCATTGACTGCCATAACGTTGATAATTAGGTATGAATAGTTTAAGATGGTGTAAAGTTGGATGTAAGACGACGTAATGGGAGGGGTTTGAGTAACGAGCGCGTCACACACACACACACACACACACACACACACACACATATATATATATATATATATATATATATATATATATATATAGATAGATAGATAGATAGATAGATACTGACTGTGTTTGGCGCACTGCCAGAATCATAACTTGTGAGGACGAACAGACGGACGGTTTTAGCGTCTGAAATTTTGCTTTCCGTTGGACCTTTATGGAGCAACATATTTCTACGCTAAAAATTGAAGATAACTACATCATCTTCAATCCCGTAATTTATGAAATGTTATTTGAAAAGATATATAGCTCTACCCTCCATTTTGGTTCAATTTTTAATTGCGTGTTTTTTTGGCCATATGTGACATCTTAAACATAAACGTTTGCAAAAGAGGCATTATGGCAACACAAAGACAAATACTTAAACATTTTCCATTTCCGATTCATGTTTGACTGGAGCTGTATGGAGGGAAATTTCTCACAAGATACACTCATTAGCGCAATTTTTTTTTTCATTCATTTGCGTATTTCCGTTTTCTACTTAATTTTCCGCAGTCCGCACTTTGATCTGCCTTCCGTAAAATCTACTTCTTTCATTTCACATCCATGGAAAAGGCATTTACTCCCCGTTTGATTCAGCAATTAAAAAAGAAGAAGAAACGAAATCGCATGCAAATAGAAAAAAAAGAGTAAAAAAAAAATTCGCTTTCCCAATTTTTTTTTCCCTCCTGCTAAGCCGGTGGTAATCGTGCTCCGTTCTTTGTTTCCGCCGGTGAAATCCGCTGGAAGTCAGCACAAGCGTAATTAAGCGTGGAATCAGATAGGCCTGGAGAACATGGCTGAGTTACGAACAGACAACACGCCCTCCTTTTGTGGTTTGCCGAATAAGAAGTAGAATTTTATCCCGTTATCTGCGCGAAATTCTAGCTCATTAATTTTTCCACCTCGTGATTTTATTCAAAACAATTCTCTTTTCGCGTTATTTTTAAAGAACAGAAGTACGTAAAAAATATCCTGCATAATCATATGAATGTCGAGTTAAGATGTTTTCTAACTGTAGTTATAAATATTGTTTTATGGTTCGCTAATAATAAGTTTGTAAACGTATTAGTAACAATGATAGTTTGAAAACGTTTATATCCAGTAGTTATGCTTTCATTTCTCTGTCAAAAAAATCGACATGTAAATTTCACATTTCCCTCTGATATTTACCAATACTTAAGTGGTGAAGCATTTCAAATCACAGATCTTCAATCAGAAGTAGAATTTCATCCCGTTATCTGAGTGGAATTCTAGCTCTTTAATTTTTCCACCTCGTGATCTTATTCAAAACAATTCTCTTTTCGCGTTATTTTTAAAGAACAGAAGTACGTAAAAAATATCCTGCATAATCATATGAATGTCGAGTTAAGATGTTTTCTAACTGTAGTAATAAATATTGTTTTATGGTTCGATTAATAATAAGTTTGTAAACGTATTAGCAACAATGATAATTTGAAAACGTTTATATCCAGTAGCTATGCTTTCATTTCTCTTGTCAAAAAAAATCGACATGTAAATTTCACATTTCCCTCTGATATTTACCAATACTTAAGTGGTGAAGCATTTGAAATCACAGATCTTCAATCAGAAGTAGAATTTCATCCCGTTATCTGAGTGGAATTCTAGGTCTTTAATTTTTTCATATCGTGATTTTATTCAAAACAATTCTCTTTTCACGTTATTTTTAAGGAAAAGGAGTATGTAATAAATACTCTGCATAATCATACGAATGTCGAGTTAAGATGTTTTCTAACTGTAGTAATAAATATTGTTTTCTCGTTCGTTAATAATAAGTTTGCAAACGTATTAGTAACAATGATAGTTTGAAAAGGTTTATCTCCAGAAGTTAAACTTTCATTTCTGTGTCAAAAAAATCTACACGCAAATTTCCCATTTCCTTGATATTTGCCAATAATTAAGTAGTGAAGTATTTGAAATCATAGATCTTCAATCAGAAGTAGAATTTTATACCGTTATCTGAGTAGAATTTTAGCTCATTAATTTTACCATCTCGTGATTTTATTTAAAACAATGCCATTTCCCGTAATTTTTCAGGAAGGGAAGTACGGGAAAAATCTTTGTAATCTTGCGAATGTTGAGTTTAGTTGTTTTCTAACTGTAGTAATAAATATTGTTTTATCGTTTGTTACTAATATGTTTGCAAACTTATTAGTAGCAAATGATATTTATACTTTTGTGTTACATATGGCTTTATTCCGGAAATTAATCCATACATATCAGGCAGACCACAACATGACAAAGAATCAGGAAACAAAACAAAATAGCAATATAAACTAGAAACCAACAACAAGGGGTCAGGTACCTTTTAGAAACTAAGAGATACGACAGAGATATCCCTATGTTAAATCATCAGTAGATATGAAAATGTTTTATTCAGGAATATAAAAATTTTACTGTGAGTTAAACAGACTCTCTTCTTTATAAATATGGCTCTTAATTTTTTCTAGCTTGAAGATAAATTTTTGATTTTTTTAAAATTTCAACCATTGTTTTTTTTTCAATTTTATGCCATTGCGCACAGACTTGGGTCCATATATTAATGAATATACATATTTTTTAAATTTAAAATTAAGTTGCATACTATATCTTTAAAATGACGAACGGTGAAATCAAAATTCTTAGTTTTTCATAGAAAAAAAAATTTAATTTTTTTTTAATTTCCGAAATTTTTTTGATAAATTTCATTGTAATTCAAATTTTTATGGTAGAAATGACATAATTGTTCGTCATTTTACTGATACCTGTTTATATTGAACATGTATAAAATTTCACGGTATTCTAGCCAACTCCTCTGGTGATATCATGCGCGCAATCACATAACAATGAAAAAAACAATGGTTAAAATTTTAAAAAATTAAAAAATTTCTCTTCAAGCTAGAAAAAATTGAGTGCAATATTTATAAAGAAGAAATAGTGATTAACTCACAGTAAAATTTTCATATTTCTTAATAAATTATTTTAGTAACTACTGGTGATTGAAAATAGGATATGATTGTCGAGACTCTTGGTCTTTAAAAGGTACCTGACTCCATAAAAACTAGGAACAAAATAAAATAGAAAATTATACTAAATCAAAAAAGTTCAGTCACAAAGAGAGTGCATACTGGTCCTGCTTCTTGCTTCAAACTGCTTGCTTCATCAAGCTCCAGTACAGTCTCTTCACCTCTTTATTAGTTAACATCCAGAAGATGTGGTTACAACCTGTTCGTCGTATCGTGGTTGCATCAGCTAGTGTTCAGAATTCGTTGTCTTTTCTGAATGGTCAAAACGTGTAGTTGTCAAATATCAGGCTACCCACGACGCGAATTTCGTATTGTGTCTTTTTGCGCTAGCCACAACGTGTTCTGGCCATTTTTATAAATGTCATAACACGAATAAGGTAATGTGGATGTTTCAAAGAGACCATAACGCGTTGTGGACGTTTTTTCTCTCAACTAGCGTTTTCATTCTTTGAGCCAGCCACACACACACACACACACACATATATATATATATATATATATATATATATATATATATATATATATATATATATATATATATATATATATATATATACATATATATATATATACATATATATATATATACATAAATATATATATACATATATATATACATATATATATATATATATATACATATATATATATACATATATATATACATATATATATATATATATATATATACATATATATATATATATATATATATATATATATATATATATATATATATATATATACAGTATATGAGGAATAATTTCTAAGAGTGATGTAGTCACGTCGACGACAGAATTAAACCTCAGATTTGTAGTTTCATGCTAATATATTTTTCAAAACAACAGATTCAATGTATGCATTATTTCAGTCCGAACTCACACTGGGACGTAATCTTTTGGACTACAGCATTCAAAAATTAAAGATATGTCATGCTTTTTTGCAAATGACTGGCGACTGGATACATGCCAGATATCACAGGGTGAAGAAGCCTAAAGTTTGAGGCGCCTGACGTGTTTCTGTCATTAAGGCGCGAAATGGGAAACAACTGCGAAATAAAACAGCATGTGTTCACTGCAGTTCTCGAGTTAGCTAGTGTGGTTTTTGTTGTATGCGTCTGGCCATTATTTACACACTCAAACGGATTATTAAGTGAGGAATTCTGAGTTGTTTTCAAACTCTTCTCTAAGATAGTTAAAGAAAGATATTTATGTGCAGAATAAAATAACAGCGCCGATGTTCCTTAAATAATAGAGTGCATATTGTATGATAAACTACATAAAATTGTCCACAGTATAAAACGACTGAAGTATATCTATATAAAAGGAATATATAAAGGAAAGGAAAAGGCTTTTATTTTTAAAGAAAAAGCGGTTTAAAAAAGGCTATCATGTCTACGGAAATTCATAGTTATATATACTTATATTTTTGTGCTAAGTAGAGTTAAGTTTCTTTTAAAGATATATATATATATATATATATATATATATATATATATATATATATATATATATATATATATATATATAAATTTTATTGTATTCGTCTGCCATTATTTCCAAGTTATACCGATTATTAAAAGAGAAATTCTGAGTGTTCTGAAACTCTTCTTTCAGAGAGTTAAAGAAAGATATTTATGGGTTGGATAAATAACTTCACAAATATTTCTACAAGAATAGGAGCGATATGTGTGAACACTACATTAATATATGCAGTGAATAAAATAGGTAAAGTAAATGTACATAAAAGTATATCTACATAAATTTTATTGTGAGCATACTGCCTACAGTTTAAAAGCAAAAGCAGTTTCAAAAGGAAATTGCATGTCTACGAAAATTCATGGTTATATACACTTATATTCTAGTGTTGCTTATCTACAGTCGATTCCTTTTAAAGTTATGTTTTATAAATAAAGGCATAAATAAATATACACCCACACAAACAAACAAACACACACACGCATCTTTATATATAAAACAGTTCAGTAACTGACTGACTAACTGACTGACATACAACACACAGACCAAACCGCTGGTCCTATAGGGCTGAAATTTTGCATGGCGGTTTTTCTTATAGTGTAGGGGTGCACTAAAAAAGATTTTTGGAAAAATATTCTTAGATTTTTTAAAATTAAATTTTTAAGCTGTTTTAGTAACTTTTTTAAAGTTTACATTTAAAATAATAATTTGAGGGTTTTGAAATTTATAACACGAGAAAGATCATTAAAAGTCCTTTAAAATGAAATCTTTTTCGAATCCTTACCTCCATTTTCTGATTTTTGGTGAATTTTTAAAGATTAAATTTTAGAATTTAATTTATTAAATGCTTACCACGTGATTTCTTTTTCTGGTACTTGAAATAAATTTAACGTCACGACCATAACAATGAAATAGACAAAAAAATATTTTTTCCTTTTCTAATGCGGCAAACGATTGGACATTATCCAAAAAAGATATTAAAATCCTGTAAAAGATATGTTCCTTAAACTGTACTATTTTAACTGTATTATATTCTTTAGTATGTCCTATTAAATTTAATTTGAATATTTTCTTCTACATTATTTTGTCTATAAAAATATCCCTTACGATTTTTTATAAATATATTTTTTTGTTTTTATTTACATGAATTGTATACATTAATCGTAGTATTTATTATTATATATATATATATATATATATATATATATATATATATATATATATATATATATTTTTTTTGCATTAATTGCATACATTGACCGTTGTATCTAATTTGAATGTACTCCATAGCGAAGTGCGGTTTTTCAGCTAGTATATATATATATATATATATATATATATATATATATATATATATATATATATATATTTATATATATATACGTAGGTAGGCTGAAAAGAAATGCACACATGCTTGTAGGGCGCGAACGAAATGATCTTCAAAACAGCGCCAAGTGGCATTTGGAAGTTCCATCCCTCCTTAATACGCATGCGCAGGTTTGAAATCGTTGTGTTCATCCTGTGTATTTTGAAAAGCGGTAGTTTGGAGAAGTGTTTTAGTGCTATGTCAACGGCGAGTTATACAGCGCGCTGTTATCGAATTTTTAACAGCTGAAAAAGTGAGTCCTACTGAGATTCATCGTCGTTTAAAGGCTGTTTAAGGTGACGATGCTGTTGATTTGGGTACTGTAAATCGATGGGTATTAAAATTTCGTAGTTTCGAGCCTGGAAAAGCCATAATTGTTGATGAAACACGCATCGGACGTCCGATCACTGCCACAGACGATGAACATCGCAAACTCGTCGACGATTTGATTCAAAATGACCTGCGAATCACTCAAAAGCGTATCGCAAACCATAATGGAGTATCCAAGGAATGTGTCTGCTTCATTATAGAACGATTGGGATACAGTAAAGTCTGTGCTCGATGGGTACCACGCCGTCTCACAGGCGAGAACGGCGTCGGACTGGGGAAGCTCTGCGAAACCTGAAGTTTGAACCGAATCCACACCCTCCTTATTCCCCCGATCTTGCGCCTTGCAATTTTTATTTTTTTTCCTCTACTCAAGAGAGACCTAAAGGGTAATCATTACACCTCGGACGATGTGGTGAAGTCAGCTGTCAAGTCGTGGATTCGTGTGATGTCGGAAGTATTTTTCAATGACGGAATGAGAAAACTTGTTACACGTTGGGAGAAATGTGTTAGCCTTAACGGTGACTACGTTGAAAAATAAATATATGATTTTGAAGCTATGGAATTGTACTTTAATGTTCTTTTTGCCCGATCTCACTATTTCTTTTTGTTCGCGCTCTACAAGCAGGCTACCCTCGTATATATACTATATATACAGTGATTTCCGCTTATAAGAATCACGTTTGTTATCACTGTTTTTGATTCTTATAAGCGGTTGATTCTTATATCCGAAATTTAGGTTTTGGACAGGCACAGACACACACACACATCTATATATATATATATATATATATATATATATATATATATTAGATAATTTACCATAAAATGCTCTTTAAGTTACGTTAATTATCTTTTATTAAAATTATTTTTTATAATTTTAAAAATATAACTAAATTTATATACCTATAAGTAGATACACATGATTATAGTAAGAGAAGAAAAAAATCCAATATTTGTTACAACATACCTGCTTCACAGTTTTAACATTTCAACTACAGGAAGGGAGCAAGAAAAAGTTTTCTATGGTAGTTTGACGTAATGAAGTTTTCAGGAGGCTGTTTATACTTCTTTCAATACCAATAGTCTCAGACGGAGATTCACCTTCTAGCTTACGTTTCATGGTTTGATAACGTACTGAATCTACTAGTGTAACGTTTGCCTAAGTGATAGTGGACAGTTTGCCGCAGATTTATATGTTTCAGGGTCCAGGAAGCCGCAACCAGGATGTAGGAGGTAGAAAAAAATAGATCGGACCCGGACGGGCAAAGATGCCCCCCCCCGGGTCAAGCTAATAGGACAGTATTGTGCTAAAGCGTTTAAGGGGAAACTATTATGTTATGTCTAATAAAGAAAGGTATGCATTTTACGACTGTATTCCATCCCATCTTATCAGTCTTTCTTTAACAAAAAAATAAATAACTTCGTGCCTTTTAAGGGTTTAAGTGGCTTTTTTGGAAAAATGATAGGAAAGAGAAGAGTGTAAGCTGATTCTTAAAACCGGTGGATTTGTTCTTTAAAGCGAAAATTTTAACATGGAAATAATACATTTGTTTTTGGGATATTGATTCTTATAAACGGTTGATTCTTATAACCATTGATCACTATAAGCAGTGGTTACTGTATGTATATATATATATATATATATATATATATATACGAGGTGTGTGTGTGCGTGTGTGTGTGTGTGTGCGTGGTAATTATAGGAGAGGAAATTTAGCCATAAAAAATGGACATTTCTGCGCCTTTAAAAGGACCTTTTAGCTCTTCCGCAATGAGCCCAGTCGGAATTGAGCCGGCCGGACCCCGTTCCACCCCATTATACGGGCACTTTTTCTTTCTGTTACGACACTTTTCTTGGCAGGCGAAGTCGATTATGAAGAGAAGCGTGAAATGTCAAGAAAACGGTCGTTTGCCCAACATTTTCCGTGTCACGAAGGGAGCAGGGTGTGTGACCCCACCCTTTCGCCTTTTTTTTTTCGCTAATAGTAATCGAAGTAAATTTCAAAATACAAGATTGGGTGCATGGCGTAAATGGATCTTACTGAGTCTACTGAGTTTGTTTGGATTTTACCTCGGTCCGGAAGCCATATTTCATTTTTGAAAACGGTAGATTTTAAAAGATAAATTGCCACTGTTTAAGGAATTTGAAAGGGATTATTTATCCTCTATCGCTTTGTTACAGCTTCGTACCACCAAATTTGTGCCAGAATCGAATTAAAAGGAACTGCGTGTCGAATAACTCCTATCTTCGGTACAACTTACAGCAGTGAATCTTTGTATTTTACGTTTAGGTTGATAAAAATGTAACATTTGACTGAATTCTTCTAAATTGCAACAATTCATAATACGCCAGATTTGAAAAATTTGAGAAAATAATTCTTCAAGCTATAAAACTATATATTACTAATTATTAAAAATACCAATTATTCTATCAATTTGAGAATGATATTTTTAAAATATCAAAAATATAAAAATATAAAATAAAAGTATAAATATAAAAATATCGGAAAATAAACGTCGCTTAAAATTTTTTTCACATCAAATATACACTTTTTTTCTGGTTTTGGCTCTTCTAACTATGTAGACATTCCGAATTGGCTATTAAGTCTGTTTACTTTGGCCGCATCTAGTACTGTGAATTACCAAATTTGCTTACTTTACCGTATATTGCCCTTTTCATATATTTATAAAAATTACGTCTTTACTTATTTTATTACTTATTTACTTCACGCAGAACATGCTTAACAACTATTAATGGTGTTTTTTAGGTAACACTGTACAACAAATTTTAACTTTTTTCTGATCTTTATATGACACTATGTGATTCTATATAAACAAAGGGTGCTTCATTCATATATCAAAACCAAAATGGTCCATCACTTACCGCTTTTTGTAGGAGACCCACTTCTCATATTTATACAAATTGGTTACTGAGAAATGTAAACGAGGTTTGATTATAGAAAACCCAAACACTAAAATGATTTTTTTTGGCCGTTTCCTCTTGTAGACATCTGTTGGTGTGTAACTGATAAAAGACCAGCAATATTGAGCTAGCATATTTCCATTCCATCGTTCACTGGAACGGTTTTCAAATATAGAGATGTCCTGGTGAAGCCTTTCCCCATGCCCATCACTAACTGCGCACAGGTGTTGAGGAAAGAAGTCCAGATGTGAGTCTAAAAAGTGTAGTTTTAAAGACATATTGCAACCTATTCTACGAAAACATTTCAACTTGTCACCAACAAGATGTTCACAGTTTTCAACTTTCTCACTTCCAAGGAAACGTAAGCACACTGATTTGAATGTCAGCCAGGCCTCTTTTTCTGCTTGTGACAGTTTATTTTTAAAATCTTCGTCATGAAAGACTGCTTTAATTTGTGGGACAATAAAAAACCTCTTCTTTTACCTTTGCCTCACTTAAATTTTTGAATTTGTTCCTGAGATGCAAGAAAGACACTCCTTCCCTTTCCAGAGCTTTTGCAAATATTTTCATCAACTCTAGTTTAATGTGCAATGGTGGAAGAAAGACACGTTGCGAAGTCCCAAGTGGTTCATGTGATATGTTTTTGATGCCAGGATGTGATATGTTTTTGATGCATGCCTGTTAATATCCCAATGACTTTTAAATCTTCACAAATGTGCCATTTGAATGTAGTGTAGTCAATTGACTTCACTATAGCACTCATAACCTCGTAAGTTTCCTTTTTTATTTGTAGAATATGCTACAGGAACAGACTGACAAACAATGCTTATATGGAGGAGCACTGCTTTGAGACTACGTTTGTACGAGTCAATAAACAGGCGCCACTCTTCTGGATTATGTTCATATCACAATGCCTGAAATAGGCCATTCACATCACAGCAGTATACGATGTCTTCTTTCTCCGCAAAATACTCTACAAAGTGGCTTTGTCGTCTTTTAAATAAACTTATTTATAGATTTCTATTGCTAAAATGTGGATTTGGGGGGAAATGGTACGTGGTAAACAAAAAATAATTACAGATTCATTATTTTCTGCCAAAAATATACAAGAAACACACATTTTCATCTGAAAGACATTTTTCCTGTTGTACAGTGTAATTTAGTAATTCCTCTTTCATAGTCCAGAACACCGAGATAAAAAGTTAAGAGATATAATTGTTACATGTTATCCATTAATCCAGCCCATTTTGTTACACTGTGTTTGCCTTTCCCTTATATTGGCTTTCACTAGAAACGTTTAACCTTTAAGGTTCTTGAGCCTCATTAATAAATTCATGAGCTGGCTGGCCCGAAGTCTGTTGAAGGAATTATCGATAGCTCGTTTAATACCAATGTACTTTGGACGTTTTAAAACAGATACATTGGAGCCCATACGTACAAACGTATTAGGAGTAAAAATTATTGTCTATAAGGTTCTCACATGGATGCATGCCACTTCAGTCTCAAAGTAGAACTTGAGATTACGTTCATTTGACTGATGCTGAATAAACAAGTGCTTTTCCAAGTGTCCTTCAAATAATTTCCCACCAAAATACGGTTTCTGTTTTCGATTTTATACTTTCTGTAAAAGTAACTGTATATTCAGCATTAAACCTTGTTTAGAATTTTTTTTCTCATTGTATGATTTAAAAACTAAATTACATACTAGGTTCTACAATAATAAAATTGTTTATAGAGAATTTATGGTATATATATATATATATATATATATATATATATATATATATATATATATATATATATATATATATATATATATATATATAGATATATATACATATATATATTTATATTTAAATATATATATATACATATATATATATATATATATATATATATATATATATATATATATATATATATATATATATATATATATATATATATATATATATATGTGTGTGTGTGTGTGTGTGTGTGTGTATGTATGTATGTATATATCTTTAAGTCCAAGCACGTGTTTATAGATAAAGACACGTTACATTCGTGATATCTATTTTGTTACAGGGAAGCATTGTAAAACCTTGTAGTAACACCTTATAGAAAGTTTCCACACATCAAAGTAACCGGAGAAACCACAGATTAAGTGACAGATAAGAACAGGGCGAAAATTTTCTCTCCCTCCTTTTGTCTGCAGATGGTTGTCTCTCATCTGGCGTTGCCAATTTTTAAGTCATTAGAGGATTCGCCTTATCTTAAATTTTTTTTTCGAATTTCAGCTTAAACTTTATATCCCACTAATTTGTTCTGTGAACTATCAAAAACTTATAGTGCCTTCTCCTGAATTATTACAATTGTGTTCTCTTATATGATATAAGTACAAAAATCATTCCTATCATACTTGTATTTACATTGTTTGTCGTCATTAGTCATATCTGAAATTCATTTCCCTCTCTAATAAACCAGTAACATTAAAATGTACTTATAGACATCTTAAAGGTTTTCTTAGTGTTGAACTTTCCTTATTACTATACAAAATTATCTTTTAATCTAATTCTCAAGAGAAATAAACAAAATGAACCCAAAACGCTCCAAATAGAATGTTTTCAAGAGAAAAAGTAGAAACGTTATAGGGCACTCTGTATTTCACAATTACAAGCGACAAAAAAATAGAAACACGGAAATTCGAGAGACCAAAATTTATTGAAAGCACTTGACATTCAAAATGGATTCTGATAAGTTCACGTGACCATACATCCTGGAGAATTCCTGGAAACTAGGTCTTATAACTCAGGGGTATTGTGATGAAGCGCTTTCGATTTTAAAGAAAAATTTAAATTTTTAGAGAGATAAAGTGATCGAAGGCTGTTTTCATCACATTTCGGTTAGAATGCTAGGAAGCCGCCTTTGATTAGAGGACGGAACAGTCGTCTGTACGCATCAGCCAATTTAAAAGCGGCGGTGCGCGATAGGGGGTAGGTGATTCCAGACGCAGATAAGGAGATGGCACCAGGGTTTGACATTAAAGTAAAATACCCTATTGTAAAGAATTTATTGGGCCTGTAGACCGCAAAACACGTGGACTGGACTTTGGGTGGTCTGTGGTATGACGTAATGAAGGCGGGCATGAGTTATGGGATTATCCAATCCAAGAAATGAAAATTGATGCTAAGTGGTGGATTTTTGAAAGCTTTCCTGAATGGATTAGGAGTCACGAGAAGGCGTGGACTTTGTTATAAAAAAATAAATAAATAGAAGACTTAGAGTTTTTTTCGAAGATTCACTGCTGCATGCGGCCCGGGTTTACCTTCCCCCCGGTGCTTAGCATCGCAGGTGATGAGAGATTGTCGATTAACTGTCGGAGACCGGTTGATTCTTCCCGGTATGCTTGTATCATGATCCCGTTTTCGAGAGAAGAGAGAATTGCGCTTTCACGATGGGGTGACGACATATAGGAGATCCAGTTGATTCTTCCCGGTATGATTGCATCATGATCCCGTTTCCGAGAGAAGAGAAAATTGCGCCTTCACGATGGAGTGACGACATATAGGAGATCCGGTTGATTCTTCCCGGTATGCTTGCTTTATAATCCCGTTTTCGAGAGAAGTTACCAAGTCCGGTGATGAGATCGTCACCCGTGTTCCAGTCCAGTTAGCATCAAACTGAGTGAGTGTTAATCATTTTGTCTTGTTCAGACCCAACATCGAAAATTTGAATGATTGAGTGCCGGATCAATGTTTGTCTTTAAAATATAGATTTTGAGAGAGGGTAGTTCTTTGCCGTAGGTAAAATAAATAAATTTATGCTCCCGGAATCCAAAAGGTGTAGATTTAATTAAATACATGTCATTCGATATGAATTGAGGAGAAAATGCTAAAAGATTAGTAAAATGTGTTAACTGTGTACGAAGATTTGGTAATTCGGTTTTTTTGAGTTAAATTGTAAATAGATATGGTTGTAAATAAATCAATTTTATTTTGTTACATTGGAGTCAGTCATCTTTGTTTTGTGTAGTTGATCTAAAGGAAGGTTTTAGAAGCAAAGTTTATTTGACCTGTTCGGTTGCAAACCTGTCTAGAATTTTGGGTTGTATTCAAGAAAATAAATTAAAAAAACACAACGCACCCAAATACCTATTAATTATAAATAATTTGTACTAACCCAAATAATATACGAATCTCGCCCAAAAAAATAAATAATTTGAAGACAGGCAACACGACAGGTATATAGTGTCGAGTAAAGCGCTGGATACTAATTAATAACGCGTAATACAATACACTTTAATGCAAGTAAAATGATTTGAGTACTCTGTAGGATAAGATTCATGTATCTTCATAATTATATTGTGATTCATTCAACCTCTAAACCATAGAACATCTTATGGTATCCTATAGATTCTAGGATATAAACAGAGGAAATTATACCCCACAGGACAGATAAAATTGAAAAAAAAACTATTATCCACATTTCTCAACTTTTCTTAAATGCTCCCCTCCCACCCACCCCCCAAAAGAAGTTTTAAGGTGAATATGAAAAGTTCTCTCAAAACTAAATACGTGGAACTTTAATGAACCGAACATTATTTTATCTCTTAAAATCATACCTGTTACATGAAGGTTTCTTGAAGAAGAATGTGTTTTATCACATGTAGAAAAGGGAATTCCTTTAACAATGACGTATTAAAAGCAAAAGGGAATCTTGTAAAATACACACACAAAATAAAATATATGAACTTTTAGAGAAAAATATATTTCGTTGTCTGCATATAATTATTTCGTCGAACAAGAAGACATTTCACGAACACTGATATTGCATGCACACAACCATTGAAGAGTCTTTGGTTTACTAATGTAGATTGGTTACAAGGAAAATACAGTTACAGATAACGTCGCAGGAAATGCACTAAAATGCAGCTTATGATCATATCTGATACAGAAAAATGACGGCTTAATGATTTGAGAGTTGCAATCATATGAGTTCATACAATTTCGAATACAATAGTCATTTTATGAAAGTTCTAGATAATTCTTTTGATTTTTCTCCCTGGGTCCAAATGTGACCAAAAAATTATTAAATATGTAAAGATGAAATTATAAAATCACTAATTCGTCGTTTCCTTTTGACTCATTCACTTCATGACATATTAGCTTCTCCCCCGAAAGGAGTTTTTGCTAATAAATCATCATCAAAAGGACCCGAAACAGCGTAATTGATATCAACAGAATGCAACTTCAGAAACGAACAACCCTAATCTTCACAATTGCAGAAACTGTACACGATATGAATGCAGACTGGTAAATACTCCCCCCTCTCCTTTACGTGTATACAAAATAATTTGTCCTGATTAATATTTATAGGAAAAAAAGCAAATTGCCACATTGGAAACTATGCTAAAGTTTTAAAATCCGCTCAAAATGTAAAAGAAAAAAATTAATGCGACGACGGATATAAGCACTGAATTCTGTCTCACAGTCATTTATATTTAGAGGCTTGAAGTAGCAACTTAAGGCTGATGTGTAGTAACCCAATAGGATTCGCTCATCTCAATTTTGACCTTTGGAGAAATTCTGTCTATTATTCACAGCTCCATAAATGCTGATATTCCAATAAAAAAGGTATTTTCAGATAGTCCGAAGTTTTCTGCACCTTGCAACAGAATTTATTTTATAAATTTCGTTCAACAAAGGAATTAATGAGCGTTTAAATTTCCCTCGACCAGATTTTTTTCCAGAAATAATTTAAATTTAGAAATATTTTTTTGCATATTAAAAAAAACGAAAATGCACTAGGTGTAAAATTTCTTTCTCTATTATGGAGAACAAAATTTTTTTAAAAAATATTTCAATCCAAGTCGGCCATCTTAAGACATAGGTTAACATTGAGGTGAGCGAATCCTATAGGGTTAGTACACAGCAGCCTTATAGCATTGCCATTAACATAGCGGTATGAAAGATAAAATCTTGTTTTATAGAGGGAATTTTATCTGGACAAAGACTTTTAACGTAGGATCACGTTCCTCCATAACGGTCCTTGGGAAAGAAAAATTTCAGATGTCCTGCTTCGTGATTTATAATTCTGGTAGCTCGCCAAACCCAGTCTGTATCGCTTGGGTAAACAGTAAACAGTTAAACAGAAAAGTACCAAAATGCGTCATAATTTTGAGATACATACATACATACATACATACACACACAAATAAACACACACACACATATATATATATACATACTCAGTCACAAAAAAATATATGCACCCAGAAGAAATCGAGCTACTATCACGAAACTTGGCAGGAATGTAGTCTGGTAAGAGATATGCAAATGATTAAAATTTCGACGCCAATGAGACAAGGGTAAGAGTGCTATGCGCATATGAGATGCACAGCTGGGAGAGTTTAAAAGCACGATTTCTCGTGCCATAGGGTTATTCAAACAAATCTGTCGACTTGTATGGACGGTATTGTGACTAGAGATGCCTCTGCGACGTAACCGGCGACAGTACGAACAATTGTCGGACTATGAGAGGGGGCGTATATTAGGCCTCAGAAGCAGGTTGGTCTAACAGGCGTATCGGCTGCCACCTCGGCCGGAGCGATATGGTAGTTGCTCGGTGTTGGCAACAATGGATCACTGAAGGGATAGTCTACCATCGCTGAGGGTCAGGGCGTCCCAGAAACACAAATATGCGCGAGGATCGCGCAAACATAAGAGTGGCCACGTCCGTACCAACAACGTCGCTAGAATCAGTTCGACACCATTTACCACTTTCCAAATATCCGGTGGTATCAATGGAAACCATTCGGAGACAACTGGCCGATAAAGGTATAAGGAGCCAACGTCCATTAAGACGCCTACCACTGACCCCACATCATAGGCAGTGTCGACTGGATTTTTGCTGATCTCGGGCAAGCTGGAGTGTGACCAACTGGAGGCGTGTGATCTTTAGCGATGAATCCCGATTCAGTCTCAATGCTGATGACCAGCGCATACGCGTGAGGAGGCGGCCAGGCCCTCTGTCCGATCCGGCATTTGTTGGGGAGAGGCATACGGCGATTACACAAGGTGTGACAGTGTGGGGAGCGATTTCTTGGGACACACGATTATCTCTAGTCGTCCTTCAATGCACTTTGACGGCACGCAGTTACGTGGACGGGATTTTAACACCAGTTGCACTGGCTATGCTATCAAGTTGCCCAGGTGCCATTTATCAGCAAGACAACGCTCGTCCACATAATGCGCGACTCTCCCAACAATGTCTTCAAGGATATGACGTACTCCCATGACCTGCCAGGTCACCAGACCTCTCGCCAATAGAGCACGTCTGTGACGTGCTTGGAAAGCAACTGCAGCCGTCCAGGAATACCAGTTAATTAACTCACCAGTTGCAAAGATTATGGAGGTCCATAATCTTCCGCAGGAGGTCATGGGTGACCTCATTGATTCGATGCCATGCCGTATTTCGGCTTGTATAGCTGCCAGAGGTGGATTTACTACTTACTGATTTGTAACCTTTATCATGCCATATCTTCTTAATAAAACGGTCTGTTCTCCTGAATTTGTAGCCGTTTGCATACCTCCTCATACACTACATACGTGTTAATTTTCGTGATAGTAGTTCGTTTCTTCTGGGTGCATATATTTTTTTGTGACAGAGTGTGTATATAGATATTCACGTACATATATATACATAACACATGCATACATATATACATACAAAAGAAGTAATCAACGATAAGTAATCCTACGTAAATAACCCGCGGTAGTTTCGCTAGAAGAGACTACATGACATTTTTTTAACTAAGTTACAGAACCAAAAGTTTAGAAAAACATATCGTTCCGTTGCAATGTGGTAGATTTCCATTTTATCTGACTTGCAGAGACATCTTTTTCCCCACTTTCATTTCCACACCTGCAGGATTGGGATCGATTGCCTTTCGGGAGGGGGGGGGGTGAGGTGGTCCAATCACGCGATTCCGCTTTCCTTGGCTGTAATCGGAGATTATTCATATTTGAAAAGATCCGGCGTTAAAGGACCCACCCGGTATTTACAAGAGAAAGAAATGACTCCGACGTCTTTCTGTGCCTTCTCTCTTCGGTGTTCCAGGCAGGGATCCGCTGACAAATTGAGGTGAAGATTTTAATGGTTGCGTATTTCGTGCTGTAGGATGAATAATGATAGAATCCGGCAATTGCGGATTTGAAGTCTCGGATGGAAATTATACTTAGGTAGGTAGAATGCATTTTCCTTGCATGGGAAGGTCTAGTTGTTTTTTGAAATTATTTTGTTCGCTTGGTCTGTGAGCACTGAAAGTAGAATATGAAATTTTTTTTGAAAACTTTATTATGAAGAAGTTGTTTGTGCTAACTTTTCTATACCTGCTGTCTATTTTCCTACGCGAAACAAACCTTTATAGATGTCCAAAAGAGAAACGAAATCGAATCTGCCTTTTTTTCCTAAAAATTTTTTTTTTACCCTGGAGAGATAATTATGCCGTAACGGAAAGCTCTATATCCTATATTTTTAGTACTGAATTAGTCTTAGTTTATTAGTACTGAATATGAATTGTGAAAAGGATATCCTATACACATTAGATTTTTTAAAGAAAAACATACTTATTAAGGTCATCCAATCGACCAAGAAAACTCGAGAAGGCGACAGAAATTTACCCACATGGAATTTTTAAAAAGCTTTCTTTTTGATTGTTTATATAAGTCCCACCATCTTTATATAAAATAGATCTAAAATTACTGGTAACAATACTGGTTAGTCTACTGGTAACAATATACACTCTATAACATAAAATCGATGGTCTAAGAAGGAGTTGTCCGATTGTGATGAAATTTCATATGCAAAGATGTTTCGACTGAACATGACGATGATTAAAATTTCGTGACCAAAAAATGAATAGCGGGAGATCAAGTGCATCAGAACTGCGCATCCAGCAGGTATATATAAGGAGCGATTCGCGATCTGGTGTTCAAAATTTCTGTTGCATTTCGATTGCGGATATCTTACGCCAACCGTAACAATGCTTCGCCACAGGATCCGTGCTTATTACGAGCATATTTGAGAGTTTGAAGGAGGCCGTGTCATTGTATTGAAAGAAGCTGATTGCGCAAATCGAAGAATCGTTCGAAATCTGGGTCGAAGTGATGCAGATATTAGACAATGCTGGCGACAGTGGGTGAACAACGGCAGATTTAAGGGTCAGGACAGCAGCGGTTGACCTAGGATCATAACAGAACGGGAAAAACAGAACGATTGTCAAACAGCTGTCAACACAACGGATTCTTCATTATCAACCATGCGACGTGTGACCTGCACTCAAGTGTCCAACATGGCCATTGACAGACGACTGAGAGGGTGGAATCTACGCTCGTGCCGACCATTACGCTGCTTACCCCTTACGCCTGTACACCATCACGCCCGAATACAATGGTTCTTAACATAATAAATTTGGAACTGCGCTGACTGGGGATGTATAGTATTTAGTGACGTGTCCCGTTTCCAGCTGTTTCATGACGACCAAGAAAACGTGTCTGGAAACATCCAGGGTAGCGTGAGGATCCTGCTCTTACTATCGCCCACCGCACATGCCCACAACAGGGCGTTATGGTCTGGGGTGGTATCTTCTTTGATAGCCGTGCCCCTTTGGTAGTCATTAGTGACGCACTTACAGCAACGCGGTACGTAGATGGCCTTCTGCAACCCGTTTTGTTTTCGTTCCTCTTGCGCTACCCGTGACATACTTTTCAACAATATCATGCCCCTCCGTATACGGACGTTTTGCTGTGATTGTCTTCAAGCTTGCCGAAGACTTACCACCTAGGCCACCTAGCTCGCCTGATCTCTCCCCCATAGAACACATATGGGACGTGGTGGGAAGGCGATTGCAATTCTCCCGGAATGTTGCCGATTTGGCCTTACAGTTGCAGACAATTTGGCAAGCAATCCCACAGGACACCATTTTGGAACTTCCGATGTGAACACCATCCGGGAAGTGTCAGTCTATGCCACGCGGGGTGACAGCTTGCATCTAGTCCAGAGTTGGACCAACACCGTATAGACATCCTCACTTTGTAATGATCAAACTCTGGAAAAAACCATTCAGTTGTTCTCAAAATTTTAATCCTTTTTTTCTGTACATATTCTTTACATCCACTCATCATTGTAACAATCAGACAGGCCCGGTGATGGCCGAATGGCTAGGGCGCTGGCATTCGGTTCAGATCCTGTGGGTTTGAGTCCCACTGTTGGCATGGATGTTTATAGCCGTTCGGAATCGTCTTCAAACTATAGGTCCCGGTCTAATTAGCCTTAGTGTAGAAAAACGATGACTGTCGCGCTCCAAACCAAACCCAATCAGACAACTCCTTGGTGCGTCGAATTTTTTGTTATAGTGTATTATTGAATGAAACCCATTTCATTCTATTATTATCAACAGTAAAAAGTCTATTGGGTAATAACTAATTTATATTCTGTCTTCAGGGTTCATTTTTCGACATATATGCTAGAGCAAAAAACCAACAAGTTGGTCTGGTTAATTTCATAATTCTTCCTTTTAAATTAAAATTCTTACCACATTCAGTTTGGATTAAACAGAGCCATTAAAGTTCGATTAAATAGAAGCTAGCATACAGACGTTTCCTCTCTTCAGACTCATAAATATCCAGACCGAAAATTTCCTTTTTAAGTTGATGTCAAACTGGGTATATAAACCGATTTTTTGAGATTATCTGAATACCCGCTCACAGTATTTTAATGCCTAAACTGAATATCTTTTGGCTAATTTTTCTTACTTCGTTTGAAGTAGTATCCAATAAAACAATTTTATCTTGTCATTCTAACCTAAAAATTAACGTTCCATAATCTCAGAAAGTCACACTAATATATTAACAACTTTAAAATTTGTACACACAAGTAATTGCACATACACATACGCATATATATACAGTCGAACTCCGTTATAGCGTACCTGGTATATAACGAACTCACGGATATAACGAAAAAAAATTTGGGTCCCGCCTTTTTCCTATTGTACGTAATTTAATTAATATTGTGTCGGGATAATGTAATCGATTTTAGTCGATTTAATTCATTAATGGTCATTTTTAATAGATTTCATTATTTTTTAGTACATCATTATTGAATACACATTGCAACTAATGAGTTATACATTTTGTGAACTCAAGCATTTTTCTTACGGTTCGGATATAGTCAACCATCGGATAAAGCGAACAAAACCTTTGGTCCCTTGAAGTTCGTTATAACGGGATTCGACTATATATATATATACATACATACATATATATATATATATATATATATATATATATATATATATATATATATATATATATATATATATATATATATATATATATATATATATATATATATAGTGGATAATGTTTAAGTATTTTTAACTAAAACTTGGACAGACCTCTTAAACTTATGAAAACTGGAGAATAAAGGAGATCTTGATTATAAAGGAGAACATTTCTTTTCGCACCCTACAGTCCCTACGAATACACTGACAGCAAACGCAATGAAGATGTAAAATTACAGATGAAAACTGGCCGCGTTTGTTTTGGAATTTTCTTTTGTCCGAATGAAGATAAAACTTTTAGTTCGGGGGAGATCTAGTAAAACTCCTATCCAAATGAAATGTGCTTTTCCATACATTTTCCTTTTAGAAATCGTAAAAATAAATCCCCCCCCCCCCCCCCAAAAAAGGGAGAACCTCGCAAGGTATTCTCGTACTCACAGAGATATTTCGATATAAAATTGCATTCGTTTCCCGTGTAGTTTTTTTGGTTGCTCTCTTATTTCACCTCGGGCATACATGAAACGTGCTATCTCATCGTAGGGAAAGAAGAGGTTTATGGGATATTCCCCGCATACGCTGTTTTGTTCCAAACAGCAGGACTGGCACTTGACACGTTTATTTTTTTCCGGTGTGAAAAGAGATGCGTGAATAATTTAAACGGTGACAGTGGAAACTGCTGGAGAGGCACTCCTGCAATATTTATGACACTAGTGAACAGCAGGGGCGACGATGTTCATTTTCTAATTGAAGGTTTTGCTGGCTCATTTAATCCTTTCCTTGCAATCCCACTAATACAGTGTAACAATGCATGGAGAATAAAATATATCGAGCTGAACATTTCTTATAATGTAATGGGAGGTTTCCTTTGCTGTTTAAATCCTGTCCTTGCAATCCTACTGATACTAGTATATAACAATGCATGGAAAGTAAATCATAAATTATATGGAGCTAAACATTTTTCGTATTATAATTGAAGGTTTCAATAGCTGTTTTAACCTTTTCCTTGCAATCCTACCATTACTATGTAATAATGCATGGAGAATAAATCACCAAATGTTCTTAATAACTGAACATTTTTTATATTATAATTGAAATTTCAAGGCTATTTTAATCTTTTCCTTGCAATCGCACTAATACAGTTTAACAATGCATGAAGAATAAATTATAAATTATATCGAGCTGAATATTTCTTATAATGTAATGGAAGGTTTCCCTTGCTGTTTAAATCCTTTCCTTGCAATCCTACTGATACTATATAACAATGCATGGAAAGTAAATCATAAATTAAAGGGAGCTAAACATTTTTTGCATTAATTATAGGGAGCTAAACATTTTTTGCATTATAATTGAAGGTTTCAATTGCTGTTTTAATTTTTTCCTTGCAATCCTACCATTACTGTGTAAGAATGCATGGAGAAAAAATCACCAAATGTTCATAATGATCGAGCACCATTTTTAATGTAATTTCAATTATATTTTCATTTATAATGTAATTTCAATTATGATGTAATCATTTATTACATTATAATTGAAGGTTTCGAAGGCTGTTTTAATCCTTTCCTTGCAATCCTGCTGATACTATATAACAATGCATGGAAAGCAAATTATAAATTATATGGAGCTAAAAATTTTTTGTATTATAATTGAAGGTTTCCATTGCTGTTTTAACCTTTTTCTTGCAATCCTGCCATTACTATGTAAGAATGCATGGAGAATAAAACACCAAATGTTCTTAATAACTGAACATTTATTATATTATAATTAAAGTTTCGAAGGCTGTTTTAATCCTTTCCTTGCAATCCCACTAATACAGTGTTACAATGCATAGAGAATAAATCATAAATTATATCCAGCTGAACATTTCTTATAATGTAATGGAAGGTTTCCCTTGCTGTTTAAATCCTTTCTTTGCAATCCTACTGATACTACTATATACAACAATGCATGGAAAGTAAATCATAAATTATATGGAACAAAACATTATTTGTATTATTACTGAAATTTTCAATAGCTGTTTTAACCTTTTCCTTGCAATACTACCATTACTATGTAATAATGCATGGAGAATAAATCACCAAATGTTCTTAATATCTGAACATTTTTTATATTATAATTGAAATTTCAAGGCTATTTTAATCTTTTCCTTGCAATCGCACTAATACAGTTTAACAATGCATGAAGAATAAATTATAAATTATATCGAGCTGAACATTTCTTATAATGTAATGGAAGGTTTCCCTTGCTGTTTAAATCCTTTCCTTGCAATCCTACTGATACTATATAACAAAGCATGGAAAGTAAATCATAAATTATAGGGAACTAAACATTTTTTGCATTAATTATAGGGAGCTAAAAATTTTTTGCATTAAAATTGAAGGTTTCAATTGCTGTTTTAATTTTTTCCTTGCAATCCTATCATTACTGTGTAAGAATGCATGGAGAAAAAATCACCAAATGTTCATAATGATCGAGCACCATTTTTAATGTAATTTCAATTATATTTTCATTTATAATGTAATTTCAATTATAATGTAATGTAATTTCAATTATAATGTAATCATTTATTACATTATAATTGAAGGTTTCGAAGGCTGTTTTAATCCTTTCCTTGCAATCCTGCTGATACTATATAACAATGCATGGAAAGCAAATTATAAATTATATGGAGCTAAAAATTTTTTGTATTATAATTGAAGGTTTCCATTGCTGTTTTAACCTTTTTCTTGCAATCCTGCCATTTCTATGTAAGAATGCATGGAGAATAAAACACCAAATGTTCTTAATAACTGAACATTTATTATATTATAATTAAAGTTTCGAGGGCTGTTTTAATCCTTTCCTTGCAATCCCACTAATACAGTGTTACAATGCATAGAGAATAAATCATAAATTATATCCAGCTGAACATTTCTTATAATGTAATGGAAGGTTTCCCTTGCTGTTTAAATCCTTTCTTTGCAATCCTACTGATACTACTATATACAACAATGCATGGAAAGTAAATCATAAATTATATGGAACAAAACATTATTTGTATTATTACTGAAATTTTCAATAGCTGTTTTAACCTTTTCCTTGCAATACTACCATTACTATGTAATAATGCATGGAGAATAAATCACCAAATGTTCTTAATATCTGAACATTTTTTATATTATAATTGAAATTTCAAGGCTATTTTAATCTTTTCCTTGCAATCGCACTAATACAGTTTAACAATGCATGAAGAATAAATTATAAATTATATCGAGCTGAACATTTCTTATAATGTAATGGAAGGTTTCCCTTGCTGTTTAAATCCTTTCCTTGCAATCCTACTGATACTATATAACAAAGCATGGAAAGTAAATCATAAATTATAGGGAACTAAACATTTTTTGCATTAATTATAGGGAGCTAAAAATTTTTTGCATTAAAATTGAAGGTTTCAATTGCTGTTTTAATTTTTTCCTTGCAATCCTACCATTACTGTGTAAGAATGCATGGAGAAAAAATCACCAAATGTTCATAATGATCGAGCACCATTTTTAATGTAATTTCAATTATATTTTCATTTATAATGTAATTTCAATTATAATGTAATGTAATTTCAATTATAATGTAATCATTTATTACATTATAATTGAAGGTTTCGAAGGCTGTTTTAATCCTTTCCTTGCAATCCTGCTGATACTATATAACAATGCATGGAAAGCAAATTATAAATTATATGGAGCTAAAAATTTTTTGTATTATAATTGAAGGTTTCCATTGCTGTTTTAACCTTTTTCTTGCTATCCTGCCAATACTATGTAAGAATGCATGGAGAATAAAACACCAAATGTTCTTAATAACTGAACATTTATTATATTATAATTAAAGTTTCGAGGGCTGTTTTAATCCTTTCCTTGCAATCCCACTAATACAGTGTTACAATGCATAGAGAATAAATCATAAATTATATCCAGCTGAACATTTCTTATAATGTAATGGAAGGTTTCCCTTGCTGTTTAAATCCTTTCTTTGCAATCCTACTGATTCTACTATATACAACAATGCATGGAAAGTAAATCATAAATTATATGGAACAAAACATTATTTCTATTATTACTGAAATTTTCAATAGCTGTTTTAACCTTTTCCTTGCAATACTACCATTACTATGTAAGAATGCATGGAGAATAAATCAACAAATGTTCATAATAACTGAACATTTATGATTTGTAATTGAAGTTTTTGAAGGCTGTTTTAATCTATTCCTTGCAATCCTACTAATACATTATAACAATGCATAGGGAAAAATCATAAATTATTTCGAGCCGAACATTTCTTATAATATAATGGAAGGTTTCACTTGCTGTTTTAATCCTTCCCTTGCAATCCGACTGATAATATGTAATAACAATGCGGGAGGAATAAATCCTAAATTATATCGAGCTGAACATTTCTAATATTATAATTGAATGTTTCACTTGCTGTTTTAATCCTGTCTTTGGAATACTACTGATACTATGTTATGACACAGCGGGTAAAATAAATCCTAAATTATATCGAGCTGTACATTTATAATATTATAATTGAATGTTTCACTTGCTCTTTTAATCCTTTCATTGGAGTCGTACTGATTCTATATTATAACAATGCGGGGAAAATAATTTCTAAATTATATATTGAGCTGAATATTTCTAATATTGTAATTGAATGTTTCATTTGCTCTTATAATCCTTTTCTTGGAGTCCTACTGATTCTATATTATAACAATGCTGGAAAAATAAATTCTAAATTATATATTGAGGTGAAGATTTCTAATATTGTAATTGAATGTTTCATTTGCTCTTATAATCCTTTTCTTGGAGTCCTACTGTTACTATGATATAACACAGCGGGGAAAATAAATCCTAAATTATATCGAGCTGTACATTTATAATATTACTAGCTGAAGTACCCGGCGATGCCCGGGATTTTAAGAATGTTTGTTGTTAACCAAAATCAATTTAAAAATTAACACAGTATAAATAACATAAAAAATATATGTGAAATGTTATACACGTCTCAGATTTTCAGCCTTTCATCATTGTAATACTAAAATCTGAAAAGTAAAAATGTCAAATTCTCTAATGTTTGTTAACCAAAATTAATTTAAAACTAAGCACAGTATAAATAACAGAAAAAATCCTTGTGAAATCTATAAATATATAAATTTATAATAAACTCCTCAGAATTCAGCTAGAATCAGCCTTTCATCATTGGGGTAAAAAAAAGAAGCTGCAATTACAGGTTCAGCAGAAATTTCCAATAGAACAATGATATGACTGCAGCGTTGCCTCTTAAAAAATGAAGTGTTTGATTGAGGGCTGCAAACCATTCAACTCCTCTCCACATTTAACTCCTATAAACATCCTCTACATATTAAATTCCTTTTCTCTCCATAATAAACTCCTCAGAATTTTGGTATATTCAGCCTTTCATCATAGTACCACTAAAAACTGAAACATCCTCTCCAGAAATATAAATTTATTAATTTCAATAATTAAACACACACAAATATATAAATTACGCAAAAGTTTTTTAACCAACATTTGAATAATTCGTAAATGAAAAAGCATATGAAAATAAAGATAATAAGAACTTCCGGAATCGAAATTAATTACCCTTAATTTTTAATTAATAAAAAACCAACATAATATGAATAAAAACGATAGTTGTTTAAAACCATATGAAAATAAAGCTATTATAAAGATAATAATAAAAAAAGCATAAAAAAATAATGCTCGCGCATGAAGTTAACGTTACGATATAAAGATAGTAATAATAATATAAACCGCGTGCATAAAATATTTAGCTTTTCAAGCGAAATAAATTAATTTTTAGAAAAAAACTACTTTTAATCGAGAAATTAAATACATTGCACAAAATTTTGATTTTACCAACTTTCCACCCTACAATTTACACCCTACTTCTTTTAAATAGGGTGTAAATATAAAGTTTTAACAGCCAATTGAATGCCAGTTAAAAACGATTGTTGTTTAAAATCATAAAAATTACGCTTATTATAAAGATAATAAAAATAAGCATAGGAAAATAATGTGTACGCATGAAGTAAACGTTACGATATAAAAATAGTAATAAAAATCTATATATATAAAACAGTTCCGTAACTGACTAACTGACTGATTGACTGACTGACATACAAAGTACAGACCAAACCGCTGAACCTAAAGGACTGAAATTTTGCATGGTGATTCTTCTTATAATGTAGGGGTGCACTAATAAAAATTTTTGAAAAAAATTTCTTAGATTTTTTTAAATTAAATTTTTAATCTGTTTTTGTAACTTTTTTCAAGTTTGCATTTAAAATAATAATTTGACGGTTGTAAAATTTATATCACGAAAAAGATCATAAAAATTCCTTTAAAATGAAATTCTTTTCGAATCTTTATCTCCATTTTCTAATTTTTGGTGAATTTTTAAAGATTAATCTTTACAATTTAATTTATTAAACGCTGATCATGTGATCTTTATCTGGTACTTTAAATAAATTTATCGTCACGTAACAACGAAATAGACAAAAAAAAATATTTTTTTTTTCTTGCTAATGCGGCAAACGATTGGACATTATCCAAAAAATATTAAAATACAGTAAAAGATATGTTCCTCAAACTGTACTATATTCTTTAGTATGTCCTATTAGATTTAATTTCAATATTTTCTTCTACATTATTTTGTCTATAAAAATATCCCTTACGATTTTTAAAAAAATATATTTTTTTGTCTTATGGTTGGAATACTAAAAGTTTAAAATAGTGGCGCCATCTACTGAACACCTGTGAATCGAGAAAAAGTTGTTGGTTATTTATTAATTGAAAATATTGGAAAGTTCTTGTGGATCTGTAAATATACATGTGGTAACAGTTTTAAAATTTATAAATTATCAACCTACACAGGTGATAATTTATCCGGCGTTGCCCGGGATTTTAAGAATGTTTGTTAACCAAAATCAATTTAAAAACTAAGTACAGTATAAATAACATAGAATAAAAAGCATGTCAAATGTTATACGCATGAATAAAAAGAAAACCCAACATAAAAAACCATAAATTTACAATAATTTCTTCAGAATTCAGCTAGATTTAGCGTTTCATCATTGGAGCAAAAAAACCCTGAAAAGTAAAGCATAAAATATATACATTTATAATAAACCACTAAAAGCTGAAAAGGAAAAATGTCAAATTGTCTTTAGGAAAGTAAAGAATTTTGAAAAGTAAAGCTGAAAAGTAAAAATGTCAAATTGTCGAATGTTTGTTAACCAAAATCAATTTAAAAATTAAATACAGTATAAATAACATAGAAAAGATTTAGCCTTTATCATTGGACAAAAAATCCTGAAAAGTAAAACATAAAATATATAAATTTATAATAAACCTACCAAAATCCATTAAAAAACTAAACACAGTATAAATAACATAGAAAAAAAAGTATACGAAATGTTATACACATTATTTTTTTTAATTTTATTTTTCATATTATTAATAATTTTTAAAAATAATAAAATAAAAAAAAATAATTAAAAAAATAATAAATAAATAATAATAATAATAATAATAATTTAAAAAATAATAAAATAAAAGGTGAAATAAAAAACCCTCTATAAAAAAGCTGAAAATACAGGTTTAGCAAAATGTGAACGATCCGTATTTGAACCCGCGGCGTGTAGCGTGGTAAATGAACGCTTTTACTGAATGCGCCACAATGACAGCTACTTTGTTGCGTAAAGAGGAAAATATTTGACTAAGTTTACTGGAAAGTTGCTATGGGTTGGTGAATATACATGTATTTATGGAGTGAGAGGAGTTTTAAGTCAGAAATAAGTTAGCAGGATAGAAGCTTAGTCTTCAACTCTTCAATAGACACAAAGACATAAGCAAGGGGGGTTGTAGTAGCGATTAAAAAAGATCTCGTGACACTTAGCGTGGTTGATTCGAATTTTCCATCGCGTGTGGTAGTGTCAATATGCCGTTGGATCCGATTTATTTTAGAGTATAAAATCTGACTTGAAAGATTATTATTTTCATTTATTATTCTGGTTTAATATATAACTTGAAACTTTTTGATTTTATTTATTTTTATCTTTTCGCTCGCTGTTTGCCAGCTAACCCTAACGCGGACGCCATATTCAGAGGGGTGATTCCACAAAGTGTAACAGCTTACATTTAGTTTCAAAATTCTTGGTTTTTTATTAATTAAAAATCAACGGTAATTAATTTCGATTTTTGAAGTTCTTCAGACCCTCGGCTGTTTTTAAAGACGCCTGTATGTAAAATTTCACGATCGTTGCTCCTAAACTGTGGATTTCTATACAATTACAGAGATACAAACATTCATTTTTATATATTAGATAATTGAATGTTTCACTTGCTCTTTTAATCCTTTCATTGGAGTCCTACTGATTCTATATTATAACAATGCGGGGGAAATAATTTCTAAATTATATATTGAGCTGAAGATTTCTAATATTGTAATTGAATGTTTCATTTGCTCTTATAATCCTTTTCTTTGAGTCCTACTGATACTACGATATAACACAGCGGGGAAAATAAATCCTAAATTATATCGAGCTGTACATTTATAATATTATAATTGAATGTTTCACTTGCTCTTTATTTCTTTCATTGGAGTCCTACTGATTCTACATTATAACAATGCGAGGAAAATAAATTCTAAATTATATATTGAGCTGACGATTTCTAATATTATAATTGAATGTTTCATTTGCTCTTATAATTCTTTTCTTGGAGTCCTAGTGATACTATATAATAACAATGCGGGAATAATAAATCCTAAATTTTATCGAACTGAACATTTCTATTATAACTGAATGTTTCACTTGCTGTTTTAATCCTTTTCGTTCAATCCTACTGATACTATGTAATAACAATGCATGGAAAGTAAATCATAAATTATATCGAGTGATATTCATTACATAATCATTGAATGTTTCACATGCTGTTTTAATCCTTTTCTTGGAATTCTCATAATACACTATAACAATGTGTAGGAAAATGAATCCATAATTACATCAAGCTGAACATTTGTTACATTGTTATGGATTGGAGAAAGATGCGGAAATAATTTCGAAAGTTACAACGGAAATTACTGAACAGAAAATCTTTATCATTTTATGCTAGAAATAACTGTTATACGAAAGGAAGTATAAATCACGAATTGCGGAAAGCTTTTAACTTATTCTAGCTTTAAATTGCTCGGAAGCAAAATGAATTACTATAGCAGCAACAAATTCTGGAGAGACACTCTGTTAATCCTTTTATATGCTTAAAATATTACTTTGTAAAATGTCATGTAATGTTCACTGCATTGGAGTGGATAGGGTATTCCTTTTTCCAGAACTAAGAAAGATACATAAATTATTAAGCACTGTAGGGAAATATTACGGAGCTATTTGAAATAGATTTTGCACCGTACACATGCATCTAATGGTAATGGAGTAATCATATTATAATTATTCCTTTGATATGTTAGTTTAATTCTTTCTTTACAATTCTAATCTATATACACAGTGCGTCAAATAAGTTTTAAGACTGGATTTGTAAAAAGAAATGGAAACAAGAAATTAATACCTGTTTTGGTTTTTTATTCAAAATAGGACCCACCGGATTCAATGCACTTTTTACAGCGATTTAATAATGAATCGAAAGCCTGTTGTAAATCACTTTGTGGAATGGCCTGCAAAGCACGCGTCGAAGCTTCTTGTATTGTCGAAATATCCTCAAAATACCACCCTTTTAACTTCATTTTAAGTTTTGGGAATAAGGAGTAGTCACAGGTTGCTAAATCAGGTGAATTCGGTGGATGATTCAACACACATACATTATTTTTTGCCAAAAATCGACTAACAATAAGGCAGGTGTGACTGGGTGCATTGTCGTGTAACAAATACCAACTGCTTTCAGTCCTATAGTCTGGACGAATTCTGGCCATCAAACGCTTTAAAACAGCTAAGTAGTGTTGACCTGAAATTGTTTGTCCAGTTGGAACAAATTCTTTGTGGATAATACCTTTACTATCGAAGAATGTAAAGAGCATTGTTTTGATTTTGGATGGAACTTTTCTTAATTTTTTGGCTTGTGGTGAATTTGGTGACTTCCATTCCGCACTTTTTCGTTTTGTTTCAGGATCATATTGGAAACACCAGGTTTCATCACCTGTAACAATGGACTTCAAGAAGTTTGGATCGTTTTCAGCAGCTGAAATAATGTCTCCGCAATGTGCACTTCTCATTGCTTTTTGCTCAGGGGTTAAAGTGTGTAGAACAAATTTAGCACACACTTTTGTTTTGCCAAATATTCATGCAGGATGGTTCGAATTGTATCTTTGTTGATGTTTAAAGAGTCTTCCATCATTCTCAGTGATGCACAGCGATCGTTTGTTACGAAATTTCATACTTTCTCAATAACTTCAGGTCTCCTAGATGAAATTGGTCTTCCACTACGCTGATCATCTTCTACCGTATCTCTTCCGTCCAAAAAAAGTTTGTGCCACACAAAAACATTTCATCTACTTAAACAACAGTCACAGTAAACTTGTTTCATGAGTTGGTATGTTTCCGAAGTACTTTTACCAAGTTTTGCGTTAAATTTAATTACAGCTCTTTGCTCCATCTTAAAAAATCAACATGAAAAATATTCACTTCTGCAATAAACGCTCGCCTTCTCTCAACTACTTAACAAAATGCGCACAACTTGTTCGCAGTGTGCCAGCAGACGATGGACGTTATGACTCATGTGGATTTACACTCACAGCGCCTTTACAACCTGCGCTCTGGGACGAGTCTTAAAACTTATTTGACGCACTGTGTATATAAAACAGTTCCGTGACTGACTGACTGACTGGCATATAAAGCAGAGACCAAATCGCTGGACCTAAAGGGTTGAAATTTTGCATAACGATTCTTCTTATAGTGTAGGTATGCGCTAAGAAAGATTTTTGAAAAATACTTCTTAGATTTTTTTAAAATTAAATTTTTAAGCTGTTTATGTAACTTTTTTTAAAGTTTGCATTTAAAATAATAATTTGAGGGTTATAAAATTTATATCATGAGAAAGAACATAGAAATTCTTTTAAAATGAAATCTTTTTCGAATCTTTACCTCCATTTTCTGATTTTCTGATTTTTAGCGAAGATTAATTTTTAGAATTTAATTTATTAAATGCCGATCACGTTATTTCTTTTCCTTCTGTGATACTTTAAATTAATTTTGCGTCACGTGCATAACAACGAAATAAATTGACAAAAAGAAATATTAAAGAAACAGTAAAGGATAAAATTTAACCATTAGACTAACTGAGATGGAAGTTTTTTAAGAATTTAATTCAAATGAGTATACTTTATGGATATCAAACATATATATTAATTGCATACATTGAACCGTTGCATTTAATTTGAATATTTTCTTCTACATTATTTTGACTATAAAATATCCGTTACGATTTTATATATATATTGGCCTTAATTGCACACAATGACCGTTGTATTAATTATAAATAAATAAATATATATATATATATATTTTTTCATTAATTGCATACATTGACCGTTGTATTTAATTTGAATGTACTCCTTAGCGAAGCACGTGTATTCAACTAGTATACAATAGTACAGTTTATGAATTAATTTATCATTATCGATAACTTGTTCTTGAAATTTAAATGAATCGTTTAAGATGCATGAATAAATATGAAAGTTACAGTAACGATTACCACAGAGAAACTTTTATCCTTACTTTTCGATTTTAAAACCGCGATAAAATAAGTCATAAAGATGGACTTACGAAATATTAAGAGACTATTACGTATTCTATTTTACCGGATTAAATAGAAATCAGAATATAATTTACAACAGAAAATAATTTAGAGGGTCTTGGTCTTAATCGTTTCCTTGAAAATGAAATAAAACTACAATAAGTAAGGCATATTAAGGGAATAACTTATTTCTTTAATACTGAATTATAGATGGATCGAGAATTACTTATACAATGTTAAGCAAAGAGTGGTGGAGTGACATCTTTGCAATATAACAGTAATATTTAGACCTAAATTTTCCGGAGCACAATCTTACTCTAGGCAAAATTGTTTTCTTTAAATTCTTTCTGTATAGTTTCATATCACGGTTTGTATTACGTTGTAACGCATAGAAGACTAAAAACAAAAAGTTGTTATAATTTCTAGTTTTATCTGTTCATTTGTTGCTATGTTGAAAGATGTGCAAAATTAATTTAGAAATTAACAAGGAGCAGGAGGCATTTATATATATATATATATATATATATATTTAATTTTATGCTAAAGTGTAAAAGAAAAAATCGGATTTTTAAACGTAAAGGGCATTTATTTATAACGTTCTTAGTATCTGATGGAAAGAGAAGCATCCCAAAATATTTAACTTCGATTTTACGATTAGGAAATAGCTTCCTCACCGACTTAATTTTGGGTTCGAATCCTCAGAAGTCGGTATAGCCCTCCCTGTAGGATAAAGGAGGAAATTAGAGGCTTAAGACAATTATAAAAACCACACATCATTGATCTTTTTGAAAAGCTCAGTGCTTTTATTCATTGAATAGCAGTGGTTTTAGCGTAGATAGGAAAAACTTGTTTTTGTAATTTTCCGCTACTTTATCTTTGAAAGCAGCACCGCAGAAAAGAGGGTGGGGATATTTTGGTGCATTAGTCTGATGGACACTTTGCTAAGCGTATGATGATGGATTAAAATAAAATTTCTACGAGGAAGATGAATGAGTTAGGACTTAAAGGATTAGCTTAACCATTAGATGCGTAATAAATATTGATAAAACTGCGGGCTCCCTTCATCAGCAAGAAAAGTTGACACAATAAGTATACATTTTGGACGTATACAAAAGACGGGTCTGAATAGTTAACATTTGAACACGGAATAGAAAAAGGTGTACAAGGTTTGAGTTAGAAGAATCTTTAATTATGTAATCTGTTTTCCAACTTCAGCAGGTCCAATTTAGGACGAATAAAAGGATGTCTCCATATAAAAAAGTGTTATACCAATCATTCTGGGTTGTAGAATTTACCTCATAAACTCAACGTACGCCTACGTCAGTTCCGTTCAGCTGTCAAGGATTTTGAGGTGAGCTAGAGGTGAAAATTTGACAAATAGGCCAAGGGACAAACTAGTGATTAGTGAGTTGGGATTCAGCTCTGAAGCAGCTCGATTCGAGTACTGACAAGCTCTATCGAATGCTCTGGTGTATACGTCGGGTATAGCGTAAAATATGTAGGTCCTGTCGTGAGGTTTATAGGTTTGGGAGCTTCGTCGAGTTCATACGAGCACCCAACCTCTCTCAGATGTCACCGGATGTGTGTTCTAAATCAGCGATTCTCAAACTGTTACACCTCCCGTACCCCTTGGAAAAGTGTATGTATATTGTGTACCCCTTGTAGAGACAGATAAAACTATAGTTATAGAATGACAACGGAAATAAAATTATATATATATATATATATATATATATATATATATATAGATAGATAGATAGATAGATAGATAGATATAGATATATACAACATATAAAACTAAAAACCTTTTCTAAATACGAAATTCTTTTTTGTTCCCTTTAAAATTTCTCGGCCGTAAGCCAGCTATTTTCATTTTAAGAACAAAGGAATTGGGAGTATCCTGAATACAAAAGTACCAATTAATATATCATTCCTTAATCCTCCAATCTCGTGGACGCCGAAATTTATATACAAAGACACAGGACTTATGTGCCCAGATAACTGGCCCGTCCAATATATGCAAAGTGCAAGGGTCATGTGACAATAACCTCATGAAGATTATTTAAGCAAATGCAAAGGTTTCCGCGGGGCTTTTTCTCTATGTCTTCGTGAATTGCCATGCAGTGTCCGTCCTGCTTTTGTTTCGTCGCGTGCCTATTCGTCAAAATTCAAGATATGTTCCACCTGCGAGTCTTGTGTTATCCTTATGTCCATGTCGGCGTCGTGAAGTATTCGTCCATTCAATAAATAAGTCCAGTTGTCCGACGTATGGACTATATTTTCATAGAGTGTTTATTCGTGTTCTCCCCTCCGGAATCAGTAATATGCGTGATGTTACACTTACACACACACACACACACACACACATATATATATATATATATATATATATATATATATATATATGTATGTATGCATGTATGTATGTATATATATATATATATATATATGTATATACGTAATTATATATATATATATATATATATATATATATATATATATATATATATATATATATATATATATATATATATATAATTGCCTAAATATGTCACTCATATAAATAAACTCAAAAATAGTACATAAAATTTAACAGGTGTCATAGCATCATAAAAATTTTACAGACTAATCAGCGAGATAGTTGTGTTTGTCCACTGTTGCACATTTCATCCATGACTAGTGTGTTAGATAGAAGAGCGGTGGGGAAGTGATGTCTATCCACTCAGAAACTCTGCGCAAATGTTCCAAAATGTATCTGGTTTTGGTTTTAGAGGGCTCTTTTCGGCTGGAGTTTAGTGGTAATTCCAGAGAAAAAAATTAAGAATACTTTTAAAAAAATTACTGCAAGAATCTTGTTATTCCGTCATCACTAAAAATTTCACACGTGTCCCAATGGGTTTAAATTGCGATGGCCTCATATTCACCGGATTGAATTCACCCTTGGGAGGCCTTAGTTGCTATGTCGGCCCTGTCTGGCGCTTAGAGAGCATTGGAATGTTTGGAAATTATTATTTTTATTTAATGATAAAACAGTTTGCATCATATATACAGTGTATGAATAAAAGCAACTATGATCAGATATATTGGGACCTAGGTAGTTCAGATGTTACGTAACTTGCCTAAAAATGACGCATGTTCATACATATGACACGCGTGCCGGACAGTGGTCAAATGGCTAGGGTCCTGGCCTGGGCAACAGAACTATAGGTTCGAGTCCCACTCCTAGCATGGACGTTTGTAGCCGTTCGAAATCGACTTGAAGCGTTTGGTAGCGGTTTATTAATCCATCGTGTATCAAAAATTGACCATAGCGCTCAAAATCAAAACCAAAATGATAGGCGTAAATTGAACTCCGGTGTCTTACCTCCATAATCTCAAACTTTATGAAAAATTATAGAAAATTAGATTGTTTACATCTTTTCGCATAACCAAATAATTTTGATTTATATTTCCAAAATTAAACTATACTCCTATAGTTTCATATTGGATCAGATATTCGGAACTAATGCTCAGGTAATTTTGATATTCATTCAATAAGGTTATTCTAAATTTTTCAAAATAAAGAGCAATAAAAATAGATTTATATATCACTATGAACAAAAGGGTGAAAATGCTTAACATAATGACACTGCAAAATCTTGAATGAATGGTCAAATAATATAAAAAAGAAAGCATGACACAGAAAATAGTTTGGAAGAAACATCAAAAATACTGAACACAAAATATAATAATGAAACTGCAAAATATCCCTCCTTAGTAAACAAAAACTTATATTTTCATGTACTCACCACTTTCATCAACTTATTTATTTTATTTTATTCCCGTACAATAATTTAAATCGACGGATATAAAGAATATATGTCACCAGAATACATAAAATGAAGCCACATAATTGTGTACTTAAGTCAATTGGTTTGAAATTTAGTCAGCTTTCTCTGTTGATTTACCTTAATACTTTAGATGACTGAGTTGTCGGCATTTTGTTTGGTCTGTTTGCCCTCGAGAAGCAAAGAAAAAGACTTCAGCACTTTCAAACCAATACTTCATTTAGTGATTTAATAGAGAACATAGTGGCAATCGACAATATGAAAGAAAAATTTATTTCCTTCATAGCGCTATATAAATTAATACAGAAAATGAATGTCAAAGTGGATACAACTGAACAAAGGCTGTTGCATAAATATGAGTTACTAGCTGAAAACCCGCACTTCGCTACAGAGTACATTCAAATTAATACAACGGTCAATATATGCAATTAATGCCAAAAAAATAAATATACGAGGGTCATTTTTTAAGTAAGAACCGTTTTGTAATGAAGTAAGATAAACTTTAGTTATGAACGTAAATTGTATCACAAACTAAAATATGAAATTTTTTTCACTTTCCAACATAGTCACCATTAACATTTAAACATCTGTCAAGTCGTGTCACCAGCATTTGGATCCCATCATCAAAGAACTCTGCCGCCTAACCGTTAAACCAGTTAGTAACAGTTTCTTTCAACATGTCATCATTTTCCAAGCGCTTTCCACCAAGAAATTCCTTAAGTTTTGGAAACAGATGAAAGTCTGATGGTGCTAAGTCAGGGATGTAGGGTGGATGACCCAGTAATTCCCAATTAAAATTGTCCAGTTGCGTCTTTGTTCTTGCCGCAACGTGAGGCCGAGCTTTGTCGTGAAGCAGAACGACGCCGCTAGAGAGCAGTCACCGTCATCGATTTTGACAATTTTCATTGGGAATTACTGGATCGTCCACCCTACATCCCTGACTTAGCACCATCAGACTTTCATCGTATTCCAAAACTTAAGGAATTTCTTGGTGGAAAGTGCTTGGAAAATGATGACATGTTGAAAAAAAATGTTACTAACTGGTTTAAAGGTCAGGCGGCAGAGTTCTTTGAGGATGGGATCCAAAAGCTGGTGACCCGACATGACAGATGTTTAAATGTTAATGGTGACTATGTTGAAAAGTGAAAAAAATGTTCATATTTTAGTTTGTAATACAATTTACTTTCATAACTAAAGTTTCTATTAGTCCATTATAAAACGGTTTTTACTTAACAAATGACCCTCGAATATATATATATATATATATATATATATATTTATAATAAATACGACGATCAATGTATACAACTGATGTAAAAAAAAATATATTTATAAAAAAATCGTAAGGGATATTTTTATAGACAGAATAATGTAGAAGAAAATATTCAAAATAAATGTAATAGGACATACTAAAGAATATAGTACAGTTTGGGGAACATAATATATTTTATTGTATTTTACTATTTTTTTGGATAATGTCCAATCGTCTGCCGCATTATCAAGAAATTTTTTTTTGTCTACACTGCTGGCCACGGTAAATGCAACACCCTGAAGGAAGCATGCAAATAACATGAAATTTACAACATGCATTAGCAGAGGTGAGATATGCAAATGATTAGAATTTCAGCGCAGACGCACATCACGCGCGCCTGTGGCGCCACTTCAAAGCGCTATTTAAGGCTTGGAGATTTCAACGATTTCAAGTTCGGCAATTGTGTTTTTCTTGTGGTTTTTTCAAAAAAAACGATCCATTATGCCTCGTCGAAAACAGCGATCATCTTTTGATCAAGTATCCGAGTTCGACAGAGGAAGGATAGTGGCCTACCGAGATTGTGGATTATCTTTCAGGGAAATCGGTAGTCGTGTTGGACGAAACCAAACAACTGTAATGCGGATATGTGATCGTTGGATGCAGGAGGGTACGACGGACCGGCGTTTTTGATCGCATCCACCTCAGCGCACCACTTCACGTGATGACAGGCAAATTGTGCGCATGGCAGTGACGGATCGCTCAGTCACATCACGAAACATAGCACAGCACATGCAGTCTGTATCGCATCATCCAGTGTCTGCGCGTGCCATTCGACGCCGTTTACAGCAGAGTGGTCTGTCCGCAAGACGCCCATTGCTTTGTCTACCCTTGACGCAGAACCACAGACGTCTCCGCCGCCAATGGTGCGATGACAGAAGGATGTGGACGGCAGAATGGAATGAAATTGTCTTTATTGACGAGTCACGCTTCTGTCTGCAACACCACGATGGTCGCATTCGAGTCTGGAGACACCGTGAAGAGAGGATGCTGTACAGCTGTGTTATGCACCGCCACACTCGTCCTGCACCGGGTATTATGGTATGGGGCGGTATTGGATATCACTCTCGCACACCTCTAGTACACATTGCCGGTACTTTAAACAGCCAGCGCTACATCTCCAGTTGTCCTTCCTTACCTTCAGGGCTTGCCCATAGCCATATTTCAACAGGATAATGCGCAACCACACGTGGCACGCATTGTCCAACGGTTTTTCGTCAATCGCCAGATTGAATTGCTTCCCTGGCCGCCTCGCTCTCCGGATCTTTCGCCGATAGAAAACATGTGGTCCATGGTTGCTCTACGATTGACCCAGATTCCATCCCCAGCTGCCACAGCAGATCAACTTTGGCAACGTGTGGAAGCTGCTTGGTCTGCTGTACCCCAAGAACTCATCCAAAGTCTCTTTGAATCAATGCCGAGGCGTGTGGCAGCGGTGATCTCCAACAATGGCGGCAACTCTGGCTACTGATTTTGGCAGGAACCACACTTCACAGAAGTCTATAAATTTAATCATTTGATACTTGGTCAACATGTTATCTACAAAATAAATTTTGTTGTGATATCTCTTGTCTTTCTTGGTGTTGCAATTTGGGTGGCCAGTAGTGTATTTAGTTGTTATGGACGTGACGATAAATTTATTTAAAGTACCAGAAAAATAAATCACGTGATCAGCATTTAATAAATTAAATTGTAAAAATTAAACTTTAAAAATTCACCAAAAATCAGAAATAGAGGTAAAGATTCGAAAAAGATCTCATTTTAAAGGAATTTTTATAGTCTTTCTTGTGGTATAAATTTTATAACCCTCAATGTATTATTTTAAAGGAAAACTTAAAAAAAGTTACTAAAACAGCTTAAAAATTTAATTTAAAAAAATCTAAGAAGTATTTTTCAAAAATCTTTCTTTGTGCACCCCTACACTATAAGAAGTATCGCCATGCAAAATTTCAGCCCTTTAGGTCCAGCGGTTTGGTCTGTGCGTTGTAAGTCAGTCAGTTACGGAACTGTTTTATATATATATAGATTATGTCACCTCGGGTAAATCTGATAGACGTATATTCAAAGGCCACGCTCTAGGTTTTTCTGGTTATTTTTATGTTTTACTCTAATAAGTTATCTTTAATCTGCACTTTAATTTTATATGGACGTTTATCGATATCCCTCTAATAATAGATGTTAAAAAATATCTATATTAAGATTATTTTAAGAATATTGTTGGACCGGACTTTCACTTTCATCCCACAATTGTACGAAACAATCTCTGAATGCCTGAGGAATATGTTGCTATCAAAATGATTTGTGAACTGTGTGTGTTTCAATTTGTTCATTGAGAATTTCCTATTTAATAAAGGATATAAAAAATAATCTATGATACTCTGGTTTACAGCAACCCTAATTATCCCCAAAAATCATAATTACCATTTTAAAACTCCTGGATTTGACAAGATGAAATAATCACTTCATTGCAAAGACTCTTACGCATATACTTGTTTATTGATTTGTTTATTTATTGATTCGTTGCTTGTCTTTGAAACATAAGTTCATTTTGAATAACACTGATCTTTAGCGCACCGCCTAATGGAGCTTTACAACACGATTGCAGTTTATGCATCTCGCAAGAGAAACCAAAACGAAATTCGTGATAACTGAACCACATTTGAAGGGTCCAGAGATAAATCCACTTTACAGCCATTTTTACGAGAATGAGTTACCAGTGCCATCTTGTAGCTTTCAAGGAGTACTAACACCACGTGCATTCATATCTGGGGCAGAACCACTTTAAAGCCATTAAAAATAGCGATAAAGTTTCGATGCGCCAGGGAAAAACCGCTTTACTCCAACTTTCAAATTCGTTTTTCTCAAAACGAAGTTTTTGGAGTAAAGTTGTTTTACCCCTGGACCCCTTCATTTACAGTAAAACAACTAACTCTTAGAAAACTTTCCCCTTACCGGCTACAATTCTTGGATGATTCACTGAGTCATCACTTTAACACCTGACAAGGATTGATTGTGGAGTCTTGATCTCACTAGAAAAGTTGCCTATCAGATGACCGGACAAAATGAGAATGAAGAAATAGGTTTATGAGAGGGGTTCTGGAATGGTACTTTTGTTTTTCAACAGTCCAGGGATAAGTAAGTTGGAACTTCTATGCAAATGCCAGGCTTTATAAAAAAGAATACGAAGGTGATGAGACGAAACCAATCAGTAACTAAAAATAGCGTATGATTCTGCCATCATAACCTGAAACAATATTTTACACTGTAAAACTTGTTGGCAATTTAAGAATGGGAACAGTGGTAAACAGACGTTATATCCAAGGAAGAAGCATTACAGTAACCCTCATGTCTTGGTCGGGGTTCATGTCCATGCCCAAACGATGACAGTTTGCAGCGCTAACTACTATACTACATGGGTGTTTGATTTGAAACGTATGAAACATAATTTTCTGCTCTTCAAGTTATTATTAGGCCTTCCAGAAATTAACATCTTTTCATTTATGACTTACATTCTCAAATCTTCATCAAAAATCAAGGGTAGCTTTCTCAAAAATCAAGGATATCTGGTGCCCAAAATCCCCCACTCTACGGTCTTCGTCTTTCTTACCCTTCACTTTTACAGTTTCAACGCAGCAAAATGGAGGTCCGAATGTAAAAATATGACGAAAAATGGAAACTGACTTCCTCCAGAAAATGTATGACGTATGAAACATAATTTTCTGCTCTTCAAGTTATTATTAGGCCTTCCAGAATTTCCCATCTTTTCATTTATGACTTACATTCTCAAATCTTCATCAAAAATCAAGGATAGCTTTCTCAAAAATCAAGGATATCTGGTGCCCAAAATCCCCCACTCTACGGTCTTCGTCTTTCTTACCCTTCAATTTTACAGTTTCAACGCAGCAAAATGGAGGTCCGAATGTAAAAATATGGCGAAAAAGTGAAACTGACTTCCTCCAGAAAATTCCAGAGTAGTATTAAAAAAAATTATTGATAGAAGATGGATGAGTTCGGACTTGAAAATTTATCAGCTGGCTTTTCCCTTCGGGTCCATAAACATTGATGAATGGCAGTCGACTCGATAGGTTTCTTACTCCAGGGAGATAAGTCAATTTACCCTTTCCCCTTACCGGTAAACCGAGCTAACGTAAGACAGAAAAGCGCCTTGCCCCTGAGGAATGCCCAGTTGAATAAATAAAATGTAAAATTTCTTCTGCGAGTGAGCGTAAGAAAAATTTCCTTTTAAGCTACCATGAAAGTACAAGTTTCTCATATAGGAGAGTTGTATAAGTTTCCCAAGTCATGTATGTAAAAGCTATTTTTCCAAGCTGTTGCTATGATATCGAGAAGATTTCAAAGGCTATGGAAATATTTCAAGACATATTCCTTTCCCCTCACCGTTAAATTTTCAGAGTAATATTTTTTACAACTATAAAGAGACTCCATATAAAATATGAACTTTCCTGTAAACATGCTTTTAACGTGCTTTCCTGTATAATGAAATTTTCCGATGAAATTTGAGTTAAAATGATATTTACATATAGATTTCTTCCAATATTAAAGAAAATAATTCTATGTATCATATAGAATATTCAAAACAAAAAGTTTTCTAATTTTTAAAAAGGATTTTATAGCTTAAAAATCTTGTTTCACAAGCATTTAGCTCTCAATTAGAGTTATTTTTTGTTGGGGGTAATCCATAAACATTTCAATAAAACTTTTTTAGTCAGTTCTTACTATCAAAATGTTAAATATTACACACTAGTATAAAGGAAAAGCACGCTAATTTTAATGTTTACGAAATGTCTATAGAATTCAAAATGTATAACATTTAAAATTACATTTAAAATTAAAAAATATATATATATTGATCACTACTAATTTTGCACTTTTTTTTAACCATTTCCTTTCGTTTCTCGTGAATTTTACAGAAATATACAAATTTCGATTTAAAACATTTAGATAAATGTTTGTAATTTAAACTTTTTCTCTTTGCATGTTATATTTGTATTTTCATTTGTTTCAAATGTATTAATTGAGCAATTACTACTTCACTGTACATAAAATATAAATTTAGCTATTAAGTTTCTTTAATTATTTTCATATTATTTTCAAATAATTTGAAAAATTTCTCATACAGTAAATATTTTTTTAATTAAAAATAAATATTTATAGCATTGTGTAAAAAAATCATTTTTTTTATGTTTACAACTTACGTTTATTTCTGTTTAACGAGTACCCTTTGTAACGAAGTTTATAAATGGAACGATTAGCTCTCATTAAAAGACATTTATATAGATTATTTTTTATCATCTAAAATTTTTTCTTCACTGTCATCTATTATTTCACTAATCAACCTTTCAAAAATTGTTCAAAAGATAATGATTATTGAAAGATATGAAGTATTAGTTCGGTGATTCAGTTATACTACAAATATTTCTTTTGCTAATTTATATAATTTGTTCATTTTATAAGATTCAGTTTTGATAAGTACGTTTTAAAACTTAATTTCTATTTAACGTTAATATCTACTTGACGAGTGTTCGTTAAAACAAAGTTTGGAAGGCAAACATATATATCTCGAAATTCAAAGAATTACTTTTAACCCTTTTTGTATCATCCCGGCACTTACAGGATAAGAATCAGAAGGATTACTGAAATTTCTACTCTTTACTTTGATCCTAGATTTACTTAGCACTTACAAGGTGCTAGTGAAGACAAAGAGAAGGAAAAAACTTCTCTAATTCTCAATAATGAAAAGTTATTTGCTTCATGGCACATTTATAAAGGTTTTACTTCAACTTCACTCGTTCTACTTTTGTAATGTTATGTCGTAAATAGAGAAGCTTTTAAATATATATATATATATATATATATATATATATATATATATATATATATATATATATATATATATATATATATATATATATATAGATATATATATATATATATATATATATATATATATATATATATAGATATATATATATATATGTATATATATAGATATATATATAGATATATATATATAGATATATAGATATATATATATATATATATATATATATATATATATATATATATATATATATATATATATATATATATATATATATATATATATATATATATATATATATATATATATATATATATATATATATATATATATATATATATATATATATATATATATATATATATAAAGCTTTATATACCCGGCGTTGCACGGGTGAACCCTTAATAAAGCTTACTTGTATGATATGTATATTTGTATTTTATGCCAATCGATACCCCTCCTCACTGGTCAGCATCCCATCAGCATATTATAATCCCCCTCCCCCATGCGGATGTCAGCATTAAAATGTTTCTTTCAATTTTTATATCCTACTGGATCCCGGCCCTTCGAGGAGTTTGAGGGCTTCCCCTTAAACCCTTGTGAAAATCGCCAGTTTCATAAACAAAGAATTACCTGGTGTTGCCCAGGATAATAAAAATGAATGGAGTTAACCTGAGCCCCAGATGTATACGTACTAACAACCGAAACATATACAATTGACACACACACACACACACATCTTTCCACACTTCATTTAATTAAGGTTGAATTCTTTCTTTTCCCCTTCCACCAATTTGGTGTGCAAAATAGTGATATATAGGAAATATAAATTATTGGATTGTTTCTAGCAATTTTTACAAAATCTAAAGCGAATGTCGAAAAATCGTGACATTGATCGTGTTTGTTACATTTAATCGTGTTTCTTACATTTTAAATCAATAATCTTATGGATATCTGTTTCCTTCTTTGAGATATGCCGGAATATGTAAAAAACACGTAAAAACACGTTTAACCCCCCTAACCCCCTTGGGGGCCGAATTTTGAAAAATCCTGAATTGATTTTTAGGTATTCATGTTCCTTACATTTTAAAGCAAGAATCTTATGGATATCTGTTTCTTTCTTCGAGATATGAAGGAATATGTGAAAAACACGTTAAGCCCCCCTCCCCCCCTTGGAGGCCGAATTTTGAAAAATCCTGAAACTGGATTTAAGGTATTCGTGTTCCTTACATTTTAAAGTAAGAATCTTATGGATATCTGCTTTTATTTTCTCTGAGATATGAGGGAATATGGGAAAAACACGTTTTGCTTGCCCCCCCCCCACAAGGGGGCCGAATTTTGAAAAATCCTGAAATTGATTTTTAGGTTTTCATGTTCCTTTCATTTTAAATCAAGAAACTTATGGATATCAATTTCCTTCTTTTAGATATGAAGGAATATGTAAAAAACACGCTTTGCTCCCCCTCCCCTCCTTGGGGGATGGCGAATTTTGAAATATCCTGAAACTGACTTTTAGGTATTCGTCTTCCTTTTATTTTAAAGCAAGAATCTTATGGGTATCCGTTTCCTAATTTCAGATATAAATGTATATGTGAAAAACACGTAAAAACAAGCTTACTCCCCTCCCCCCCCCCCTTGGGACCGAATTTTGAAAAACCCTGAAATTAGTTTTTAGATAATCATGTTCCTTACGTTTTAAAGCAAGAATCTTATGGACATCTGTTTTCTTCTTCGAGATATAAAGGAATAAGTGATAAAACACGTAAAAACACGTTTAGCCCCCCTCCCCCCATTGGGGGGCGGAATTTTGAAAAATCATGAAATATATTTTTCAGTATACATGTTCCCTACATTTTAAAGCAAGAATCTTATGGATATCAGTTTTCTTCTCTGAGATATAAAGGAAAATGTAAAAAACACGTTTTGCCCCCCCCCCCTGGGGGTCGAATTTTGAAAAATCTCTTTTAAAATGACGCCTTCAGCACAAAATTAATAAGCTCCTAAAATTTGATATGTGTATCTCCAACAGTTTTTGCTGGGCGTTGATTCCTTTTTATATATAGATAAAACACGTAAAAACACGTTTAGCCCCCCTCCCCCCCTTGGGGGCCACATTTTGAAAAATCCTAAAATTGGTTTTTAGGTATTCCTATTTCTTACATTTTAAAGCAAGAATCTTATGGATATCAATTTTCTTCTTTGAGATATGAAGGAATATGTAAAAAACACGTTTTGCCTCCCCTCCCCCCTTGAGGGGCGAATTTTGAAAAATCGCTTCTTAAATGACGTCTTCAGCACAAAAGTAATAAGCTCCTAAAATTTGATATCTGCATCTCCAATAGTTTTTGCTGGGCGTTGATACGTGAATAAGTCAGTACTTCTTCCTTTATATATATATATATATATATATACGGACACAGTCCCCGTGACACGCGCTCCGCACAATCCTAAATATGAAGACGCTCTGAAACTACCTTTGTTTCAATTAGGCGCAAACTTATTGCGCATGCTCTGTGATGTTCATGGAATGTTGGACAGATTTCTATCTGGAATTACGTAATAATTTTACTCCGCACAAAGCCCGCACTTGCTCTAAAAATAGATTAGTTCGCTCGACTTCATTCTCAAATCGAGGTCATCTACTCAAAACGGGGAAAAACTCTTTTTTCACCCGCAGATCTTCTTGAAATATGAAACTAGTGGTGTTTAATACCACGAAAATAATCTATCCTGAAGCCCCCTTTAAATTTTAACCTAATTATTTTTCCCCTTAATTAATTCTTGACAACTTTCCCCCCGTCCCCCTGAAGGCACGCACACAAGGAGTAGATAATCCCATGTGGCAAATCCTCAGAAGAGGAAAAACACTAAAATTAAATTCAAAAATCTTATATAACCAAGTGGGAAAATGCTGAGTAGGGCTGCAGTTCCCAGTCAACACAAATCTCAGTAAAACCTAAATGAATGAAAATGAACCGTAACCAATGATTACAACTGAAAAGTTTATTTAACCTAAAGTTTTTCCTATTTGCACGTAGCCGGATTGAATCAAGGTGTTGGTTACATATTGCATAAGTCTCAATTTGAGACATCCTTGACTTGACGACATATCAAATATCAATTATCAAAAATTGCACAAAATACTAAAAGAACACTATTATCAAAATATTATCAAAATACACAACACCTAAAAATGAGTAAATGTAGAAAATATCACTTAAAGTATCACTTAAAAATACGCATTAGTTATTACATAAAAAGCAATTAGACATTAGAGGCATGGACTCGACTTTCAAATTTGTATTATAGAATTCAGAACACTTCTTTCTCATTTTCACATACGTTTCCTAATCATTCGGTGATTATCTTAAAAACCCTTGACATATATGAATTGAGAAGACATGTGAAAAAGGCTCATGTCTGATCAAACATTACATTATTCTCTTAATTGATAAGATGTGTAATACTCCTCACATTTTATTCAATATCAACACAATTCTGTCATTACCAAAATTAAAACATCATAATCCCTTACTTTATATCAATGAAAAATACTATTCTTAATTTCCATGCCTTATTTTAAAACAAAATCACAATATCAAAATTTGTACTCAGTACTATGAAACAAACTTAGAATAATATTTATCAAAAATGCATAGCAACAACTCAGAGTACCCACCAAAATTACAATATAACACACTTTTAAAATTGTAAGATCACTGTAAACTGAAATAACTTCATGAAAATCAAAATATAAAACACAAAAATATTTACAAGAAGTCAAAAAGGCCATCATCAAACTGGGAGACCAGTATTAGTTTCAAATGATTTAAAAACCTTCTCTATTACACAAAATTTAGACGAACTCTTTCAAAATTCTGAATTAATAATCACTGAAATCAAATTGCCAATTACTTACTCAGAGGATCCAAAATTAACATTAAACATCATAAGAGTTTTTTTTTTTTTAATATATATATAATCGCAGAATGCGAAGTCAAATGCGTTAGGCGCTAGAAAAAATATCAAAAAGGAAATGGATCTCTGAGCGAGAAAAATACAATGCTAAAAAATTTTTAACAATTACCCCTTAACTAAATATATTATACTTTGCTTTCCCCCCCCCCCCTCCACAAGAAAAAGATGGATAAACATTTTAATTTCATCACCAAACAATTTTCAAGCATTTCAATGTCAAAGTTTTGGTTAATCTTTCTGTAGAACATTATAAAATCTTTCATACTCAAAATTCTTTTCAAAATCATAACAAAACCGTACACATAAATATCAAATTCTAAATTCAGCAGTTCAACACTCCACCGAAAATTATAATGTTTAACAAACCAATGGGAAGTGCGTCGGAAAAGTTAAGTGCCCAATCCTCCAAATTATACTAAAGTGAACCCATTCTTCAGTAAACAGGGGTGGGAAATATCAATAAATTTTATGGGTTTAAAATGCAACAATACTCAACAACTTCAATAAATTCAAAAACTTCGATTACTTCAAACACTTCAAATGTTTCAATAAATTCACAATGTAAAGTACTTCAATAAGGTGGAAACTCTAAAAATCTTAATTATAATCATCAAAACACATTTCTTAAACCCATATTTTATGTCAATTTTATTCTGACCACATCTCAAACACGTCACTGTTATACCAAAACATGTCATTTCAAAGATCAAAAACCAAGATTTATATTTAAATCATTTTTTTTTTGGTTTACCTTATACATTTTTTCTTTACAAATTTTTCTAATTTAACACATATTTTTTATACTCATATATTCAATATTCTTTACACATATTTTTAAGTTTTATTCTTTGATTAGCTAGAGAAAAAAAATTTTGCGGCAATGTACTTTACGTATAGGATCACCGAAAAAGGCCGAACAATGTTATCTGTTTGTGACGGCCGATGTCCATGGCGATGTAATTTGTATCCTTACAAATTACATCGCACGTGGTTTCTTAGCCTCTTGTTGTGCTGTTTTGTCTTGTCTTTATCTGGACATTATTTTTTGCATATTATTTTGTGAACAGTATTTGTAACTAGCTGCATGTATTTGTTATAGGTATTTAAAAAAAAAAAAAAAATCTGCATTAAGTGCGGATCACCTTTTAACTGTGAAAATAATCACATAGGTAATTGTATGTATTGGTAAAATGGTCTGTTTCGATGCCAATGTTATGAACATGTACCTTGATCAGCTTTGTACATATTTGCTTAAATAAGTTTGTATCAATGCATATTGTTTTATAAGTTTTTTGTGAATTTAATTTCGTATTATAGCTAAGAAAATGGTATTGCATTTTTGTTTTCTATCTCGATCTTGGAAATGTGTCTATTTTTGGAACAGAATTATGTTTATGTTGTATAATTATGCGACTGCAATATGTGTAACTTGTATAATAATGTAATTTAAAATAATATTAAGTGTTGTAAAGCCGGTATAAAATATGTGAATATATAATCCGCCGTATAAGCTTTTCGCTGAGGTCGGTGTAACTTTCGAACTTGTATCCTTACAAACTTTTGTTCGACGAAACACAAATGCCCATGCTCAACGAGCAGAACACACACCGAAAAAAACAACACGGCATCTGGAACTCTACAGCGATGTCCGCGATGATTAAGACGAATAAAATCTCAACATTGCAAGCTCAAGCTGGACGATCAGTAGACACATTGCAGGAAACAAATCCACCCACATCACCAGGGACGGAAGAAAAGCGTCGTGAAGACAGAGCACAACATTCACCTTGGCGACGAGCAGAACACACACCGAAAAAAACAACACGGCATCTGGAACTCTACAGCGATGTCCGCGATGATTAAGACGAATAAAATCTCAACATTGCAAGCTCAAGCTGGACGATCAGTAGACACATTGCAGGAAACAAATCCACCCACATCACCAGGGACGGAAGAAAAGCGTCGTGAAGACAGAGCACAACATTCACCTTGGCGACGAGCAGAACACACACCGAAAAAAACAACACGGCATCTGGAACTCTACAGCGATGTCCGCGATGATTAAGACGAATAAAATCTCAACATTGCAAGCTCAAGCTGGACGATCAGTAGACACATTGCAGGAAACAAATCCACCCACATCACCAGGGACGGAAGAAAAGCGTCGTGAAGACAGAGCACAACATTCACCTTGGCGACGAGCAGAACACACACCGAAAAAAACAACACGGCATCTGGAACTCTACAGCGATGTCCGCGATGATTAAGACGAATAAAATCTCAACATTGCAAGCTCAAGCTAGACGATCAGTAGACACATTGCAGGAAACAAATCCACCCACATCACCAGGGACGGAAGAAAAGCGTCGTGAAGACAGAGCACAACATTCACCTTGGCGACGAGCAGAACACACACCGAAAAAAAACAACACGGCATCTGGAACTCTACAGCGATGTCCGCGATGATTAAGACGAATAAAATCTCAACATTGCAAGCTCAAGCTGGACGATCAGTAGACACATTGCAGGAAACAAATCCACCCACATCACCAGGGACGGAAGAAAAGGGTCGTGAAGACAGAGCACAACATTCACCTTGGCGACGAGCAGAACACACACCGAAAAAAACAACACGGCATCTGGAACTCTACAGCGATGTCCGCGATGATTAAGACGAATAAAATCTCAACATTGCAAGCTCAAGCTGGACGATCAGTAGACACATTGCAGGAAACAAATCCACCCACATCACCAGGGATGGAAGAAAAGCGTCGTGAAGACAGAGCACAACATTCACCTTGGCGACGAGCAGAACACACACCGAAAAAAACAACACGGCATCTGGAACTCTACAGCGATGTCCGCGATGATTAAGACGAATAAAATCTCAACATTGCAAGCTCAAGCTGGACGATCAGTAGACACATTGCAGGAAACAAATCCACCCACATCACCAGGGACGGAAGAAAAGGGTCGTGAAGACAGAGCACAACATTCACCTTGGCGACGAGCAGAACACACACCGAAAAAAACAACACGGCATCTGAAACTCTACAGCGATGTCCGCGATGATTAAGACGAATAAAATCTCAACATTGCAAGCTCAAGCTGGACGATCAGTAGACACATTGCAGGAAACAAATCCACCCACATCACCAGGGACGGAAGAAAAGCGTCGTGAAGACAGAGCACAACATTCACCTTGGCGACTCCAGAATGCGAAGTCGGTGAGCATCATCCTTGTACAACGTTAAAACAGCAATCTCCCCGACGGGCACAGCGCCGCAAGGAACAACTGGACACAGCTAAAAAAATTCAGGATTAGAAATCAACTATATTTACATCGCAACTCCCGCATCATAAATGGTTGATGAAATTCTTGCAGATGGCAGAGAGCACCGCATTTATGTAGACCACAATCCGGAACATGACAACGGGGGTGGCAGTAGCCGCCGCTGGCATTGGCGCAAACACCAAAGAAAATTTAACACTGCAACTTCAAACTGGAAATTTTACTTTCCGCCAACAGATCAACGCTGTCACGAGGAGGGAAACGAAACTTGGACAAATTTAGCAAATTTAATTTTAACTACTCGTTTTAAACGGTTATGGGGTAATTTTAATCCTTTCCCTCTTGAAAATTTCTGTATCCTATGGAGTCAATGATCGTAAGCCTGTGGAATTAAATACAATTAATTTACATCTAAATCCTTTATTTCAAATACCATTAATCAACCCGATTCAGTCCAAGCCAAGTTTCAATCTCTCGTCCCCGTGACACGCGCTCCGCACAATCCTAAATATGAAGACGCTCTGAAATAACCCTTTATTTCAATTAGGCGCAAACTTATCGTGCATGCTCTCTGATGTGCATGGAATGTTCGACAGGCTTCTATCTGAAATTACGTAATAATTTTACTCCGCACTAAGCCCGTTCTTGCTCTAAAAATAGATTAGTTCGCTCGACTTCATTCTCGAATCGAGGTCATCTACTCAAAACGGGGAAAAACCCTTTTTTCACCCGCAGCGTGTCTTGGAATATGAAACTAGTGGCGTTTAATACCACGAAAATAATCTATCCTGAAACCCCCTTTAAATTTTAACTTAATTATTTTTCCCCTTAATTAATTCTTGAAATATATATATATATATATATATATATATATATATATATATATATATATATATACATATGAAATGACCCGGATGGTCATCTCCTGAGAATAAGACACATGAAAAAATATTAAAGGATAGTAAATTTTTGATAAACAATCAGAGTGGTTTTTGCAATAATACACAAACTTTCTGCATCCCAAACAATGCTAGCGACCGTCAGTCCCTCGGCCACTCAAGGTATTTTTTAACGAGGGAACGCTAATTTCTACCTCCGGTCGAAATCATTTCATAGTTTAGTTGGGCGTCACAATATGATAATGAAAAACCCGTGCACGCTATCACAAAATTTAATAAAAACTACATAAACATGTATAAAAATAAAAATTGAAAACCTAATGCATCACAGCGCAACACGGTGTTGAGAGTTAGCAAAACTTTCCAGCGCGTACAGTATGTTAATTTTGCGTGCATAAAAACTGAGAAATTTGGAAGTCGGAAGATGGATGAGGTATGACACAGAGCTATTAACTTACAATTTTCTCCAGAAATGTAAGTGAATGATGATTGCTTTGGTGTGATCTTTCTCGTGGGAAATAAGCTAATTTATCCAATTATTTTGGCGATGAACGCAGTTTGAATATGAGAAAAAAAGTTAGTTACTTTTACATAATTCATTTAAAAAATAACTAAAATCTCCTTGCGGAGTACGTTTAAGTTGTGCTCGAATCTACCGAAATGAAAAATAGTAAAGTTTAATGATAACGAGCAAAGCCGTATAATAACGTAGATTTACCTTTTATGTATAATATATATATATATATATATATATATATATATATATATATATATATATATATATATATATATATATATATATATATATATATATATATATGTATATATATATATATACATATATACATATATATATGCATATATATATATATATATATATATATATATATATATATATATATATATATACATATACATATATATATATATATATACACACACACACGATGTAATCACCAATGAGCTCAGGTGATTTTCACTTAGCATATTCAAAAGAAATATTCACTAATAAACTTCATAAATGATATTCTCGTACAAACATTTCAAATGCTCTTCACTATGAAGCGCTTCTTATTGCTTGGCTACATACGAGTACCAATGTATTTAGTATTTCACATTTGTGCTATGTTTTTGCACTAGCACGGGTTCCACATTAATTACATTTTATTTACATTAATTACATTACATTTATTTTCGTGAGATGTGTGTGTGTGTGTGAAATGACTCGGATGGTCATCTCCTGAGAATAAGATATCGAGACTGAAAAACAATACGATTCGAATTCATTCAAGAACAAAGAAGTTTATTCCAGTAATAACATGACTTTACAAAGCGATGTCCAGCTCTCATCTGGCGAGCGTGCAAGTAGCTGTAAGCAGGTTGCAGGAAATTGGCGAGGTAGGTTAGTACTGGAAAGGGGTAAAGGATGGAAAGGTTACCATTGAGAGAGAGAAAACTCGGATTACAGGCAATTGCAGGTGGTTAAAATTGATTACATATATATATACACACACACACACACACACACACACACACATATATATATATATATATATATATATATATATATATATATATATATATATATATATATATATATATATATATATATATATATATATATATATATGTATGTGTGTGAGTCAGTCAAAACGTGTATACTTCAGACTATACACAAGTATATGCGTAGGTATGCTGCGCGCATATTCTGAACATATACTCTAAATATCTTATCATTAGTATCTTGGTAAAAACTCAGGGAGGCAAAGAGAAACAGATTCACAAAGATTACTGCATCTTAGAAGGATGATTATCAATCTCTAAAATATCCATCAACTTTTTCCTGTTGAATATCACTTCAGCGGAGCGAAAGTGGTTGACGGCTATTGCGAGAATATGCAAGAATTAAGTAATTAGTAGAATTAGTCTTTTAATATTTTTTTCTAGCATACTTTCGAAAGTTATTGTTGTTTTAATAATGTCTTGAGTACAATAGTGTTTGAAATATGGGAAAATTAAGTGGTATACTTTTTATTATTAAACTTTTTTACTAAGAACACGCTCTGAATAATTCTTGATAAGGGGAAAAATATCCTAGCACCTCTCTCTGCTTAAAACAAACCACACAAGAGGCATTCTCTCAACGATTGTTCATGAATAATGATATGGACCAAGTCACGAATCAAGAGGAAAAAAAAAGCTACTTTCAAAACCACAACTGTCACCAGCCATGTTTCCCCAGACTTCCAAAATGCTAAATCGAGTTTAACAGACACTGAAAATGGGAGTGATTCGGAAGGGGTGAAAATAAATATCCTTCTGTGACTTAAAAATATTAAATAACCTTTAACGTCAAATATATATTCAGATTCCCTTCTCCCGTATTTCCCATGCATTGAACTGACTCGCTCTTGAGGAAACGTTTGAAGGTGCCCTTTCGGAAGCTAAAATAACGGAAACATAATAGTGTCGCTCCCTTTTTTAATATAAAAGTTTTCCGGCAATTTTATTTGATTGTCAGATAAGACATTGAGGTTTCTTCAATTTAATATGATACATAATGTTTAGATATATCGTTAAAATGTAATTAATGTGGAACCCATGCTAGTGCAAAAACATAGCACAAATGTGAAATACTAAATACATTGGTACTGGTATGTAGGCAAGCAATAAGAAGCGCTTCATATTGAGGAGCGTTTGAAATGTTTGTCCGAGAATATCATTTATGATGTTTGTTAGTGAATATTTCTTTTGAATCTGCTAAGTGAAAATCACTTGAGCTCATTGGTGATTGCTGTTTTAGAATCTTATCAATGGAGACCATTTGAAATGTTTGTTAGTGAAGATCGCTTAAAAGGTTTTTTGTTAGTGAAGATCACTCGTGAGTCTAATTAGTGAAGGTTGCTTGAGATGTGAAGGTTGCTTGATTGCTGTTTTAGAATCTTATTAATGGAAAACATTTGACATGTTTGTTAGTGAAGATCCCTTAAAAGTTTTTATATAATTTTGGTGGAGATCACTTGTGAGTCTAATTCGTGAAGATTGCTTGCGATGTTTCCTTGAGAGTATCGCTGGACGGGTTTATTGGTGAAGATCAATTATGAAGTTTATTAGTAAAGATCTTTTTTGAATCTTATTAGTAAAAATCACTTGGGTTCATTTGCGATTATTGCCTGTGAGTCTCATGAATGAAGATGAAATGATATGTTTATTTGGGAAGATCTCTTTTGACTCTACTAAGCAAAAATCCCCAGAGTTTATTTGTGATTGCTGTTTTAGAGTCTTATTAATGGAGAACATTTTAAATGTTTGTTAGTGAAAATCGCTTAAAAGAATTTTTTTGTGAAGATCACTTGTGAGTTTAATTTGTGAAGGTTGCTCGAGATGTTTCCTTCAGAGTATCGCTTGAGGGGCTTATTGGTGAAGATCACTTATGAGGTTTATTAGTAAAGATCTCTTTTGAATCTAATTAGTAAAAATCCCTTGGGTTCATATGCGATTATTGCCTGTGAGTCTTATTAATGAGGATTACTTGATATGTTTACTAATGAAGATCTAATTTATGTCTACTGAGGGAAAATCCCTTGACATCATTTGTGAATGCTGTTTCATAGTATTATTAATGGAGACAATTTGAAATAACTGTTCGTTAAGATAGCTTAAAGGGTTTTTTTAGTGAAGATCTTTTATGAGTCTAATTAGTGAAGGTTGGAGGTTGCTTGAGATGTTTCCTTCAGAGTATCGCTTCAGGGACTTATTGATGAACATCACTTATGAGGTTTATTAGTAAAGATCTCTTTTGAATCTCATTAGCAAAAATCACTTCGGTTCATTTGTGATTATTGCCTGTGAGTCTTATTAATGAGGATCAATTGATATGTTTATTTGTGAGGATCTCTTTTGAGTCTACTTAGTAAGAATCGCTTGAGTTTATTTGTGATTGCTGTTTCAGAGTCTTATTAATAGAGACCATTTGAAATGTTTGTTAGTGAAGATCGTTTAAAAGGGTTTTTTTTTTAGTGAACATCACTTGTGAGTCTAATTAGTGAAGGTTTATTGAGATGTTTCCTTGGGAATATCGCTTGATAGGTTTATTGGTGAAGATCACTTATGCGGTTTATTTGTAAAGATCTATTTTGAATCTAATTAGTAAAAATCACTTGTTCATTTGCGATTATTGCCTGTGAGTCTTATTAATGATGATAAATTGATATGTTTATTTAAGTCTACTAAGTAAAAATCACTTGAGTTTATTTATTATTGCTACTTCAGTCTTATTAATGGAGACAATTTGAAATAATTGTTAGTGGAGATCGCGTAAAAGGGATATTTTTCAAGTGGAGATCACCTGTGAGTATAATTAGTGAAGATTGCTTGAGATGTTTACTCGAGAGTACCACTTGAGGGGTTTATTGGTGAAGATCACTTATGAGGTTTATTAGTGAAGATCTCTGTATTCTTGCTCTTGTTGTGACTGACGTCCCTTGACCGACAGTATATTGTCAGTTGAAGTCCATAACGGCTATTGGGCAAAGTGTTGTGGCTCCGTTTTTTAATAGCACCACAAGGGTCGGAGTCCGACTTGGCTAAAGGAAGGGTCCCGTAATTTTGAACCGGGTCAAATGACGATACCGGAACACTTGACCCCGCACCTCCAGAGGTAAATTTGAGAACCTGGAGGACATTGCAGGCACGACAGAATTTTTTGCACCAGCCACCATTAGTATACACGATGCCGGCGGTGGATTTTGACAGCGACAGGCATCGAACCGGAGACATTCAGATCAATGGCTCGCTGTCTTGGCTAACCGGGCCACCGAGCACATTAGAGAAGATCTCTTTTGAATATAATTAGTATTAATCACTTGGGTTCATATGCGATTATTTCCTGTCAGTCTTATTAATGAGGATAACTTGATGTGTTTATTGGTGACGATCTGTTTTAAGTCTAATTAGTAAAAATCAATTCAGACCGAACACCCGAAAGGACTGCAAATTTTTGATGTATTGGGTGTAAGTCTCTCGACTGCGTGTGACATCGATCGTTCGACATCGTTCCCAAAATAGGTAGTTATGCCAAGGATTAACGTAAGTCACCGATAATAAGAAGCACGTAAATTGTTAAAAGATAAAAATTAAATGTTCTTGACGATGTCATATTTATATATATAAAGGTCTAACAAGTAAATGGCAACATCCGTCTCTTGGACGGGTAGAGTTCATACTTTTCCCGCTCAGGTGCTTAATTATCGATTTGAAATCTTCATGTTCGAGCTATGCTTCAATTATTCCATGACCTTAGTTGTGTTTGTTTATCTATGTGTTTTGTTTACTTTATCGCCTTGCATTTACCATTCCAAGAAAACTCACTCCTCTTTAGAGACTGATATTAATTTAAAGGTACGTAATTGGTCCGCCTGTCAGCCGACTAAAAAAAATTAAAAAGGAAATTGTTCGTCCAGAAGATGACCAGGAAGCAAGTTTAAGTAAGCAATCCTTATAAAGTGACAAGTTGGAGAAGAGGAAAAACTTTAGGTACTGTCCTTAAACAAAAAATAGAATGACGAACTACAAGTGTATAAAGTGTGATACACCTAATTTCTTGGTGTGTTCAAAAAGATATGTGATATTTGTGTACAAAATTTTCAAAACTTTTTATGATGAAATTTTATTGTAATCGTGTTTATATTTGTCGATAGTTTATACTTTTATTCTAATATATTTCTAATAATTTAACTTTCTTTTGTAGATCTTATGGAAATTCTAAAACAAATTAGATTGACTTTTACGGAATAAAGTTATATTAAAATTAAAACCGAGTGTAAATATATTTTACAAACCAATAATATCTCAAATACAGAGATAAAATTAAATGAAAATTGAAAAATTTCATAAGTAATGAGCTACGAAATCCAACTTAGTCTCATGAACGAATGTTACACTTAGAGTTATTCCGATAGATGTTACCATTTACGGGTTAACCTTTACTCTTTCTCTCTTAACATCATAATCAACATTTCTAGCAATAAGCCAAAAATGCTTTAACGTTTCTCTTATACCTGAAAGTAACTGATCTTTTTAATGCGTAAGCATTTATTCAAACAGTGAATATATATATATATATATATATATATATATATATATATATATATATATATATATATATATATATATATATATATATATATATATATTTAAAAGAGCTCGTTTGTTTGTTTGTCCGCTATAGAATAATAGACTGTTTCACCCACTGGGACCAAATTTGGCACAGTTAATGTTTAGGACCCGAGAAACTTAACGCAGCAAAAAGGAAATTTGGGGCTCAATTAGTTTTTTAAAATTAATTTTTTAATGATTTTTTGTGCCCCTAAGAGTTGCGCTTACCACCTGTGGATAAAGCCTCTTCACCCCAACCAGCTGCGTTAGGAGGGTTGGTCTGGGGGTGAATGGGGGGGGGTCAAATTCCAATGCGCGGGTGAGAATAGGGTTCGGAATAACCTTTAGCCCTGGCTCCCCAGATAGATCGTTTGGATGCTCATATGGCGTCACATTTGTTTTCAAGCGGTAAGTGATGCAGACGATTTTTTTAACGGATTTTTAAACGGATGAGTTTTTAAAAAGTATAAAGGAATAAATGCATCTGGATGTTTATCTTTAATTAAAATAAAGGAGAAAAACTAATAATGACACCAAAGAAATGTGCTTCGTTTGGAAAGTCTTCTGGTGCAAAAAGAAAAGGAGCGCAAAGAGCAGTCAAAACCGAAGAAGAACGCAATAGAAGGCTTCAAGATATTGCTGAAAGACAAACTGCGAAAAGGCAACAAGAAAACGAAGTGCAATGTAATCTACGACTTCACACTGATAGAACAAGACATGCTCAAAGTAGATATCGTGCCATGAATGCTGACCAGTGGAGTTTATGTGTATTTCACTATAATCCAGAATGCAATCATGCATCTGCTAATGAAGTAAGTACTGGATCAATGTCGAAAATATATGACAGCTGTGGTGCTAAGATGTGGTCTATAGAATCACCAGGAATGTGTTCCAGTAATGAGAATGTACAATTGCCTGCAATTCCAGAACCACCCGACCCTTTGAGAACATTGCTCACAGGTAACACATCTGATTCAAGATCTTTCTTACAAGACATAAAAGCTTAAAGAAAATATGCTCCATAATGAATCCCGTCTTACTTTGATTAAATAAAGGGGATAACGCATCTTGCACTTTACCACTTGGGTGATGTGGAAAAAAGTGCGTTTTTAAGGGAAAAATAAACAATAAAGGCAAATGTAAATTATAAAACTTATTTCTAATTAAACAGTCGATCAAACAAATCTAATTAAATCTAATTAAACAGTATATAACAAATATAATTAAACAGTAAACTTATCCAATTCAAACGTGCGAATCTCGCAACACGGTGTTATTAATTCCCAATAAAATCAGATGAAAATCCGCAGGCTCAAAGTTTCTTTCTTTCTTAATGTTTGTATATCATTTCAGCAAAACGCGATAAGAGCTTTCTGTCTGGCCAGATGAACATGAAGAGTGGGGCGTGCAGCCCAATATTTTTTTGATGGAATGCATGAATTTTTTTTATCTATATATCTACCCGAGCAATAATTCTAGTATATAAATATGCTAGTATATATATATATATATTTATATATATATATATATATATATATATATATATATATATATATATATATATATATATATACATACATATACATACATATACATATACATATACATATATGCATACATATATATATATCAATGCTATGAATTTTTTTTAAATTTCGATTAACATTTTCCAAATCGAAATTTTCTGTGATGCAGTCCCAAGCAGGGAAATATTCATCATACGAATAGTCAGCAGTATGAATGTACAACGCCGAAGGAGAGCGCAGACAGAATTTACATAAAAGTCTGAACTTCACAGTTATTTAATAATTTAAGACTGCGACGGTACTCGTTTTTGCCTTCTCTCCGGAATCGCTCGCGCTGAGTCCTTTTCCAGTGCCTACTAAACTTAATTTTGCTCTTTCGCTCACTAAAAGCAGAAGAAATTTTGTATTTTTTTGTCTCCTGTTTTCTGAAACGCAGTGTTTCTTCTTATTAAAATTCAGGAACGTCCTTAGGAATGGGTAGTTCGCGCGTGATTTGCTCCGGCCTCGTCGTAATGGCCGTTTTATTATTTCTTCGATACCTCGCTGTTTCAATTCTTTTTCTTATTGAGCGTGTCTAGGGGAGATCAAGTGGGTTTCACGCGTGCTGTAAAACTGGAAAGGGTAATTTTTATCTGCTAATTCATTACGATAAAAGCATATCATAATCATCGCAGAAGACTTTAATGTGAAAATATTTCGGGCCTTAACAGTAAAATTTAGTCATTATAGTGTTCCGAATGTTGGTTTCATTGCAACGAAACTTATATATATATATATATATATATATATATATATATATATATATATATTATATATATATATATATATATATATATATATATATATATATATATATATATATATATATATATATATATATATATATATATATATATATATATATATATATATATATATATATATATATATATATATATATATATATATATATATATATATATATATTATATATATATATATATATATATATATATATATATATATATATATATATATATATATATATATATATATATATATGTATATATATATATATATATATATATATATATATATATATATATATATATATATATATATATATATATATACAGTCGAACCTCCATATATCGAAGTAGAAAAATGCCGGAAAAAAATTCGATATATAGAAATTTCGATATATAGAATTGATGTTAGTTTTATCATAATTCTCCTAAAACATTAAAATTAAAGCTAATTTTCATATACGGATCTCCATTTCCAATTTATATACGAATCACATTAAATGAAAGTTAACTAAAAAATTAATTAATGTGAAAGATTTATTGAGTACTATATACCTTTAAAAAAACAATAATCCAGACAGTGGTTACAGTGATCACAGTTACATTCTTTTAAAAAAAAACTACGAATATCTTGCTGAACAGCCAATTTTGAGGAAAGTTCATCAAAGAAATGCTCGCATTTATTCAGTCCATTAAAAACTTCTTCAGGGGTCCACGAAGTATTGTTTCAAACGCCAAAAATTGGGAGATTTTATTCTAAAGTGGAATAAAATCTCCCAATATGTCGTGAAAAAAATTTCGATATATAGAGATTTTTTCGATATATAGAAACAGTTTTTCTATGTAATGAACATGGAGATTTGCTAAGAGTTCGATACATAGAAAATTTCGATATAGGGAAGTTCGATATATGGAGGTTCGACTGTATTTATGAGCCTTTTGCGACGGGAAAATGTGGTCGTTGCCATTAGAAAATTTCGAGTTTCTATACCTACAACCCTAACCATGAGCACCACTTTTTTGCCGTTCACAGAATCCTGAGATGATACCTCTGAATAACTGTATCTGAAATCTCACCTAGATCGGTTCAACGGAACAGCCGTTAGAGGTCCATACATCGGCAAAGTTTTTTATGACCACCTTGTATATACATATATATATATATATATATATATATATATACATATATATATATATATATATATATATATATATATATATATATATATATATATATATATATATATATATATATATATATGTGTGTGTGTGTGTGTAGACTCGGACCCTGATGCCGTACGCACGAGCCATACGCATCGGACCAAATCGACCCCCTCCTCACCCCCCTGGCTGCAGGAGATCGATCTGTGGTAAATTGGTTACCACATAATCTTGGGGGCCCTGCCGCGATTGTTCCTGAAAGGAGTGTTTTTCTAACGGACTTTATCGTAATCTGTGATATCGTATCGTAATATCTTTATCGTAATATCTTTATATCTTTATATCTTTATATCGTTATATCTTTATCGTAATGTTGACGCACTGCATCGTTACCATATAATGATGGTCAGAGTTGATGACATAACATCCAAAATAGTACATGCTCAAACTACAGATGAATATATATCAACACGATAAAAAATTTATGTCTGCGGGCAAAATTGACCAGTACATTCTTAAAAACCAAGTACTGTACAAGATAGAGAATGATCGCGATGTGCTAGTTGTACCGACAGCTATGCAGACGGAAATAATCAAGAGAATACACGATACAAACCATTTTGGGGTGACTAAAACCGAGACTTTAATCAAACAAGACTATTATTTCCTAAACATACGACAGAGCATTGAAAAGGTTGTAGCCAATTGTGTTGAATGCATCTTGATAAATAGGAAAAGAGGAAAGGGGGAAGGATTTCTCCCTCCTATCCAGAAGGAAGACGTGCCGTTAAGCACTTACCATATAGATTTTATTGGGCCTTGACCATCAACGAACAAAAACTACAATTACATCTTCACCGTGGTGGACGCCTTTTCGAAGTTCGCATGGTTTTATCCAGTAAATAGACAACCACTCAAGATGCTTTGCAAAAGCTGAAACAAGAGCAGACTGTCTTTGGAAACCATCTAAGAATAATTACGGATAGAGGAGCTGCATTTTCTTCAAAGGAATTCGAAGAATTCTGTACTAGTGAAAATATTCAGCACGTAAGCATCACCACCGGCATGCCTCGAGGAAACGGACAAATTGAGCGCATGCATGGCACACTGATACCAATCCTAGCAAAACTTTCAATCGACGACCCAGAGAAGTGGTATAAGCATGTCGATGCTGTACAACGTGTCATGAATGCGACACTTTCAAGAAGCACTAATAGAACACCATTTGAATTACTCACTGGAGTAAAAATGGGGGGCAAAGAAAACGCAGAAATACTTAAGATCCTAGAAGAAGAACGAATCAATACAGTGATGGAAGACCTTGAAAAACTGCGAGAAGAAGCTAAGAAAAACATCCTCAAAATACAGGACGAAAACCGCAAAAGCTTCAATAAAACCAGGAAAGAGGCTCCAGGAATAGAACACATCTATAATAAAGTGAAGCTCGTAGCGATTCGGCGTACACAGTATGGAATCGGACTCAAGCTACGACCTAAGTTCTATAGCCCATACAAAATTACAACCGCCAAGTCAAATGACCGGTATGAAGTGCAGAAAGTGGAGCAGCATGAAGGACCTAATGCCCCGACTACAGCAGCTGAATTTATGAAGTCGTGGAAAGACTAGCTCCCTCAGTTGATGAGGATCCTTCGAAAAAATGTTGTACATAGTTTTCTAATCTTTGTTAGTTTTAGTTGTTTCCAGATTATATTCTAATATGGTAGCAGACACTGGGGTCAGTTTCCTATCAGGAAGGGCCGAGAATGTAGACTCGGACCATGATGCCCTACGCACGAGCCATACGCATCGGGCCAGATCGACCCCCTCCTCACCCCCTGGTTGCAGGAGATCGAGGGAGAGAAAAGGTCCTTGAACGGGGAGAACGGACTTCGCCATCGGTGTGGCAAGTCGTCTCGGGACCGCTCTCATCGCTCGCTTCTGAGCGGGCTATGTAACGCTTTTTTGTAGAATATAATTGTTGTTTTGTTCTAAGCCTAGTGTCTAGGATTTTCTTTAATTGTCTGTGTATTTTCCTGCATTTGCCCCGTGGTAAATTGGTTACCACACACACATATATATATATATATATATATATATATATATATATATATATATATATATACATATATATATATATATATAGATATATATATATATATTCATATATATATATATATTCATATATATATATATATATATATATATATATATATATATATATATATATATATATATATATATATGAATTTAAAATGCCGGCCCTAAGCTTGCTCTTTATATCGTAAATCCCTTTTAATTATTCCCTATAACTTATTAATAATATTGCAGTCGGTAAAGATAGGCCGAGGTAAATAATTACAAATTAATTAAATCCAACAAGTTTATTCCAACAATTAATTTAACTACCCTCGAATTCAATCCACACATAATTTAGTTTTCCAAGTACACATCTCAACCCTCGTGACGCGTGACTGTTCAATCCAAATGCTAATCCGGCTCTGCTTAAAATCTATTGTTCCTCAAGACATCTAGCCTTATCGCGCATGCTCACTGACGTCTACCGAATGTTCCAGAATGACTTTTTTTCTGAGTTTGCAATTAATTTTCGCTCGATACGCAGTCTAAACTCCAAAATAACTCCCCACGCAATGAATGCCTGCGATTCTCCTTTCTTGATTCCTCCCAAGGCCACCCAACTCTATTAATAACTCTTATAGTCTATTAGTCTATGCATTCGTAGAGGCGTGCAATCTGATTGACTCTGAATAATCATGGCGCTTAACGTTAGAAATTAGTTATTTCCAAGCCCCCTTTAAATTGTCTCAATTAAGGTTTAATATATATATATATATATATATATATATATATATATATATATATATATATATATATATATATATATGTGTGTGTGTGTGTGTGACATCTGGAGATACTTGTCTATCGACAGTTTGTGTTTGTTGATGCGTATTATACTGAAAACAACCTCCCTGACCCACTATAGATCTCTTTATTGTAAATTAACTGTCACAGAATTGCAGTATTCGGATATGACTGACATTTGCCACAAGCGCAACAGTTTATTCTATTGATTGTTTGTGATGTCACCAGTTACTTTCTTTTACATGTAACTATACTTAAATAATAGCTAAAAGACATTATTCTATGTTTAAAGCAGATAAGCTGTAAGTTTTGAATCTGGATTTGGCATTTATATATTTGTTGGCCCTGTGGGTGCTCGGTCTAAATTGTGGTTGCACCAGGGGGTTAAGTTAGTTATTTGTATACTGAGTTCCCAATAGAAACAACAAAAAATTTCGTGGTGTATAACGATATAGGTTTTTCAGCAGCTAATGAAATGGTGTTCATATGTAAAAGAGCGTTGCTTGTTAACAAAGAGCATGTAAAGCAGCTACTTATATACAAATTTTCACTCAATTTTTAGCATCTAATAAAATGGTATTCATATTTAACAACATGGTTGCTTCTTAACGAAAAGGGCACGTAAAACAACAACGTAAATATGTCAAACTGATCTGGATGTTTTTGACAACAAATAAAACAGTATTTATCGAACAGCATGACCGCTTTTTAACTAAAAGTGCATGTAAAAAATCAACATAATTCTACTAAATTAATCTGAGTTTGTAGCAAATAATAAAACTGTATTCATATTTAACAGCCAGGTTGCTTCCTATCAAAAACAGCATGAAAAACAGCAACATAAATATACTAAACTAATCTCGATTTTTTAGCAAATACTAAAATGGTATTCATACGTAACAACAATGTTGCTTCTTAGCAAAAATAACCTGCGATCAGCAACATAGATACGCAAAACTAAACTGAAAATTAAAAAGACAGAATAGTTAAAAACGAAAGTGATTTTCAAGAGTTAGTTTGGCACAAAAAGAAGAATTTTCCTTCATCTGACCGAAGTCGGACCTTTATAAATGCACGGGAATCGTGAACGATTTATTCCGGGTCGAGAGATACTCGATAGCGATCAGGTGAAGGAAGGACCCCCGCTTCATTAGCTCCGACAACGCTTCTTCACCTGCTAGAGGAGGGGGTTCCGAAATCAATGACACTCATTCTATGTATCCACGGAAGATCTCGACAACGGAAATCAATTGGAGGTGTTTTAACAGATCCTGTCGTCCTTTGTCTTTTTTTCCCGTCCGTTATCAAAAGTCAAACACACTCTCGAAGCATAGGGATATAAAAAGGGTCTCGGCGTCTGGAAATCCATTAGAGCCCCACCCGGTATTTACACAGGCAGATTACTCCCATCTGTCATTCTCGGTAAATGAATTGGAATAAGATGCGCGGGTCAGCGCACGAGTCGCAAGTCCGATAATAACTTTCTAATGTATATCGGAAAATGCATTCAAAATTTCGCTTAAATTAATAACGATTGAGAAATCTTTGACATGGAGAAGCATCCTTCATTTAAAATCTCTTCGAGAGTCATTATTTTGTTTTGTGTGACTATCTCAGGGATAAAACCACATTTAATTCCTTTTTCGTGGTAGAAATTAATCGTTATTAATTCCGATAAATAAAAAAGGACATTGCAAAATTTTATAACTTCTTACATGAAAATTATTAAGTCATTTGTCATCATTTGTAGATATAGAGGAATAATTAATTAATCGAACAGGCTAAATATGTTGTGAGAAAGAGGCTTGTTGCATCAATAAAGTAGTGTAAAATAACTAATGAGAAATTAGAAATAATGTCACTGTAATAGAAATAAGACATAACTTCAATGAATAGCTAATGCTTTTGGGGAATTTTTGCTTTTTAAGAGAAAGACGATCAATGATAGCTTTTTTTAGTCAAGTTAAATAAGTATTAAGTTGTTATGAAAACATCGACTTAAAACTAATTCCGGAACATCGATTTAAAACTAGCCGGAACTGGTTTGCACCCAACTTTTCTCCTGCTCGTACGATTGAAAGCGGTGGCGCTACAATGAATGCGCGCGCACTGACATTTCCCGACTACAAAGTTTGGATAAAAACGATGGCAACAGAAAAGGCGCGGCGATCTTTGAATTTCCGGTTCCAGAACTGTATGTGGAGTCAGTCTTCGTGAATTTTTGGGCAAGAGAACACATTCATCTGCTTTTAGAAAATGGTTCTGAACCACGTGGCTGCACGTGTCGCTTAAAAACAACAAATCTTCAAAATACTGATAAAGAAATAAATCGATATTCTGTGAGCGAATTTCCTTCCTGCGTGTTAGATAGGTTTCTACAATTACGCATATAGTACAGAATTAACGTAGATTTTAATGGATTCAAGAAATCATAATGTTTCCCGGCCCTTTGAGGAAAGATGTGATGCCCACGTTTAAATCCTTATGTGCTCTCTTAGTTCATGTATTAAATAAAGTATCATTTATTCAGAAAGTGGGGTAAGTGAATTATTATTTTATTCTTTTATTTTTAACGCAATGTACTAATCTTCTAGAATCACGGCCATAACAATAATTATTAGCATAAGAACTTCCCAAGTGCTTAGAGAGAGTAGATTTTTAATTAGAACAAGGAACTTACTGTCAAAAAATTGAAATATTATTAGTATTCTAATTTATGTTATCTATAGCACTATGAGATTTGTCTTCTAAATCATAAACAAGCGTTTTACTATGAAATAAATATAATTAAAAACTTAAGTAAAAATGACTATATAATATATATGTATATCGCACTCACTAGTTTAGAATTAGTATGAAAATTTAAACAATGTCTATTAAGACACGATCGAGCTCTTTCTACAAGCTGTTCCCATCGTATATTGTTTAGTGTTGCTAACTAACGTTGTGGGCTCGGGTTCGATTCTCATCTACGGTATGGAAATTTTTCTGCCGTACCCTTTACATTGGTTCATACATAGGATGATCCCATAACAGAGAAGCCATCAAAATCCCGATGTAGATGAGAGAATGTGCCTGTTGCGTTGCAATAAAGAAAACTAGCCGCTGCGCGACCAGCATGGTCGCTTATAGTTTTATATTTTCTTTTGCAAAACAACTCAACTGAAAGTAACATATGTAAGTAATGTTACCATTACTTGTCATCATAAATGTACGTTGTTAAGGAGTATTCTCCATACGGCTGATTCTAAAACATCGTGATTAAAAAATATGAATTTCCATTACTTCAGAACAGAGAAGACCGAGAAATCCAACACCAATGATTTTAAAAATTACACCCCTCTCTGTATGTACTATTTTTCAAAATTAAGATATACACACTTTATCATTGCATCAAATAAGAAATTGTTGGGGAAAAATTTTTTCACTTAAAAAATGTAGTAAAAATTCAGCAAGTACTAAATTATAGTGCGGATTACATTACCCTCTGTATGAGCTATTGTTCACAATTCAGATATCTACACTTAATCATATCAAATAATAAATTGTTGGGAAAATTTCTTCACTTATAAAATGGAGTAAAAATTCAGAAAGTACTGAAAAAAGTTTAGAAAATTTACTATTACTGGCTGTCGGTTGCATTCCAGCGACGGTTAAGCCTTACCTCGCGATCATTTATGTTCTATTTCACGCTTCTCTCTTAATGAATTATTTCTTCGCTTTCTTTTTTGAGACTGTTCCCAATTTCCACTTGATCGTGCAGCTCGTTTTCAATTATTTCTGATTTCAGTGCGTAAATCCATGTTGACACTCGGTTGCAAATTGCGGACGGCCACTGATGTTTACATCTGGTAGTTGCAGCCATTTCCATTCGGAGTGTAGAAATATAGTCGATTTTTGTGCCGCATACCTACGCGTTTTGTATATATAGATTGACTTTTTCCCACAAAAGTGTTGCCCTTTGAATTGAAACTGCCATATTTCGTGTATATGTCGTTCTTCTATCATATCTACTAATTTCAAATGGGAACTTAAGTGTGCAGAATAGTTTCAACATTAATTTTTTAGTTTAACAGACTTTGTACCCGATAGCGAACCATGTCTCAATATGAATTATATGTTTCTTCCCAGAAAAGAGTTAGTCTCAGAATTGAAACTCCAATTATATTGCACATGTGGGACTTTTCTTTTCACTATCTTAATTTAATAAACTCTCTGTTGTTACTATTTTAATAAATCATTCTCACTATTCCATGACCTATCGACCGATCTTTACTCACATGACACTTAATCGAGGGCTGAATTTTCTGCCTAAAATAATTTTCTTTATGGTGGATTATATCATATTTTTTCCCGACAAAAACTGATTTTAAAGACTATGATTGTTGTCTGAAATTTAATGGTCTCGGTTGGAGATATAGGCAATGCTAGCTCGTTAAATGCTGGAGTTTTTCAAATTATTCTCACAGTTTTAATATGAATTCTTAAAAACTTTAGTTTTCTAATTAAACAGTATGTGGTAGCTGCAATTACTTGGCAGTTTTTTACAACCCAAATATCTTTTCTGGCAGTGAATGGTATGAAATATAATGCTAAATGTCTTACAAACAAAATTTTTATAATACCGCATTGCTGATAGTAATTCAAAACCCCTACTTTATGTTTGAATAGATTAGAAAAAACAACACTTAAAGGCAAAAAATTTTATCAAATATTCCCGCTATGAGAGCGCTTTGTTCATTAAAAAAAATTCTCTCTATGTCTGTCTTAATCTCTCGAAATATTCTACTTGACGTCTAATGTTTTCATTTATGCAAGCCAAGTTCCAGACACAGGGCTATTTTTCCAAATTTATCCAATAAGTATCTTTTGCTCAAAGAGACGTTTTAGGGTGAGGACAGAAAAATATATGCATCTTCAAAAAGAAGTTCTTAAGTAATGAATAAATCTTAAAATAAAGATTAATGAGGCTTGCAATATCTTTGATCTAATTAAGCGAAAAGTATTTACCTGTTTTCAAAGGAACTGCTTTCACGGCAATTAAAAAAATAATTGTTTTGCAAAGAAATCCACAGAAAATAGCATAAACGCCTTGTTGAATTCTCAACAGTCACTTTTTCTTCCAGCTCTTCAGAATTGACTGCTAAACGCTTAAACCACTCAGTCAATTGGTTGTTTTTTTTATAAAGTATGGGAGTAACGAACTGAAATCATCGACAAAAAGTCGTAACAGTTTCTTGCGAGGATCCCAGCCAGTAATCGTGCATGGCCAGTTGACATTTCAAAGAAAACGTAAATGCCGAAATTAATGTGATAAAATTTGTTTTCTTTGAGGGTTAGTCCTTTGATAAGTCATCCCTAAGAATTCGCGCCACTTATGAATCTAATAGAAATATTATAAAGCCCATCTACGTGGAAAATCACTTTGTAAGCAGCTCTGTTGGTGAAAAAAAGTTCCTTTTCAACGTACTTCACGATACTTCAAGTATAAGTGTTCTGCTTTCACTTTAGAATAAATTCATAAATATTTTTATTTCGATGATATACGAAATTTGAGACCACAATTGAGGCTTAATTCGATTAATGACTCTTTCAAAAACAATTTTGAAAGGTATAATTTTATTATAACTTGGATATTTATTTATCTATTTTTATCACATGCAGTATGGAGGTCACCTAATTCCCTGATCCATGATGTCATTTACCACAACAAATAATGATTGATCCTCATTAACGAAACGGTGCTGTATTAGCCTTCATAATAATCAAAATTTTTGACATCTGCAATTATAATTTGCCTCCTGTAGTTGTAGTTATTCAGGCTGTTTTATATAATATTTATTTATTTATTTTTATCACATTATGGTATGAAGTTCACCTAATTCCCTGATCCACGTTGTCATTTAGCATAACAAATAATGATTGATCTTTATTGACGAAACGGTGCTGTATTAGCATTCATAATAATCACAATTTTTGACATCTATTGAAATATAATTATAATTTGCATCCTGTAGTTATTCAGTCCATTTTATACAGAGGCTGTTCGCACATTTTTTAGACGATTTTGGTAAGCGGAAATAAAAAATCGTTAGTTGCAAAAGAAATAATTGCAATTGTACTATGTTTTTAAAAGTCAAAATTATCGTCTGCGGCTTGAAAGTTTTGTTTTTATTCAAAATGGCGTTTTTAAAAAAAGCAGTGGTTCGAAGGCTACATTTATGCTCTTTCCGAAGAGAAATATGCATACTCCGTTATCCAAAAACGATGTGAGAGTCATGGTTTTGTGATATCTAAAGCGTCGATAGGTAATATCGTCAACAAGAAAGGAAAAAAAAACGTCAAATTGGAGCCTCAAATGGGGCAAAAATTCCAAACAAGTATCCAAGGGAAAAACGGACATATTCGACTATTGCAAAGGTACATTGTTTAATGTTAAAACAAAATCCCCCTAGTCTAAGGACAGTTGCAAAATCATTAAAATGCTCGGTGTCCACTGTAAACAAAATGATAGACGTTGATTTAAATCTTAAGAAAGCGAAAAAACGCAATGTGCATCGTCTTCTTCCAAATCATATCTCTGAACGCAGGACACGCTGCAGAATACCATATGAGAAACACTTATCCAAAGAAAAATGGAAAGCAATTGTCACAATAGATGAATCATGGGTGTATTTAAATGATTGCAACAAAAAAAGAGCCATTTATTATCATAAAAGGGGAGAAAAAATTTAAATACATGGTTCAAAGAATCGAAAGAAAGTTTTTCTAAGGGATTCATGATTGTTGCTGGTTTTTCTTATAATGGCAAGTTAAAAATAAAGAGAGTGGAAAAAAATGTCAAGATTAACTCCAAATACTATCAGGAACATATTTTATCGCCAATTTTTCTGAATGAAATACCATCGCTTTACCCACAGTGCCATCAATCTGTGAGACTCCATCAGGACAAAGCTAGCAGTCACACATCGAAATCCACTGTAAATTTCTTAAAAGAAATGGAACAAAAAACTGGTATCAAGGCCATACCCTTCACTGATATCCCTACTAAATCTCCCGATGTATCAACTATGGATTTTTGTGCTTTCGGACTTTTAAAATCTGCATTATCCAAATGTCGTCCCAAAACCCTTGCAGGACTCTGGAAAGCTGTTCAGAAGGAATGGGATAGAATACCTCTTCTGACACTTCAAAAGGCATTATTATCCTGGAAATTGCGGTGTCGAAAGATAGTTCAGAATAAGGGATGTCAAATAGAACATTTAAAACACAAGAATTTTATGTAATTTAGTTTTGTGAATACAATATACATCGTCTAAAAAATGTGTGAACAGCCTGTATAATATTTATTTATTTTTATCACATTATGGTATGGAGTTCACCTAATTCCCTGATCCACGATGTCATTTAGCATAACAAATAATGATTGATCATCATTGACGAAACGGTGCTGTATTAGCCTTCATAATAATCAAAATTTATGACATCTACTGAAATATAATTGCAATTTCCATCCCGTAGTTATTCAAACTATTTTATATAACGCCACACTTTTGAAGCTTAAAAGAAGCAGGTGTGTAGTTCCTCAACGGTATCCAATTAAATTTAGATTTGGTTAAGGTAGGTAAACATCGAGATTCAAGTTGTACACCGGACATCAACAAGGATTCTTTTGCTATCTCGTAAGATCTCTTTGTAAATGAACCTTAGAAGAGTTCAAGTGTAATCCTTAAAATTCAGGGTGAAATATTTTAGTTTCGAGTTCTTAAAATAGTTGTTATAGTCACTACATATTTAATTTCCGTAATTGAATGCTTCGAATATTGTTGTGTCTGCATTATGAAGGCAAGAAGATGTACAGATTTGTTTTATGAACTACAATAAATGTTCAATTAAAACCTACTCAAAAAGAGTTATTTTCCCAAAATGAAAACACGCAGTAAGACTCAAAGGTTAAATGCATATAATTGTCGGCTGTACGTACATTGCCATTCTTAACTTGTTAGATGAACCTCTCGGAATGAATTATCTTTAAACAGTTTAAAATGTACTCAAAAGCTTGGTTAATTTACAATACCTCTTGTGCTGGAAAACTTCATGTAATACGTAAAACATTTCCTTATTTCTAAAATTAACTATAATGAATGAATCTCAATTTTATTTACCATGTTTTTATTAATTCGCATTCTTGTGTGTTTGTACAGTACAAATTTTTCAATCGAATTTTAACTAACTTCCCGACTAGCTAGACATTTGGAACTTTAAGAATAGCTCAGAACACGATCACAATGTACTCTTTTAATACTTTTAGCCACCTTTAAGGAGATTTGAATTCATTTTCAGTCAATTTTGTTGTTTGAAACTTTCTTATAATTGCTCTCTTAATTACGCATTTGATCATTTTCTTTCAAGTTGATGGGATAATTCATCAAAAAAAAATTCTTTTTAAAAAGTATTTATTAATACATAGAATTGTCAAGTTTATATGATTCAACAGAAAATTTAAAAATGTGGTATATAAAAAGCTCTTTTTATCTTGTAATTTTATTATTCCTAAGTAAGATTCGAATGTACTTAAATAAATGTTTTAAAAAACCTCATGGAAGTATGTTTTGACGAAAATAACATATCATGCAACAACATGGTGGATCATACAAATACGTCAGATATTCATCTGACATGTATTGATTTAAGAAATGTGGGGATATTTTATGTTATATGCTCATGGGTTCAAATACGCCGCGAGTAAACACTTTACTAGTATTTTACTTGCATATTTCATAATTTCAGTCCGCAAAAGGAAACCTTTTTTTCGTTATTAATATGCGAAAGGGAAGACTGTTCTAAATCAATTTATAAGATAGCCTGTTATCGTAAGAAGGAGCATCTACAAGTGGTGGTTTGTTAGAGCGCGATTCAACTATCTCATTCTGATGTAGACGCTAGATAACATTAGGAAATGCTACGTATCGAACTATCATGGCTCTTGAGGTTCAATTAGGTAATTAAACTCGTATAGTGAACAGCCTAAAGAACAGATGTTGTGGAATTTTTTGAAGTCATCTTGCAGTGGATATTCATATGTAAATGTTTCCTATTTTTGATGACAGATGTTTGTCACATTAAACCAGTTCTAGTTCTTTTTTAAAAGGCTCAAGATTTGTTGGCAAAGAGTGATTTGACAATTCATTTTGCAATCGGTTTCTTGCAAACCGCAGGAAATGTGGGCAGCTAATTTGAGCAGCAGGCGAGTTAAATGGACAATATTGTAGCCGCAACTGGCTACAATAAGTTGACAGTTGTGATAAATTCCGTCGATGCTTTGCAATGTACTCGGAAAACTTATGAGTACTGATCCATAAAAACTATTCCTGACGCCATGAAAAGAAATTAACTCTAAAAACTAATTTAAAAAATAATACGCTGGGGATTTTTCATCATTCCACGTATGGCCAAGACATCGCCCGGGCATGTTTTTTTGTTGTTGTTTCTGGCAGAGATTCCCTCTCTCTCCTGAAATCAATCATTTAGCGGATGAGGAGAAGGCTGAATGAAATAATTGGATGGATGAATGAAATAGCGGATGAATCTGAAATGCAAGTGATATAGGAAGTGGACTTAATATTAGTATACTGCAATTATCAAGGCACATTAAATCTAAAACTAATAAATGTTTGTATATTGGTCCAGATTATGGCAGAAATATGTCGAGAAGGAAGTAATAATAAATTATTTGAAAATAGCATTTAATTTAATAAATTTTTTATATAACCCTTTTTAGACGTATTCATTGGAAGTTACATCGTAACAGCAAAACCTACATGCCATACTTCATATTTCTAGCTCACGTATCTACCGTGATCTGTGTTTTCTTTAATGAACTTTTCGCAGTCATCTATATTAAAAAAACAACTTCTGGGGATATATCATGTTTACGAACTAAAGTGAATCTGATCAATCTTAGGTGAACAAACATGAAAGATACTCACTTGTATGCCACTAAATAGTATGTTAACTACATTATTTGAGGAAAACAAGAGACCGTGTTAGCCTAGTAAGAGCGCTTTGGGCTTTGAACTGGGTGTGCTCGGTTCGAATCCCAACGAATGCCATTCAATAACTTCATCTCTAGGTCGGATAGTGGCACTTTCAGCCTGTAGACCGGAGTCCTTCTATGAGGTCAGAGAGGTTGGGAGAAGGTACGATCCCCCTCCCCCTCCAGAAATTGCCCCTGGGGACCACCAAAATTGATTTTGTGCTAGGGTGCGTTGTTGGCTTATTTCTATGGTGCACCCATTGAAAGCAACCAAGGATTCTCGCAGATGTCTTATTGGACATCTGCGAACAATAAGTGCCCCTCATTTTTGGCAGGCAAAATTTGGGGAAAACAGCGATTTAAGAAGGTTATTTTCACACCGAGCTTTAAGAGGAAAAACAAACACATGAGATTTCAAGCAAAAAGAAATGTCAGTTATTCTATCGAAAGCAAAACAAAACAAAACGGAGGAAGAGCATTATGAAAATGCAAATCTCGGACCCGTTCTGTTTGCATTCGCTTGGAATATATTTTATATTCATGACAAATAACAGTTTTAAAATCTCTCAGCTATATATTTTTACGATAGAGAGAAAGCAATGGCTTACGTTTTTGTTCTAAAAAAGGGTAAAATGCTTATGGGCTTTCGAGTAGTAATCTCTATAGGTTCTTAATTCAAGTATCTTTAAGAAAAATAGGACAGATATATCGGCAAAGATGTACATTGGGTGCAAAAAGTATTTACACATAAAGTTTTCCTCTTATATCCTGTATACTTTAGGAAAATATTTGACGCCACGTTGTGCTACAACTCTCATGTGACGCAAATTAAAAGCTGAGGGACAGCTAAGAGAGGAGGGTGGAATAATCAAAAATCTGAAAATTTGCAGGTTAGCCATTGAAAATGCAAACTTTCGGATCCATTCATTATTTACAGATTTTGATTGGCTGTAAAATATGTCAAATTTATTGATTCTGGTGAAACAATAATCTAGACGCTTAGTGAAATGATTTCAATAAAAGATACATAAGTAATGGCAACGATGTACAGCCTTTGAAATTTTCCTGATATAACAGAATGTTTCGGAAAGTGAGTGAGCTATCGGATTCTCTTATTTCACTTTTTCGAGGTATTCACTTATTCACTTTCGAGGTATTCACTTATTCACTTTTGAGGTATTCACTTATTCTCTTATTCCCTTTTTCAGCAGATTTCGAGCCCCCGTTCTCAGTTAAAAGTGGGTTTCCCCGAGCAGTATATATATATATATATATATATATATATATATATATATATGTGTGTGTGTGTGTGTGTGTGTGTGTGTGTGTGTGTGATGAAGCGCTTTCGATTTTAAAGAAAAATTAAATTTTTTAGAGAGATAAAGTGATCGAAGGCTGTTTTCATCACATTTTGGTTAGAAAGTTAGGAAGCCGCCTTTGATGAGAGGACGGAACAGTCGTCTTTATGGCTTAGCCAATTTAAAAGCGGCGGTGCGCGGTGGGGGTAGGTTCATTGCAGACGCAGATAAGGAGATGGCACCAGAGTTTGACGTTAAAGTAAAATACCCTATTGTAAAGAAATTTATTGGGTCTGTTTGGGAGGTACACCGCAAAACACGTGGACTGGACTTTGGGTGGTCTATTTTGTGACGCAAGGAAGGCGTGCATGGAATATGGGATTATCCAATCAAAGAAATGAAAATTGATGCTAAGTGGTGGATTTTTGAAAGCTTTCCTGGTTGGTTTAGGAGTCATGAGAAGGCGGGGACATTGTTGTAAAAAATAAATAAATAAATAGAAGACTTAGGTTTTTTTTTGAGATTTTCCTCTGCGGGCGGGCCCGGTTGACTTTTCCCGGTGCTTTAGCATTGCAGGGGGATGAAGAGATTGGTATTTCAAAATGTCGGAGACCGGTTGAGCATTCCCGGGAGTTCGCCGACTGTACGAGAAAGAGGTTTCGGTTTCCGGAGACCGGTTGATCTTTCCTGGTGCCTTAGCATCGAAAGTGATGAAAAGATTGGCATTTTTAAATATTAGAGACCCGGTCGAGTCTTCCAGGAACAAAGAGTTATTTTTCATCAAGAGAATACAGACGAGGTGACAAAGGGGATGCGCCGTAATATTGGAGATCCGGACGAGTCTTCCCGGAACTGAGAGTGATTTGGAGCAAGGGAATAGAGACGGAGTTGTAGAGGGGATGCGCCTTAATATTGGAGATCTGGTCGAGTCTTCTCGGAATTGAGCGTGACTTTGGATCAAGAGAAGTCGATGTCATGATTTTCCTGATGAGTGCCCCATCATTTTGAAAAGAGTAGAAGGATACCTACGACAGCCTAGAGACGCAGCGCACCCACTACCTAGAAGGAAAAAGAGATACCCCAAGTATAAGCAGAACTTCGACACCCGAGTCACTGTGCGACAGCATCCAATCGAGTGAGTGTCAAATCATTTTTGTCTTGTTCAGACCCAACCTCGAAAATTTGAATGATTTAGTGCGGGATCAATGTTTGTTTTTTAAAATATAGATTTTGAGAGAGAGTAGTTCTTTGCCTTAGGTAAAATAAATAAATTTATGCTCCCTGAATTCAAAAGGTGTCGGTTTAATTCATGTCATTCGATATGAATTGAGGAGAAAATGCTAAAAGATTAGTAAAATGTGTAAACTGTGTACTAAGATTTGGTGATTCGTTTTTTGAGTTAAATTGTAAATAGATAAGGTTGTAAATAAATCAATTTTATTTTGTTACATTGGAGTCAGTCATCTCTGTTTTGTGTAGTTGATCTAAAGGAAGGTTTAGAAGCAAAGTTTGTTTGACCTGTTCGGTTGCCAATTTGTCTTGATCTTTGGGTTGTATTTAACCAAATAAATCTTAAAAACACAACGCACCCAAATACCTATTACTTATAAATAATTTGTACTAACCCAAATAATTTACGAATCACGCCCAAAAAAAAAATATTTAAGACAGGGAACACGACAATATATATATATATATATATATATATATATATATATATATATATATATATATATATATATATATATATATATATATGTGTATATATATATATGACAGACGTGTGGTTTGCATTAGCAGTCATCATGTTAATACTGGTGGCGAGTGGTAAGTAGTCTAAATCCAATTAATAAACATAGTTCAAGCTTTTCCAATTTATTTCATTTTCCAGCAACCACTGATCCAAGTAGCGCATAATTGAGCTCTCGCCATTTTCAAATTAGGGACCCAGCTGACACGCGTCCACTAGCAATGAATTAAATCCCGCCGTCTGATTACACGCTATTGTTTTTCTCCATCCAGAGCCACCGCGCATGCCTACATGGTCTGTGACGCATACACCGGAGTTGGACCATAGGCGTGGCCACAGATGTCAATCAATCCAAAGGGAAATTCCCCGATATCTCTCGCTGTATTTCGAACCAAGATATGAGAATAGTGGCGAATTACGCCACGACAATAAATTAATTACTAAGCCCCCTTTAAATTTAGAATAATTATTTCGTTCCCGCTTAAGTCCGACAACTTTCCCCCCTCCCCTTGAAGGCGTGCACACAAGGAGTAGCTAATTCCCTGTGGCAACAACCCCTACGATAAAAAAAAAACATTACATCAGTAGACTGGAAAACATGCTGAGTAGGGACGTCTCTCTACACAACAGGTTCCAGTGAAAACCCCCTTAATTAAAAATCAACCGTTCCTTTAACAACCCCTGGATTGATTCTTTCTGTTCTGTAAGACTTGGAGCAGTGGTTTAAAAATACACAGTTTACAATTTTTCAAGTTACACAAAAATTCTTGAGTTGTACAATTTTATATCACTGATGACTTAAGGTAAAAAGGAAGATATTACAGCATTATCTCAAAATATATCACTATAAATTCAAAATATCACTTTAATTATACCAATATATAATCTCAATATGACATCACCTGAAAAACAATGTCACTTCAAAAACTCACCTAGGAACAAATTAATTGAAAATCACAAAATAACTATTACCCATTAATGTGGAATGTTAGTAGCATTTTACAATCTAAAGTCCAGGCTTGAATATTTTCATCAGCCTCGTTGAGTGGTAATGTAATCAACAGTCTTGTATGCTGTCCACTCATCTTATAATTTTATAACAGTTCCAGTTTAAAATTCTACAAGTATGACTTTATTTACACAGATTATGGTAATGTGAAAATGGAGGTACATGAAAAAAATATTTAAATATATGAAAGACAAAATAAATGCGGTCGACCGGCTTGTTTGGAGGCCTCCTTGACATGGTTGACCCTGTAAAATACTCAGAGACACAACATATTAATAATTGAAAAAAAATATAAATATTGATCAATTTCCCATGGGATTATTTTTCTCGTATCTTGTACTTGCCGAACGACACAAATGTATTTTGACATCAATTACAATACAGTTTATCTTTTTATAGCTCTGTTATACCTTCGACTTACTTATGAAATACAAACATATGAAATTACACATGAAATTCAAAATTCTCTACATATTATTTACACTTCAAAATTTTTCCATAACACAAAAATCTGATTCAAATTTATCACAATTCAAAGTTATCAAACATTTTATAATTTACACTTCATTCACCTTAATATTTCACAATGATAGATTCATTATGTAAAACGATTCACTTTTGGTACTGGTGTACCATTCCTTCATCTGTGTACATTCTGTTTAATTCAAGGTGTATGTTTTTTGTTTGTGTGTGTTTGTGTAGTTGAGTGAACAAGTGCATGGTTGGGTCAGAGGAGAGCAGGTTCAACAATTTCCCACCGTCTTAACCACAACCGACAACTCTAAACAAAATTCAGAGTGAAAATTGGTGCGTATAGTGCACGACACTGAAACTCTAGGTTGGGAAAGGCTCAAAAGAGATCAGTACACAACGTTTAACCACATAAGTGGAGTCAAGAGGGTGTTAGGCACCCAACATATAAAATCAATTAAGAGATGGATCTCTGGGATAGGCAATTTGGTCATATTCGGGAAAATGTAGATACAGCTCCACACATTAATGTAACAAAACATTGCAAAGATGGTAACAAAATTTTCAAAATAATTTAGGTTTAGCCAAAGTTCTTTCATAAGTTATTAAATTTCAATTCAAAAATACATAATTATTAACATCCAATAAATTCAATACAAATCATCTTCTAGTTTACTTTCACAATATTATTTCATCAGTTCCAATGTTATTATTTTATTTACTCATTAACAATCATAACTTTATAATTTCAATTTTTTACTTGTAACTCGTATCAACATTTTATCTTAATTTCCCCCCCCCCCTCCCCAAAATTGTGGAAGAAACAACATTATTGTAATTTAAACTCACTATATGGATGAAAATGCCTTAATCTAGTTGAGTGCACAATTTCACTCTTTTTTCCAGTGTATTGGTTTGGTTTATCAATTTCGAAATTAACATTAGAAATCTGGCTTAAAATTTTATAAGGGCCTGAATAGGGTGGATCTAATTTTCTTGAATTTGGGTATTTGAATTCTTCGTACATCACTAAGTCACCAATTTTGAAGTTAGACTGTATAAAATTTCTATCATATCTTTGTTTATTAATTTTATGGTGCTGAATTGTTCTTTGCACTGCAATCTTTCTTGCTTCTTCAACTGGCGGATAATGTAATGAAGTTATTTTAGGTAATGGTGAGTTATATGGCAAATTTCCAAATAGGAGGTAATTCGGGGAAAATCCAGTTACTCTATGGGGTTGATTATTATATTCGGAAGTCACTTGTTCTAAAATTTTTGTCCATGGAATTTTTTTCGAAGAAGTATTAACTTTACACCTTAATTTGGATACAATCGTTTGATTACATCTCTCATTTTTGCCATTACACTGGGGTATGTGGGCTGAAGTAAGTAGTTGTCTCGTATTGTGATGTTTTAGGAATTTCTTAAACCTTGAGGAAGTAAATGCAGCATTTCTGTCACTTAATATTTGTTTCGGAACTTTAATTTTGAAAATTTGTTTTAAACAGTTTGTGTATGTCTCACTTGTCACACTTTTTGAAGGAAAAGTCCAAATATATCTTGTTGCATGATCAATCACCAGATGAAGATATTTTTTTGTCGAATTATAATAGTTAAAACCTCCAACTGTATCAACTGAGATTAGGTCAAATGGTTCATAAGCAATTGGCACTTGTTCCATCAGTCCATACTTTCTCTGAGTCGATTTCTTGTTTTTCTGACATGTTTCACAACAACGAACAAAATTTGAAATGTCTAATATTATGTCTTGCCAATAGTAAATAGGGGAAATTAATTGTAACATCTTTCTCACACCTGGGTGGCCAAATTTTTCATGTGCAGCGGTTATTAATTTTAGTCTTAATGATGGCGGGACTACAATTTTGATTAGATTTTTCTTTTTTACTGTTAGAACTCCACTATATTTTTTGTACTTTACATTATTAACATTATCGTTTAATTGTGCCTGAATAATTTCATCTGTGGTTAGAAAATAAGAATATTGTGATACAAAGTGGCTTATTGGGTTCCTTGATAGCATATCAGCTTCATAATTATATTTACCTTTAATGTGCACTATTTCATAATCATACATGGAAAGTTTTAAAGACCATCTAAACAGTCGTCCAGTTAAATGTTTAATATTTTTGAGCCATTGTAAGGCTGAATGATCCGAATGTATTGTGAATTTTTTCCCATGTAAGTAACAATGGAAACGGTCAATAGAATCAACAATCGCCAAGCATTCAAGCTCAGTGACAGCATAGTTTCTTTCGTGTTTTTTCAGTTGTCTTGAGTGAAAAGCTATTGGGTGTAGTTGGCCACTAGGGTGCTTTTGCTTTAGGACAGCAGCAACTGCTTCTTGACTTGCGTCGACAAAAAGGTGGCATGGGTAATTTGGGTTAAAAAGGGTTAAAATCGGTTTTGATATGAGTTCATCTTTTAGTCTTTGGTAGGAATTTTGACATTCTTGGGACCAATCCCATTTTACATCCTTTCTAAGTAATTTGTTTAATGGAAGTCTCAATTTTGCATAGTCTTGTATAAACTTCTGATAGACATTTATGGATCCCAAAAATCTCTGCAATTCTTTAACATTTTTGGGTGGTAGTAATTTTTTTATTGTTTCAATGTTTACATTATGAGGTGAATATTGTCCTTTAGAAATCTCATATCCTAAAAATTTTATTTCTTTCTTAGCAAATTGGCATTTTGATTGGTTTAATTTGATATTTTCCTTTTCACAAATTTTAAAAATTTCTTCTAAATGTTTCATATGTTCATGAAAGGTTTGTGAAAATATTATTATATCATCAAAATAGTTCAAAGCATAATTGATTTGGTATTTATTTAGAATTTGCCTAATTGCTCTCTGGAAGACACTTGGTGCATTTTTCCAACCAAACGGTAGTCTTGTCCATTCATAAAGTCCAAAGTTTGTTGTGAATGCCAATTTTTCAGTGTCACGGTCATGTATTTCTATGTGCCAATACCCTGAAGTTAGATCTAATGTTGAAAAAAATTTGGCATGGGCTAGTTGATCTAATAAGTCATCAATTCGTGGAATAGGTTCAGAATCAGTTTTAGTAATTACATTTAATTTTCTGTAGTCTATGCATAGCCTAGTTTTTCCTTGGCCTTTTTTCATTGCTAATATTACTGGGGCGCTAAATGGAGAATGTGAGGGCTTTATAAAACCTGCTTTTAACAATTCGTCTATTTGTTTTTTTATTTCAGCATTTTCAGTTTGAGATGTGCGATATGGTCGCTGTGCAATTG